>OX123188.2:70457748-71057748 GCA_944739405.2 Euclidia mi
TAAAAATACAAAAAAAAAGAGGTGGAGGTGGAGTAGGTTCTGCGTATTTGATATAATTATAAGGCGAGTATTTACACTCGTGGCTGTCTGTTTCATTTCCATGAGGAATTTTCACAACATAAGAAAGTTTTGTAGAGATCGTCTTTCTGAAAAAAGAAAGAAAATTTATCACTTTTACGTAGCAGTATTGTAGAAAATTTTCCCTTTATATTGAATAAATATAAGAGAATAAAAACACTGTTTTCCGATTTAGTGATAGATAGAAGATAGAATCTATACAATGATTTGACTTGGTACATAACACTGATCAATTGATCATTTTCTTTCTTTCAATGTAGTTATATCATCAAGAAAAAGTAAAAATAAGGCTAGGACTTTACGTGAGGACTTGGATGTGTCTGTGTAGTGTACCTGTATCAGATACTAGATGAGCCCGCGGTTACACCCGCGTTATTTTAGGCTACTGATCCGCTCCCGTGGTTCATAGTGTGATGTTATATAACCTATAGCCTTCCTCGATAAATAGGCTAGCTAACACTGCAATATTATTTTTTTAATCTGTCCAGTAATTCCTGAGATTAGCGCGTTCAATCAAACAAACAAACTCTTCAGCTTTTTTTATAATAATATTATTTAAAATAAATATGTACATGTCCTCACACTGATTACATTCATGGTTAAATCGATAATTCTATTAATGTTTTTCATTAAGCATACGATTACGAAAAGTCTAAATGTCTGTCTCTAGATTTCTCAGATCTGCCTAAAGTTCTTCAAATAGATTTGAGCTTGGCTCGATATTCAATTCAATATATTATTTAAATCTGGCCGTGGCCTGCTTAAGCCCGACCGTATATTATTACAATCGTCACAATTTGTTATAGAGAAATACGTTTCACGCATACATTATCGCCTTGTAGATTGGAGGAAACACACACACACACCTTTATATGATTGGTAGGTACACACATGACTGTGGTCCACAGAGTTAAAATTACGCATAGCATACTATAGTAGACAGTCTTACAAAAGTGAAAAATCTGTTTTAAATAATTACGGCAAGAGTTTCTACCAAACTATTGCAAATAGAAGCTTATTTAGTATACATAATAATTTATTTAATACTTATTAGTCTAGTATCCTAATAAATTGCCGATTTGGCATTTAAATTTCGTACCTATATCGAATATCATTCTAGCATATTTAGCTAATAAATATAAATATGTCATTTAATAACTGAAAAATATACTGACCTGCAAAATTGTAATATGATTAAAATGTTCTTTTTTAGATTAATATCCTGATCCTCATTAAATACTGTAAATATTTGTATTAGATACGAATATATATTTACGTAAATATTAGGATTATGTGTGTTATTCACACTTGCAAAAAAATAAGTCTATTTTAATCCATTTGTTAGTTAATATAAATACAAATTATATATGCATACGAATGAAAATATATTTAGTAAAACACTTTGATTAATATTTTCTCACATTTTCACGTGTTTGCTCCGTACGTGAAAAATATAATGAAATATATTTGTGTGTAAGAGGCAATGACTAGTCGTTCCTCAGCCTTATCTCAGTGTGTCTGGCAAAGTCTAATCGATGCGAGTGTTCATACATCTGCCCGCATTACATATCAGGCAAAATACTCTTTCATAACCTTCTTTTTCTTCCGTACAGAATATAATCATTTTAATAACGGATAAATTGAAATGCACGGCAGAAATAATAGTTAATACTAGCCGACATTTTAATTGTCTTCGTATTTCATAGGCTTGTCACCAAGGGACGCCACAGGGAATTATTTTTAAAATATTTTTATCTACTTTTATGAGCTTGATAATAAAGCCAAGTGATGGAATTTCCTTTTAATTAAGCTGTTCAATAACGTTGATAATGTAATGAATCGATATTATCTCAGAACCAATATCTGACGTATCTTATCTAAACGATAATTAATTGCTTTAAAGTTAATTCTGATGTGTGCAAAGACTTTGTTGAAAATTTTAAATCACGGTACTTAGAGAATCAATAGATAAGTATTTCACCATCAGCCTTTATCAGTCCACTGCTGGACTAGGCCTCTCATTTGAAAGGCGGAATTGGCCTACTATACCACGCTGGCCAAACGGGTTGGTATAGGGTTTGTATCAAGTTTTCCTTCTCTTACAGTGCTGTTTTCTGCATAATATGCTCCCTCTGTCGGCTCTTACGACACCCATGGGATGATATGGGGTGGTGACAATCCGTATTTTTAATCCGTCACCACACGGATAAGTATTTATTATGCTTAAAATAAATGTAGGTATTGCAGTGATTGCTTTACATACCTTAAGGGTAATAATGTAGATTTGAGTTGAATATCGATGGAAATAAAAAAGTATTCATCGAGCTTTTAATATGTTATAAGTATATAGTGGCAGTGGGCAGGGCACATAGCCAGAAGAACCGATGGCCGTTGGAGCAGAAAGGTTCTGGAGTGGCGGCCACGCACAGGACGACTTAGCAGAGGTAGGCCTCCCGCAAGGTGGACTGACGATCTTGTTGGGGTCGCGGGTAGCGGATGGATGCGGGTGGCTCAGGATCGGTCTATGTGGAGAGCCTTGGGGGAGGCCTATGTCCAGCAGTGGATGTCTTTCGGCTGATATGATGATGATGATACAGTTGAATACTTCTTAGTATTTGCATGTCATTCAAGGTAGTAGAGCCTTGCTGATTTCAGCATGAATGGGCCGGTTCGACCGGGGAAGTACTACCCTCTCACAGAAAATCGACGTAAAGTAACAGTACCTAAACTGTTGCGTTTCGTTCGGTGAGTGAGAGTGCCGGAGGCCCTATCCCCTATTCCTTCTTCCTCATCCCACTCCTCATCCTATCCCTCTTCCCAAACCGAAGGGGCGGCAACGCACTTGTGACTCCTGTGGTGTTGCTTGTGTCCATGGGCGACGGTAATTGCTTACCATCAGGCGATCCGTCTGCTCGTTTGCCGCCTATTACCATGAAAAAAAATGTCACTGTAAATATTTTATAGTACACTCTCATATATCGCTATCGCCCAAACAGAAGCGGACCTACTCCTCCTAAGAGGCATACCTACTTGCTGTTTGAAGACTGTATCCAGATAAGAACATTCATATTTAATTAACAAACAAACAAGAGTAGGTGACATGGATATATTAGTACAAAAAATGTAACACTACCTGGCAATAACATTAAAAACTAAATCACAGGATGTACCACTGGTATTTTAAAACATATTATTATTTAGATTATGCTTATACAGATGCCATTATACTGCAATGAAATGGATTTGGGCAATACTATACTTATTTTATTTTGATTAGGTATATTTTAATGCAAGGCATGTAGTCAAAATATATCGTCCTTTGTGACCTATCATTATTACCAATGATAGATATTGAAATAAAAAAAATATTTATGTGATACCTACCTATCATTTCAAGTACAATAATTATTAGGTACCTATATCTGCTGTATATATTGTGCAAATAATGTTTCTGCATTATTACCTGCAGTGGGTTATCAGTATCACTTAGGATTATATAAAACTTTTTGTTATGAACATGTGATTGTGATTTTTTGTTAGGTATAATATAGGTACGTTTATATTAAAACTACCTATATAGCTTCACTTCTTAAAATTTTGTAATTTTATTAATTAGCAGTATTCTCAAAAGTAATCGGCATTTAAAAAATGCATAAACATTTTAACCCGGCGAGCTAAGTTTAAAAATGTTAATGTTAAGCTAATGTAGAGTATTAATCAATTGAATTTATAATCGTAGAAATGTCATAAATTTAATTAATTTAATTTGTTTATATTTCAATATATGTATGTAACAAACACAACAGTTGGTAGTAACATATAATTTAAAATTGTTTTCAATCTAATTTAGACGCGACATGGGCTCAATTTAGGCATATAATATTTAATTACATACGTACCCGTATGGAACAGAATGCACCAAAATTATACGTAATTTATATAAACTGTGTTGTGAACACAATGCGATTAAGGCATGCCCATTATTTGCTACCGCATCTGATGTTTTGGCATGCTCATAGAATTTCGTTATCATTGACATACATAGTTTCACTTATAGAGTTTCATGTCTTATTTAGATAACTATATGATAGTATATAGGCGCGACAGTGTTATCACCTATCACATTTGTACACATAGATTTGAATGACAATGATTACGACACAGCCTGAGCGTGCGAAATGTCAAATTCGAATGACAACTGTGGTTTAAAATTAGAATACGCTCGTTATATTTGGACGTAGAGTTTCCAGGAGTGGCGTGCAAACATGCCTGCAGCAAGTAGATGTAACGTAAAGATATCTTGCAAGTTTAGTAGTAATAAAAATCACAGTTCGGTTGGCTAACAACGCTTAATGCGTGGTTATCGTTTATCGCGGCGGTATCGAGTGTTGTTCGCACCTTATCAGTTAATCAAATTGGGAGCGTATCGATATCGCGGACGTTTTCGATAGCGCACCACTATTATCTTAATTGATTGTCTATTTTTTGACAAAACAGCGGCACGGATTTATCGTGCTCCTTTGATGTCGGCCAAGTCGACCTCGTGATATCAGTGGACATTGGGACATTGATACCTTCATTGTTTTAAATGTCAATGTACACTCTAAAACTTTTCAAATTTGTTACCTACTTGCTTTTCCTTCAGTTAGGTCTGTGAAAGTTAATGGAAATTTAGTTTATATTGTGTATGTGGGAATATAAAATTATATTCTAAACTCGTATTTCTTTTTCAGATACGTGCAATATGAACTGGTGGTCAGTATCCAACGCGCGGAGTTGAGCCCTACTATAGTTAGTACGTACAATGCTAAGACTGAGTCTGAATACACTGTAGTGTTCGGGCGATTCACAAGTAACTGACTGTTGGCAATGCGGATAGGGGAGTGGACTTATTAGTGCGTGTGTATAAAAGCGATGCATGGTGTGTGAGGTCGGTGCGGCGGTCATGGACATGAGCGGAGAGGGTGGCGGCGCGGGCGCGGGCGCGGCGGCGAGCGCGCTGCAGCAGCGGTGGTACGAGGGCCGCGTCAACGGCAGCCCCGCCGCCGCGGACGTCAACACGGAGCCCAATGGCGACGGCTTCTTCCACTCCCCGCTAGAGGGCGGCCACCACAGCCGCGCGCGCTACTACCACCAACAGATGCACGCGCCCTACTCCGCCGCTGTCTCCTCGCACGGTAAGTACTCCTCATATTCATTACTTTCAGTTTACAATACGTACCCAGGTCTCAGAAGCGGACGCCGTAACTATTAACCAAGTTGAGCCCCTATTTCCGCGACCCCGACTGTCAGAATTAAGCAAATTGCTCCCACGACGGCCGGTAGGCAGCTCGTCTACCAGACGTTATCGCCCATCACACGATATCTCTCAAAAACTCCACAATTAATTTAAGCGACCCGACCAGTCAAAATCGCCATTCTGTAAGGTGACAGCTTAGGTAAACACGATCTAAAATGGGCCTCGCTCGTAAAGGAAAAAAACGATACCATATCTACTTTTGTTTTTTCTTTTGAGGTTTAAATTTTATGGAGGCTATAAAGATTTTCGTGGGGACAGGTGGCTCTTCTTTATATCGTAAGTACGAGGACTCGGGGCGGCTATACCGAGGCGTTAGGGGCTAGATTGGCATGTGGCCGGTATGGGGACGATTAGAATTTATTTAGCGGTCTGTCGGTAGTGATGCGACACTTAAGAAACTGTGTCACTTCTCGGAATCGGAACGGGGAATTGATTTCGTCGCGTTCTCAGCAGTTATGTGTGTTAGTTTATGTGCGTCGGGAGCGCGCGGGCCGCGACCGGCCGGCCCGGGGTTCGGTCCTGTTTGTTCGGCCTCTCCTTATCGTGTTAGTGTCGCGTTCGATGCGGCTCCTTGTCGCTCTGATTATATCTGTATTTGGTAAATTCGTCCGTCGACACACGGCGGCGTTTCGATTAGGTTACTTACATATAAAATTATGTGAAACATTGATTTTCGAGGACAGATAACTAAATTAAAAAATATGAACCGAATGTCGCGGCCGAGCGTTGTTATCTACAATATTTAAATAACACGGGTTCTTCGGCAGTTTATTTAAACTTGCGCATAAATAGATGTTTTTTGATATGTTTTCTTGATCGAATCGGTGCTTCATTGCGAGAGTTGTCGCGGAGATATAAAAACGGCATTTAACCGGTGTGAGACGCACATAAACTTACGACGATAACAACTTTGGATCGTTTTCACTTTGGTCACTAACTTTATTACCGAGTTAATGCCGTGTCCCTGGTACATCTCATTATGATGGCTGGTTTATTTTGGAGTTGTCCGCGCAAACGTGTGTCGTGGACACGTAACAGAGTAGAGCTCATTAAATGTCTCTGAACAAGAGTTATCTAAAGTTTAGGAGAACAATTTATGTAAATTCCAGTGGAATTCGTTGGGTCGATGGTGAGCTAATGAAACGTTTTTTTAATGACAGCTCGTTGGCGGTGTGACGGGTGTGTCCCTGTAACTCGAGACGGCCGCGCGCATTTGACGCGCGCACTACAATTTATGGTTTAGTGAAGCGATTGATGACATACTGGAAATTATTTATTCCAACGGGAGAGTTTCACTTTTATTGTTGTTTTTATTTGGTTTAACTTCTGAAATGTTATACCTATCGCGCTATACCTACTTAATGAAGGAACGGTTTATATTTCATTTGATTTGTGGACAGACGATGGATGAAAATAAAACAACCGCGGTTCCCAGGGTTTTTACTTTTAGACTTATGTTGCGGACGCCATTCGTTATACACTTAGGTAGTCATCTCATCTGGAGCCTTAATTATGTCTATTGTATGCTAAAATCTTGCGGTTTTAAGTGTTTCACGTAATATCAAACAAAAAGTAAAACCAAAACCATTGCATAAAATCGGAGCAACTGTACAACAATATCTGGTCAGTTCCTGTTATTTTTTCTCTCTATTATTTACTGTGTGGTGAGCTACCACTGTATGAAAAGCAAGAAAACAAAGAGGCAAGCAAACCGAACGATCGCATAATTCAATCCGCCGGCGAGTATCGGGAGCTCATCGCCAATTTCACACCTATTGAGCAATGACAAACATCGTCCACTCGTAATCTATCCACTGATAAATAAAAAACAACCTTACCTTACGCTGATAGAGCTCTTATTCCCATGTTACTTTGACTGAAAAATGGTAATTGTTATGATACGATGTTTTAAATTATTACCTTGTGTGCACTTACGCAATTCCGTGAAGATAAGTGGGGAAAAAGTGAATTCACTATACCTACACATCGAACTGTAATGTCCCGATAAAATCACTTTAGTAACTTTAGATCGATTTTAGATTCCTTCTACGTGTTTCCTTTTTTATTCTGTCAAGTCATTAGATCTATTGAATTAATTGATGTAGATAGTCAACCGTCTTGCTATAGGTACTCACAAAGTGGACAATTTTCCATCTAAAGTTGTTTCGTTTTGTGATATGGTATTATTTTTTAGACTCAAAATTTGCCGCATTGTGTAGTTTTCAATTAAAATTGTAGGTCTGGTAAAATGTGAGCAAACAAGAGCAGTAGTCGGTAGGGACGAGAGCCAGACGTTCTTTGTTTTTTTATTATTCCTTTAACACAAGTTTACATCACTAGACGGGTGAAAATGAGATTTTTTCAATTACCGCGTTCTGTTGGTAAAATAAATGACTGTTGTTACGAGTGTGTCTGGCGCGTCCGACTGGCGGCTGCCTCACTACCTACCACTATCTACAGCTTCCAACACGCCATTGATTAAACCTTCCTTTTGCTAATTCCACCTCTACTCTACACATATGTTTTCTCTCTCAGCTTTTTAAAAATAAACCGTAGGCTCTCTAGTAGGTACCTACATAATAATATAATCGCACAAAACCGGCACAATTAAAAATAATTGAATGTCTCCCGAGAAAAAAAAACAAAACATGAAGAATTCCCATAAAGATGATGGGTAAACCTTTGTGCGAAGCGTCCCCTTATAATGAGTAGTGTCGTTTCCTTGAGCACCTCGGTACATTTTCATTTACATACACTAGTAGGTAGTGTACATACATTTGGCGAGTGCAGTGTTGGTGTTTGTCACCGTGCGGCGAGTGTGTGCGTGCGTGCGCCGATGTGTGCGTGCCGTGGGGCCCGCAGATTGGCGCAATTAGCGGCGAGGGGGGCGGGGCCTGCGCCCGCGCATACACGGCGACATCTCCTCCCAGACGCACACTCGTGCGATCCCCGTAATCATACGACGACATAATGTTGCCATCAACCGTTAATTATTTTTCCCTTGTAGTTTGCAACCAGAGCCATGCGCTGGCGACATGCATAGTTAAACTGCATGAATTAAATATTTGCTAGAAAAAAAAACAAAGGTTTGAACTTACAAGCTCGACTGGCGTCTAAATTAACACTTCTCTGAAGTTCTTTGCATTCCGTTTTACCATAAAAAGTTGTGTTCAGTAGCGTATTGGGTAAATCATGTGTAGATATGCACCTAGACGGACTTATTCCTAGTTCTAATTAAAATTGCTTTTATACGTGGTACCTACATGCCTATGTGACGAGAATACTTAGGTACTCGAGTGCCAACTTCTATCTAATGTATTGTACCTATTATGTACCTAGTACCTATGGGTGGGTGGTTACTATAAATATGAATGAAATTAACTGAATTGTTGGCGATACGTTTTGTTTACTACTATGTTATTGGCAGACTATTTTTATTGGAACAGATTCATTATTTGAACTGGTACCTACGTTCATTTCGTATTTATTGATGAAATGTATTATTGGTAGGTATTCCTATTTGTTATGCCTTAAATTTTTATTTCAATACTAGAGGACGCCCGTAGCTACGCCCGCATTTTATTTTATTTTACCCGTTTTGGCCGATCCCGTGGGAATTTCGGGAAATCCCTTCTTAGTGCACCCCTACGGTCCCCAAGGAACATACATGCCAAATTTCAGCTTCCTGCGCCCAATAGTTTCGGCTGTAGCGTGTCTGTCAGTCAGTCAGTAACGCAAGGATTTTATATATTAAGATAATTAGATAATGACAATCATTAGTTTAATACCTGACGATAAAAAGGCACTTCGGCCTGACCTTTCTAATATGAATCATCATGAGAGGAGGCCTGTAATCAGTAGTGAGAAAAAACCGAACAACTCTATTAAACTCTATCACATACGACCGTATCGAACATAGTTAGCTTGTAGTTGTACCGAATGCTCTTGGTACGTACTCAACGAATATCTAGGTAGGTATGCATTTTAATTTACATTATTATCGTATTATAGATATGTAGAATCACTAGTCCTTACCTGACTTGCCTGACATATCAAAGTAGAGTCTAAATTACCGAAGCAAAAATATGGAACTTGAATAGTGGCTCCCCATTACTACGTAAGTTCCCACTAGGTACCTATGGAAGGATTTCTTAGTGCCAAACCCAAGGGAGTAAAATAGGGGTTGAAATTTTGTAACTAAATCATGATTTTGAAGCAAGCTCTATGAAAATGCTGGTAAAAGTAAGTGATACATATAGATACAACTTTCTGTAGCAAATACCTATGTAATTCCGTGAATACAGATTACATTTCTAAACCGAATACTTATTCGTAGTAATACATAGAGCGTAGGTAGGTACACAACACTCTATCCCCGCTCGATGGATGAACTAGGGCAAGCGCAGCGAATATAGAACTAGACTAACAATAAGTACGTATAGGTAGCCGTTGTAAACATATGTATGGACTAGAAGACGCCAGCAGCTACGCCTGCATTTTTTTTAATTTACCCGTTTTGGCCGATCCCGTGGGCATTTCGAGAAATCCCTTCTTAGTGCACCCCTACGGTCCCCAAGGAACATACATGCCAAATTTCAGCTTCCTGCGCCCAATAGTTTCGGCTGTAGCGTGTCTGTCAGTCAGTCAGTAACGCAAGGATTTTATATATTAAGATTACTGAACGTAACTTGCTTGCTTGGTGGAAGCTGAGTAAGTAGGAAACATAGTCTTGAGTCTGACGTGTGTGATCATAGATGTGCAACAGCATCTCTCAAAAGAAAAAATAGTTACATTCTATTAAATTTGACAGAAAATATGAAATTATATTTACTTTGGGATCTTTGACAGCTCGTTTAATAATATAGACATAGACTATAGGTATAGTCAAATATCTTTGCAAGAATCATCCATGAAGCTGATATTAGAGTCCACTAAGCACTCACAAGTCATTGGAATGCAGTAGGTAGTAACATCTTGAACTCTAACATGATTTTATTGAAGAAGCCCTTAATAAGCATATTACTTAGATCTGTCACGGTTTTATCTAAATAAAAGTAATTATACACATACGTACTAATGATTTGTACCTCTCGTGTCTAAAATACGTTGAAACAAATATTGAATTCAAATAACTGACGAACTTCCTCAATAGTGGAATCTACAAGAGTGTAGGATTACGGCCTTATTTTAACATAAAGACGGTAGACATACATATGCAAATAAGTGAACAACTCTCATATAAAACCGTAGAACTCCCGTACAGAAGTATTTCACGATTAATTAAGTATTACTCCCCGTTATTCGTAGACCACTTATTGTCCGTCACAATACATTTAACATCAGCCATCTTAAACGTTCCGTCTATTCCGTAGAAGCGTGGCGCATCTCCTCAGACCCTCTTTATACCCACATATATGGGCAAAGAATATTTACTTGCGTTACACTCGTTTTTACTTCAATAAGTATTCAAGGGAAAATGCGCAGAAAAACACGCTAAGTGTATGCACAAGTTCATTTAACTTTTTGTACTAGACCACATGTGGTTATAAATCTGTTTTGTTTTCCCTTTTATGCTTGTACGGTTTATTCATGTCATCGGCTTTACGTGTGTTTGAAGAGTTTAACGGGTTTATTTTAAATGTAAATACTACTTTTGCACTAGGAAATGAAATTCGTTTCATTTTATAGCACAAAAAATACCTAGTCTTTTTTCTTCGCTCGAATTTATTAAGATCTCTGATACTTAACCCCTTGTATGCCGGAACGCATATCAACGCGAGACACAATAGCTTTTTAATTGTGTCTGGTATTCCGGCATACAGGATGTTAATATGCCTCTGCCTACCCCTTCGAGGAAACAGGCGTGAGTCTATGTATGTATGTATTGAATGTGATAATGTATTTAGCACTTCACGTCGTAAACAAAGGCGCTAAGCTGGAGAACAGTCGGATCCATACATACCAAAGAGCATTTGATGAAACCACAGATGAAATAGAATTCATCAAAAGATTTCGCTAAACTATTGGCCCTAGATTTATGAGAAGCATTGAGACCATTGTCTATGCAGCCTGCGACGTCCACCGATCTAATTATTATGCTTAACCTCTCGAATGCTGGGCTACCAGACATAATTATAAATCTGTTGTGTCTCGTGCAGATCTGCTCTTAAGCATACGAAAGGTTAATGCCTTCAAACTTTTGCGACTTGTTCACATAATTATTAATACCGTCTATTTATGTAATGGGCCTAGAGACGCCGCCAAATAGCAGACATCCCATGATCACGGCTGGTGTAACCCGTCGCATTATTTTTCAACTTTACCTTTGATATTTTTCTCCCATATGTATAATGAGAACCGAGAACTCTCAATACAGTATACTGGCTAACATAATCATCATCATCGTTCTAGCGATTCCAATTGACTATCATTCAGGGATTCGCGGAGTCAGGCATCTACTTTTAACCTACTTTTTACCTACCCAGACTTGACAGCTAGCTTATATTAGCTTTTTACAGAGTTACGACCGTGTTACCTCCAGCGTACTGGCTACCATCTTAGCTATTGCTACACCCAAGGAGAAAATGTTTTAAAGGAAGAAATCTTTGTCTGTAATAAACCTTCTCAATTCACACGATTTTCTGGTCTTTGTGATGACAGCATCAGATTCCCGTCTGCTCCTAGGAATTTCTATTGAGGTTTTCCTTGTTCGTGATGCTGCTTATATGGAGTTGTAACTAGTAGGTACTATAGCTATATAATAATAATCTCATTTCATATCAGCAAAGATACAGCTTGGTAGGTTCATTTATTTTACGTTTTATGTCATAGGAATTTATTTTTTCTTTGCACAGGTTACTAAACTAGTCGCTTTGTAAAAAAAACTACATACGAACGTAAACTGTAGAAAAGAAATATGCATCTTTATTTTGATAAAAAATTGAAAAATATTACGTGCAGACTACATAATGCTATTACACTAATACCTAATAGCCTAAATCTTAATATATAAAATCCTTGCGTTACTTACTGACGGACAAACACGCTACAGCCGAAACTATTGGGCGCAGGAAGCTGAAATTTGGCATGTAGGGTACACTATAGTAATGTTGGCACCCCCAATGATTGGCACTCTGCTGAATTATCCTGAATATTAGGAAAATCTTATATTATTATGTCACAGAAATACATTCATAAGCAGGATTAACCTATTTCTTATACACAGAACAAATATTTTAATCTTAACTATGAACCATTTTTCTATAACAACTGTTTTAAAAAAATGTTAGGAAAATTGGCTTAAAAATTAATGAAATGTTTAGGTTAGGTAGTTACTTTCCGAAGCGAAAAAATATTTTTTTAATTAATTTTACACAAAAGTACCTATTTATTTGTATCTGTTATCTTCATGAAAGCTTAATAATCGTTAGTTTTGCGCTATTAAATTGATGGACCGTCTTTTCCCATAGTGCCAATGACTATACTTAAAAATTGTTCAGCAACATAGTCATTGGCACATTTTAGAATCATATTTTTAACTAAGGGTTCCAAGCCAACCTCACCTGCAAGTGGTGCACCTGCCGATCAACGGACGAGGCTCTAGCAAACAAAATATCCCGATGAGTGGCAATAGGCTCGCCACCTATTACGTGGGATCAAAACACTGGCGAAACGTGGGCGTTTAATATGCCTCTGCCTACCCCTTCGGGGAAACAGGCGTGAGTCTATGTATGTATGTTTTTTTGTTTGTTTTCCGTCAAATTCGCATACAAAAAACTTTAGATTGTATATTTCTTCGCATTTTACACCCAACTTACCTACTATGGTACGGTCGTACAGAGATGGCAACCTTTCTCTACAAAGTACCCAGAAATCAGGACAGATATCGCTTAAAACAAAGAACTTAGTATAGACAAAAATATTACGAACAAAATGCTTGTGAGAAACTGAAACAGGGCTCATTTGCTACAATGTATCTAAGAGACAAGATGAGCTACATTAGAAAAATATGCCGAAAGAAAGATATAAAACGTGGTAAATGAACTAAACTTCTTTCAAATATAGACTTAGGTATGTTAGAAATATTAGGTTACATAAACATTCATAAATATATATTTTAATTACATAGAATACATGTATAAAGATCCGGATATCAAGTCTTAAGACTGTCTGGGTATCACGGCCTTAGGCCAATAGTGCCAATGATTGTATACCTTTTTGGTACTGCCAATAACTATACCAGGGTGCCAATGATTGTACTTTTCTTAAGAAATAAGTTTGAGCACATTTTTATTCTAATAAAACGGCTTTAATAAATACGATGTTTTATTTTTATTAATGCCCATGTAAACACAATTCCGACAAAACCATCGAAAATATTATTGAATTTGTATTTTTCTGAAAATTTGTTACTTAGTGAGTAGTAGAAACAGACGTAGGGTGCCAATCATTATACTGTTCATCCTATGTTCCTTGGGGACCGTAGGGGTGCACTAAGAAGGGATTTCCCGAAATTCCCACGGGATCGGCCAAAACGGGCAAATTTTTAAAAAATGCAGGCGTAGCTGTTGGCGTCGTCTAGTTCCTCAATAAGTACTCAAACATCCAAACAAACACAAAAAGCTATATTTCCAGATAATATTAAAACAAATTAAAACCATAAGCAAATACGCTGAAACAATTCTGAAACAAGGGTGCTTACACTATCGATTTTGTTGAACAACTAGAAACACTGTTTAGTTTTATTGAGGCGGGTAGTTAAAACTTTGGCGTGTCGATCGATCGGTTGAGGGACCAGTTGACCTAATTACTTCACTTTTTAAACTGCCGTCATTTGTTCTTTGTCTAGATTGTCTTAGACCTTGGATATTGTGGTTTCGGTTAGGTGCGGTGGCTTATAGTTTGGATTTTGCGGTTAGATACATACTATTACGGTATCTGATATCGGTTCTTATTATTTAATTAGAGTTCTGTCTGCTGAGAGATTTATTGTTTATATTGTGTTTGTCCGTGTGGTAACGGATTAAGATACGGAATGTCACCACCCCATATCATCCCATGGGTGTCGTAAGAGCCGACAGAGGGACCATATTATGCAGAGAACAGCACTGTAAGAGAAGGAAAACTTGATACAAACCCTATACCAACCCGTTTGACCAGCGCGGTATAGTAGGCCAATTCCTCCTTTCAAAGGAGGGGCCTAGTCCAGCAGTGGACTGTTAAAGGCTGATGATGATGATGATGATGATTGTGTTGTAATAAAACTTAAATATGTAGTGTTTTATTATGACATGTAATGTAAGTATAGTGCCAGTTTAAAGATCATCAGATCTGTCAGAAAATATTACGAAATAAATAAAGAAAAGTAAAGTATTAAAAAAAAGAGTTAGAGAGTCGTTATCCGACTTTTATACATATTATTATTTGGAAATAAGATACTTACTTCGTCTACAAAATGTTTCATAAGTTACATTGAACCAGCTAATAGAGATAATAGTATCTAACGGGTAGATTTAATTAATAAATAACCAACAGCGAAATATTACATGTTCATGTCTATCAAAATATTGTCTATCAGTGATCTGACATAACAAAAGCTACCTGATCTGACACTATGATCCTCCATCCGCGGCCCACGCACACATGTAACAACGTTAGACTTTAATTAGTCCAATGCATAGTAAGACATATAACACACTCACACATACACAAGAATGCGTACAGCCTTACAACGCTGCCTCCATTTGATTACCTCTACTTACCATTCTAATCCCAGCTAATTAATATTTAAATGTGCTTACGTCATGATAATGTATTTAATACAATAGGCACACGAGTTCCCAGTATATTTTTTTCCTAATCGGTCATTATTAGATCCCATATAAAAAAATAAAGTCAGCTGAGTCCGCTCGAATGCACCCGACGCCGTACACCAAAGAACTTAATGTATTCATTTTGCTTTTATATCTTTCGCGTGATTAACTTTGATTGATTGCATCCAAATATTGATATTTGATATTAAATTCTGGCGACCAGCCGCCGACAGAGACGGATAGATATAATCACTTTAGAGTAAAAGGGACAGTGGTAACATTTCCATGTCGTTCGCATGACAATGAATAATAATCGCGTATGGGACATGTTAGGAAGTGTTTTTCTGAAGCGACAAAAAGTAGCGAGCAGTGAAAATATCGTCAACTGTTTGAAATTAAAAGTAATTGCTTTTTGCTAATTGTATGTTGCTATAAAAATAACACAGTTGCGTTTCACACACATTCGTTCTTAATGCGAGTATAGTTCTATAATTAGATTTACCTACTTATTATGAGCATAAACATTTAGTACCAAGCACGTATGCAAACGGTAAATGCCTTGAAGGCTATATTTACAAACATCTGTACATTGACTATTATAGTATATTCCGTATATTCTGCAAATACACTGATTGCAATATTATATTATACCTATTAAATCAACTTTGAACTTAGAACAAAGCATTGTTAGAATGGGTTATATACTTACAAAAAATGTTTTAATAATGTGATGAGTGTAAGTTAGAGTGTGGTCAGGAGTATGTTTCCGGTCGATTGGCACGTTGAAGGTGATGCGCGCCGAGCTTGATGGATGAAGGCAGCGCGGGCGCAGGCATGCGGCTCAGCCACATGAATTCGTGTACACAATCACCAACTTTATTTTTCTCACTCTTACAACAAATTTATGATCCATAACCATCTTATCTCAAACACATAAGGCTCACAATCGCTAGTGCTACAATTTAGATAACAGTAGAGCACTAACTAGTGTAGATGAGTCGGTGGTTTTGTCACGATTTGTCATACATCGATATGCGGTTACGGACGCGAACGTCCCGAGGAATGGTTACAGCTTAAAACTTAAGCAGAAGTTATGACAAAAATGTCGTGGGAACGGCCAATGAACTGACGCTTGTACTCTTTTTAATTGATTGGGCTCGAATGTCGGACTAATGGCGATCGTGCCCCAACAAAATAACTTGTTAACAGAGCGACCACAATAAACTGATACTTAATTATTAATTCACGATTTATATACATTGTGTT
This sequence comes from Euclidia mi, assembly GCA_944739405.2. NCBI lineage: Eukaryota > Metazoa > Arthropoda > Insecta > Lepidoptera > Erebidae > Euclidia > Euclidia mi. The sequence continues at coordinate 70,474,204 of OX123188.2, forward strand.
TATACACTGTGTCTAACAATAAAGCGTTTCGCTAGTTCAACTAGCAGATAAGAAATTGAATGTTGAAAGAAGCCAATTCTTTGTTTTTCTATTCTGAAACTAGACGCGCACAGTTAGCCGCTGTCTCGCTCGGCTTTTTTCTTTGTGAGTAAATATAACTCGATAACTGGAACAGATAAGTACAAAGATTAATATTTTCATTGGCATTTCGCTAATAACTTTATTGTTATCGGTTGGTTTATAACAACAACAGAGTACTTTTTGCGTTATTAGCAATGCATCTTAATCGAGATTGCCAGTTTTAATGGTAATAGTACGCAGTTAATAATTGGGGGCATTCGTGGCGCGGTGTGTACATGTTAAAAAACCGTTGTTGTGTAAATTGCCAAGAATTTTAGATTTATATTTTCATTAACGTGGTACGTTTTTATTTTATAAAACATTTAGGGCGCGGGGCGTGAGGCGAGCGGTGTGTCGGCCGAGGCGGGCGCCGGCCCGAGTGGAAGCCTATTTTCGCAGCACATTACCGAGGATGAATGATTTCCTGGCCCGCCATGATTTATGCCCCACTGTTCTGTAGTGGCTACCACCAACCAGTGACATAGACTCATTACCGCACACCCGCTAAAGAATGGACACTCTTTTGTGCGAGGAAACTGTGGCATTTGTCTTTCTTTGTTACTCCGAATGCAGATAGCCATCGCTTTGGATACTCGAGCTTTATTAACTGATTTTTATCTGCTACTGAAACTTACTACATTGGTTACAACTAGATATCGTTCGGTTAAAATGATCAACGTACGATAATAAAATAATTTAAAGAAAAATAATTGCAGGTAAATTAAAACAAACATAGTTTTAATCTTGTAGGTTTATAATAAAGTCGTAATGACGAGTCTGAATTACTCGGTCGTTAATCTTTGGCGGTGACGTTCGTTCCATGGTCGTTGGTCGCTCGCCGCTGTTGTTACACAAAGGAGGGTTATATTCACATGGACTTAAAATATACTTTAAATGTGTTTCAGCTTTTGAATAAATTAACTTTTATTGATTAAACAATAAAAAATGTCTGTTTCAATGAAGAACATTTTTAGCTGTTTTTTCTGTGAAGGCGTTCGACCATAGACTTTGTATGCGATGTGTCTATGGTTATGGTGCAGTGGTTATTATGTAACAGATGTAACGTATTAGTGCGAAGCTGTAATGTATTCAGTATTAATGGACATTTTATATCATCGTTGCAATTAGTGTCGCAAATGGTTTAACTTTACTTAACTTTGCATTAGAGCTCATTACCACTTTGTTAGCAAACGGTTCATGATGTTTTGTAACTGGTTATTAACATTATTGCATATAAAAGAGTAGCTACTGCTTCAATGACATTTGTGTTAAATTTTACTTTGTATAAGTAGCGTAGTAATTTTTCAAACAAAATTTAACTTATCTTCATTAGTAATAATACACTCATTAGGTACAAAATGTATACGAACAATCTATTATCTCAAGTAATATACATTTATGTGATATTTTTGTTATACATCAGTTACCTTCTTGAATAGGACTGTACTCTCTGTGGGGATCAGTACTCTTTGTCCGTTGTGCAAACAGCGCAACGATTCCTTTTTTGAATGTTCGACACCTCGCGAATGACAGTTACTTCTTGTGTTCCAATCGTTAAAATACTATAGAGTAACCACAGTCAGGCAATGGTCTCTGTTTTGTTTGTTTGTCCAATAGAACCCAATTCAGACATTAGTTTGTGAGCTAGGCACTTAACAATCTAATCAGTAGAATATGTATGTATATACATACTTGGTCATCTAGTTTAGTATTTAATTCCATTGCTTATATAATATATGTTTGCTTCCAAATGTACTACTTTCTGTCATGTCATTGTGTCTTTAAATAAATAAATAGAGAAATAAATTAGATTTGACATCTTTGCCAATTCTTAGTTCTTACAACTTTATCTTTTCGTTAATCAAATTCTATGTTGTTATGGTGTATAGATAGTTATGATGGGCACAAACACTAGAAATGACCGCTATCGTATGGTGGTTCGTAAGCGTCGCTGGGTCGGCATTACCGCAGGTGCGCTGATCACGGTGATCTCGCAACAAACTGTGCTCTTATTACCGCGCAAACTGGACCGGACCACGTCAGGTGCATTATGGGGAGGTCAACGGTTTTGTCTAGCCGATGCGATGCACTGATATACTATAACACTATAAGGATAGTCTTATTGCGAGCTTGTCTTGTCTTGCGGAGTTTGGATTTGATGCCGGATTGGGAAAATGTGTCATGTCAAATACATAATAATGTAGAGATGAGTGCTAGAAACATCAGATCATCATCTTAGTGCTGACCCGGTTGTGTTCCAAAATCTTCACCTTGACACCCAGGTCTGTAAGTGATAGACACATTTAAAAAGCTTCAAATTGACTTGCCTTAAACATGGTTACCTATGCCAGAGAATATGTTTGCTCTACGATTACTAAAACAAATAGCGTTTGAAAAGTTTGTGAGTAGTTGTGCTAGATAGTGTGTATCTGTTTCTTGATACAATCCAAAGTAACACTTTGTTAACCTACGGAAATAGAACTAGCGCATCACGAACGCCATTTGTATTAATGCACAACACAACCAATCGTGACGATTCGAACTACGCCTTTAATTTCACATTTCACCTAACACTGGCAACTGATATTTTAAGTGTCTTTGGAACTTAGGTTCCAAATTTGAATACCCGATTTTTCTATAAAATAAGCGAATTCTCAAAAATACTTTTTTTACGACATTAGGGTGGAATATAATAAAAGCCTTCCTTAGTGGGGGTGCCTACATTCGAAAGGCACCCACTCTCCAAATTTTACACTTGTTGCTACAGTAGTTTAAGCTCTGCCGTGATATGGCAGTCAGGACAAGTGACTTTATAATGATTGTTGCGCAACTCTAGCTACCTCCAAGTACTGTCAGTGACACGTCACAGCACATAATAATACAATATAAACCTGTAGAGTGACGTCACCACACCTCTAACGGGCCACAGACTATGAATTATACAATATATTGTTTATGTTACTATGCACTATTCGTGACTCGACGAGGCTATAGCTATATTGATCACGGGCCGATCGCAGCGATCTGTCATCGCAATAACATTGATTAAAATGTCCACTAAGTAAGTAATAATGTTGCTGTTGATTTATTACGTTTGATTGCAATGTAACGCCGAAGTTGTCTATCGTGGCACGTTGTCGATAATAAATGAATATATAAGATTCAATGTGCCATCTGGTTACAAAACTGACGGAGCACAGTCTCTCTAATCATACAATACCATTGTACTCTTAGCTGATATAGATAAAAAAATAAAAAAATAGATAAGTCATGCCTTACTAGATAGCTATATAGTTATTGCTGACCATAGTCTCAACAAGCAATCAAGACATACCTACTCTATACCTACTGTATGCAGGTAAGAGAGAATTCAAATTGTGCCTTAGTTCTGGGTCAGCATTAATTGTAAAAACATAATAGACCTTGTCCGTGTGGTGACGGATTAAGGATACGGATTGTCACCACCCCATATCATCCCATGGCTGTCGTAAGAGCCGACAGAAAACTTGATACAAACCCTATACCAACCTGTTTGGCCAGCGTGCCAATTCCTTCTTTCAAAGGAGAGGCCTAGTCCAGCAGTGGACTGATAAAGGCTGATGATGATGAATAGGCCTAAATTTAACCAGATCGTAACGCAAAAGACTTGGTACAAAAGTCATTGAAAAGTTTTAGTTATTAAAACGTTTATTTTTCTATTTACCACGCTGTCCTGTTTTGTTTGGTGGCCGTGTCTGCTGAGCTGGTAGTGTGGGTTCGATGCCCACTGAGGTCTAATTACTCAGCATCACAGTTTCTGTTTAGTTTGTAACTAATTGGACGTGTGTAAATAGTTCCTTGATACATATTAATGCCCACAACTACTGGGGTTAGCAGTAAATTAATAAGGAAATTGCTATGAAATTAATCTATTCTGAGACAGCTATCGCAAGTCATTAAAAGTGCATAGTTTATTGCTCTTTGGTTATAATTATTAACCTAGAAATCCAATTTTACACTAATGACTTAATTAGCAACATTTTTTACTCTTGCTTTTACCCTCGACTATGGTCGCACGTTTTATGTAAAAGAAGTTTTATTTATGAGACGGATGTAAATCGTAGAGGGAATATCATAATACCTAGGTAAGTACATTTTTTATTATTTATTTTCATGTTGGTAATAGAATGGGACATTAAATTTGTTCTATTTAAAATCTTACAGTAAATATTGAGACCGTGATTTTTTTTTAGGTCGTCATATCAGCCTAGCGACGCCGACGTCCACTGCTGGACATAGGCCTTATTATTTTTAGGTCAAGCGCAGATAAAAACTTTTGTTCTACTAGGTACATAGAGTGCATGTGGTATAATGAAGTGACATTTAGTTATAATTACGTAAGGATAGTAATGAATAATCGGACGGTGTTGATGGCTAACTATAGAGTGTAACGTGCCTGCGCCCGCGCCGTCCTCATGAATCATTCTAAAGGTCGCCACCAGCTATCTAGTGGGATTAACTTATACCTTGTTGACGAACGAAAACTAGCTGCGTGCACAGAGCCGGACTTCACATTCATATATTTCACGTCGTTAATACATTAATAAATTATACCACTAACGTTTCTTTCCAATGATCAAAGGATTCCTCCCGATCGCGTGTTAGAAACACCTCTTTGCATGCAGCTGCGTCTAATGCTAAAATTCTATCGCAATTTATACTTACGTAATTAGTTTAAAATTAATATACTGTGCACTTTATTAAGTTTAAGTGGCAGTTTCTAATATGCATGTATTTTAATTACGTGCATCGTAATTATATATAAGTTTATAAAATGAAGCTTGCTTTCATTGCACATCACAGCGTTTCATCAGCCTTGTTCGCGTTACGTTAACTCTATTGGATTAATGAACCGCATTTTTCTATTAATTAGCTGTCTTCCATCTGTATATTAAATATAGTATGTCGTCAATAAAAAAATAGTTTAATTTACTTTCCATGAATAAAAACCACTCGTCTCATTGTTTATATTTAAAAAACGATAAATAAAATAGCATTTATTACCAACAATGCATGTTTGTTTAGAGCAGATCGTAGTCCCCAGATGCGTGCCTGTGTAGTGTGGATTCGTATTTTTCTCCCGATACCGTAATGCGCAAGTCACGAGCGGTTATGTAAGCATGCTGCCGGCCGGCGCCGTCATTATAGGCATTATTACTGGAACACTCGGGCTCCGCCATTGTCAAGATTGTGGGCCTTGTGGGGTCAGAGAGACCCGGCCCGACGTAAACTTGTAATTTCGCAACAATTCCTATAACCCAATAAATCGCGGCTTGTAAAACAATTTTGCGAGAGATTCAGAGAAGCTGTTGCTTAGATCACGCTCGTTGATCTTCGTGACTAGAACACGGTTATTAATTATGGAAATGATTATGACGACTCGTACAGCTCATGTCGTGTCTAGTATACTACATGTGACCGTGTTATTTGTTGGATCGTTCGCTCAGCGCGACCACAATCGTGTCGCTCAATATATTTATTTTATGCCAACTTAAAGATCATCTTTACTAGCTCTTATTTTCCTCTTTTTATTGAGGATAAGTTTTTGTCTGCCAACCCGCACTTGGTCAGCGTGGTGGACTATAGACTTATCCTCCTCATAGAGAAAAGAGACTCGCAAACTCTAGCAGTTCGTGGATGTCTGCCTGAGAAGTGCGAGAATTTCAATTAGCGTTGAATCCGAAAGGGCCTTCTCATTCTCAGCGGCTGGTTATCTGGCCAACAGAAAAGAAAGCCGTTTAGCCGATTATTGGGACATTTTGTGCGCCTGACTGCCAGTTCCTTTGAAAATAATTCGTAATAATGGCTTGTGATTTGAACTGAATCGATCTTTCCTTTGATTGGTATATTTTGTTAATTAGGATCCGTAATTTATAATAGTCTGCCTTATTGGTATATTTTGTTAAGTAATCTGTAATATCTAAAAGATATACTGAGTAGATATAGTTTTATTTACCTAGTTGATAATAATACCTCCGTTTAGTAACATAGATGATAAGTAAGATTTTTGCCCTCTTTTGTATATAATAAAATAAATGCTTTATTTCTAAAAGGTTTTTGCTTGATTTTAGAAGCGAAAACTGGTTGTTTCAACCATTTCTTATTTGACAGAACCGCCCGTAAAAGTTTACTTCATAAAAGTTTATTAAAAAAATATAGGCAGATAGGTACGTCAAACAATGTTTTCAGAAGCATAAAAATCTATTAAAAAATTCGTGATAAATAATGTTTCCTATAATACTTAAAATGGTTATTATTTTTGTCCTAATTAATCAAATATTGCGATTATTTACAAAAAAAAAAAAAAACATACAAAATTGCCAATCTCGCGAAATCTCGAAATTGGCGAGATCTCGCGAGATTGGATTCATAATCTCGCGAGATCTCGCTTGAGCCCAAATGTCGCGAGATTTGCATTCCCTTTGATGATTGAGGACAAATGTATTTAAAGATAGCAATAATTTTCTTATTGTTGGTTCTGTAAAATGTGCCTTTTTATTCTTACATAATGGTCGGTTGTCAATCTAATCTTTTTTTTGAAAGTATTTAGTTTGGTATTGATTACTCGATGTGTGCAAATATAAGATTTCTTTAATAGCTACACAATGTGTGTATCATTGTAGAGTGCCTGTTGTTATATTGTAGATTTACACGTGAATGTATGTGACAAGTTGAACACAGGCAGCGATAGCCTACTGGAGAAACCAACGGACTGCCATTCAGAGGGTATCGGATTCGAATCCACGGCGCACACCAATGACTTTTCGAAGTTAAGTGCGTATTAAATTGTTAATTATCGCTTGCCCCGTGCCTCGGAGAGCACGTTAAACCGTCGGTCCCGGCTGTCATGAAGATCTTTGACAGTCGTTACGGGGAATCAGTAACCTCAAATAAACTGATACTGGTCTAAACCATAGAATATCGCTATACCTTTGGGTTACGGAGGTCAGACGGCAGTCGCTCTGTGGAAAAGTTGGTATTCTGTCATATCTGGTTAGACCAGTAAGCGGACCTCGGGCTCAAACGCGTGCAAGTCTTGGATGCAACCGGATAACGCTTGGACGATGATGATGATGTATGTGACAAGTTGAACATCACAAATAAATTTTTGCATCTACCAACTTGTATGTTTTACAAACATTACGTAGTTTGTACCAACAATGCGGTGACATCAACGGCCATTTTCAATATTCGAACTATAGATAGATCTGTAGATTTTAGATTCGTGTTTGACATAGGTATTTTGTATGGAGCCTATGTCAAAAACTGTCAAAAACGAATCTAAAACCTACAGATCTATCTATAATTCGAATATTGAATTCCATAGTAGGTCACCGCATTGTTGGTCAGTTAACAGTAATTAGAATTATTTTCATATAAATTTGATGGCACACCCATATGATGATGATGCTAGGTACCTAATATGTGTCATAAATCTAAATTTGTTAAAAATAAATGGTACAATGATTAAAAAAATAATTAGCAGAAATAATTCAACTATAACATAACGTCTTTGATATGCATAAGTTTACTAAATTAATGTTTATTTGCTAATACACCGTTATAACTGTACCTAATTTTAAATTTACTAATTATAATCTAAATATAAACGAAATAACAATGCCATAATTCAGTCTTACTATTCAAGAATTGCTTATTTGAATAGTAAAATTAAAATACGTAAATAATAATTAAAACATGAATGAACGTAAAAATTGATAATTATCACCTCTACTCATAATGAAGTGACGCGTAAAACAAATATAAAAATCTATAAAGTCTTTAAGAAATGTAATTTACATAATAATTATGGATTGTTGATTGGATTTCGGCTATAAGTTCAAATGGCATAGTTTAATATTAAAAGTAACTTCTTTGTAGATATTCAACTGGGCAGCAACCGTTTTAGATTGAGAAATTGGTTAATTTTCCAATATAACTGTGTCAAATATAATATCAAGATTAATATAAAATAACAAATATTTATTTCTTTACATGATCATAACATGAAGGTTTCAAGTTATAGATACTCTAGCTCAGCTTAAAATTTCAAAACTTGGCATGAATCTAAGTCACTTGCTAAATCGTCACTTTGGTCATTGTTGTATGTGTAGAGGTATGTGGAATTTCTCTAGACTTAAGGATTAGTCTTACGAACTAAAGACTATCTATCGACGTCTATTACGTGAAAAGCTCACTCAACTTGAAGGCTTGTAATTTCTTTGACATAGATATCTTTATTCCGTGTGGTGACGGATTAAGAATACGGAATGTCACCACCCCATATCATCCCATGGGTGTCGTAAGAGCCGACAGAGGGAGCATATTATGCAGAGAACAGCACTGTAAAAGAAGGAAAACTTGTTACAAACCCTATACCAACCCGTTTGGCCAGCGTGGTATAGTAGGCCAATTCCTCCTTTCCAAGGAGAGGCCTAGTCCAGCAGTGGACTGTTAAAGGCCGATGATGATGATGAGATATCTTTACTTTTATTGGATATACCTGCCATTTTTCTATAATATGAAAACGGTTTTATCAAGTTGCAGTTATATCTTAATCTAATCGTACGAGAACATTTCACAACATCAACTACATCCCTGTCACGTGAACAAGTCACTGTCTTGTTGTAATTCTTATCTGATATCACAAATGGCGTCAAAAGCGAAATTTATTGTTAAAATCACCGCAGTTTACTTTATTCAAGTACTATGAAGTCAATCGGTAGCTGATATACAGATTAGATTGATAGTTTGCTATTATTGAGATATGTTTTAGATGCGATCAATCATTTTGTGCTCGATACTGAGATTCGTTATAGGTTATGTATCTGTACGGCTCGTGTGCGTGATTCTTGTAATGTAGTTATCAGTTTTTTTGTTTTGATTGTGCGCTTGCGACATTTAGAGGGTGCAGTATTGTGTTATAAGATTATGCAACTTTCAAGATAGGTATTTATGTTTTACAAGTTCCAAAAAGTAACATTTTATGATTCTTTGCCAGACTTATTAAGTAGCGACCAAGGAGCAGTTGCGGTCGGTCTAATCATGAGCTCAGCAAGGAGAACTAATGCGAAATAGACACACTATTACAAATTAAACACTCATGCAACTCATACAGTCCGTATAAACTGTCTGGAAATTAAAACTGTAACCGAGTCCAAACCACTTACTGCCTCTTCCATATTCATCAAAATAAAAAACGTAGCGTAACTATAACTTATAGAACTAAACACTGAGCTGTCAAGTCAAATGTAGTGGAAAGTAGGCAGTGGTATTGCGCGCAGGCAGCGGCGCGGCGTCTTTGATCCTCCACAAGTGTACCGTGACATACTCTACGGTGGCCCTGCGGCCAGATTCACGCAGCTATGAGCTCTTTCAACAGTACCGATACTTCACTCCCATATCAATGACTCAAGTATCTGCTTCAAATCGGACTCAAATTTCCGATTATATTGTTTGCCTAATGGATTTGACTGTAACTTCCGATTGTAATGAGTTATTGATGCAGAATTAGATCTAATAAAACGTCCGAAGATCAAATGATTCAATTCCTGGGAACGACAGTTTGCTGATTAAGAAATGATGGTTATCAAATGAATGCAAAAACAGGTTTTGGGCTGGCTAAGTACCGGTCAGCCTTTGGTGGTACAAAAGAGGAAACTAAGGTTCATCGATCGAGAAAATAAAATTGACAACTATGTTTGCAACAAGTGTTATTAAAGCTTGGGTATGTTCTCAGTGAAATAACCACGATATTTTACAGATTTGAACTTAGTAGTCATCAACAAGCTCATTAAATGTGTAAAACAAGTTAAGTGTTTTTACAAATTAACGATCATGAAAATGCCATTTGAGTTTACATAGTTATGACAAGAAAGTACTTAAAAGAGTGTCAGGTGACTTTGTATCTGAATACCACCTTGGTTCCAGTACAAATTTGCGCTTAAGTATTTGCTCATTTGTGTTTTCTTGGCTCATTCTAAACAACTTCTAGGTTGTGAATTTCTCTGTTGACAAGTTCCTTTAAGAGCGTTTACACCTTACGGCTTTTCATACAAACTTTCAAGTCCTTATTACAAACTTTCAAGTCCTTATTTTTCGGAATGAATGAACCGATTTTAATGAAACTTCATACACATAAGCAGGATACATATGTCTAAAAAGTTAGTTGAAAATATTTTCGAAATATCTTATTTAAAAAAAGATAATTGGAAATATCTGTTTCTATGGCAAATTTAAAATCGGCCTGATTTAGCTATTAGGTACACATTTTTTTCGAAAATATTATCAACTAACTTTTTAGACCTATGTATCCTGCTTATGCGTATGAAGTTTCATTAAAATCGGTTCATTCATTTCGAAAAATAAGGACTTGAAAGTTTGTATGAAAAGCCGTAAGGTGTAAACGCTCTTAACGTGCATGCGATGGCTCTTCCTACCATTGCAATTATATTTTTGAGACTCTTTGTATGATGAATATGTAGGTATATTCTAAGCTAGATAGTACATACTAAACGCATAGAAATATCAATAAACAAAAACAAAAGGTGAGTTTCCTTCCTAAATACTGGGAAATGTATCGAGAGGCCCATTGACAACTCTTGGAACAATGAAATATATTAAAATGCAATAACAATAAAATTCGTGTCCGGACATTATTGATGTTAAGTTATTCTCCAAACGCCACTTAATGAGAAGTGATGTGTTCTTAAGAAAATAAAAATACAATGTACCCACCCTGGGTTCCAACAAGGCGGGCCTATTGCGTATGCAGGGCGCATGCACTTGAAATTACCTGTCCTGTATGCACGACATTCTTACCAGCTTGTCACTGTAATCGAGAAGAAATTCTACTATCATCTTGTATCTTATAATATAATATATAAAGCTGAAGAGTTTGTTTATTTGTTTGTTTAGTTGAACGCGCTAATCTCAGGAACTACTGGACCGATTTCAAAAATTATTTCAGTGTTAGATAATCCATTTATCGAGGAAGGCTATAGGCTATATAACATCACACTATGAGCCACGGGAGCGGAGCAGTAGCCTTAAATGACGTGGGTGTAACCGCGGGCATCCTCTATCTAGTCTTGCATAAACCTTTGAAAGGAACATAAGTAGGTACGTTGTATAGTACCTATGTGTAGGAGAGATTTTGCAAGAGTCATGTTAAATACATATTATGTAATTGATCCAAGAGACAGCTTTGTATACTTCTATCGCCTGGTTGCATTATCAAAAAACGATTTTAAATCTTATATCTTATACTAATATATAAACCTGAAGAGTTTGTTTGTTTGGTTGAACGTGCTAATCTCAGGAACTACTAGTCCGATTTGAAAAATTCTTTCAGTGTTAGATAGTCCATTTATCGAGGAAGGCTATATGCTATATAACATCACGCTATGAGCAACGGGAGCAGAGCAGTAGCCTTAAATAACACGGGTGTAACCGCAGGCATCTACTAGTGTTAATATTATAATAACATTTAAAATCGTTAAGATATTATGCAATATAATTAATATATTGCATAATATCTTGTAATATGAACAGGTAAATGGATGCAAATAAATATTAGGAATATATTTTAACTCTCCTTCGCATAATACCATAGGATAGAGGTTAAGACTAGTTTATCTTTGGTGTAAGGAGAAAAAAGGTCATAGGTATTTTTCACGATTAGTGGTTGACAGATATCTAGTATATTCTGTACCCTAAGTGTTCAAGGGTTCATTATTTAATTATGTCATTTTCTGCAAATACAGGCCTGTGCCAACCTATACCGGTTGTTACAATAATCGTTGATATACAAGACTAATTACAGGACTCCGCTTATAGTACGGTGCCTCAAATAGCGTCTAAAACCACAGCCCTAATAGCGACAATCGATCGTACGTCTACTAGATATACAAAATCGATAAATAATCGATTGATGCAATACTCGGCGATGTTAAGGTAGCAATAACCAACATTATTTGTAGGCGCAGATAACATCTCAAAGATAATGTCTAAATGATCCGATATCTTAGTATATTGTGCAGATATTTATTACTGAATCATTCTATAAAATTCTAGATCGATGTCTGACAAACGTATGATATAAGACGTATGTCAAACAAGAGGACGCCAGCAGCTACGCCTCATTTTTTTTTAATTTAACCGTTTTGGCCGATCCCGTGGAAATTTCGAGAAATCCCTTCTTAGTGCACCCCTACGGTCCCCAAGGAACATACATGCCAAATTTCAACTTCCTGCGCCCAATAGTTTCGGCTGTAGCGTGTCTGTCAGTCAGTCAGTAACGCAAGGATTTTATATATTAAAGATTATTTGTAAAATGTATAATTCTTTATTAAATACGTACCGACGAAAGTGTGGGACGCGATAAATATTATAATCACTTTTAAAAGATAAAGTGGCCAATACATTACGCTCTCCTGAATATATTTTTTTGCGAAAAGGAAACGAAAGCTTAGACTAGTGTCATTGTTGCGAACTATCTCTCACGTTATTTGCATAAAGATTATGTCCTCCACTCATTACTTTCAGCAATTTCTTTTCCTTCGCAATTGTCGTCTGAAAGAAAAGCTTATTAATTGACACGCCATTGTCTTACCAACTAATTAAAAAACTATATGCATAAATGAAACAAAATATCTATTGTTCGTTAATTAGTTACCTAAGTATACCATAAGAGTATTTAGTTGCCTTATAGAAAGTCCGTAACCGTCTCAATGTGAGGTTATAAATCAGTGAGACACCCACGAAGCGATGACGACGAGTAGTCGAACTTTAATCCGGGGGCTTAGCCGGTCGTGTCGCCTCGAATATCGACTTGTCGAAAAGCGACAGCGAATACATGCAACTATTCCAATATTGTCAATGCAAAAGTAGTTTGTCTGTTTCTTAAGGTCTTCATCGTTCTTTTATCTATTTTGGTAGGTATCTACTTCTAAAGTACTTTTACGTCATTGGGAAAACTTAATACGTCTTTAGAGCTTTTTGTCGACGGAAAAATATTTCAAATTGTCGAAATAAAAAGGCGGTAATTCATGCGAATTGCATTCATATCTTTCAAGGTTATGCCAAAAATTCTCATCGCTTACCTAGTTAAAATAATATCGTTTTTGCTAATTATTTATTACACATCAAATCTGTATAACAAACTAAGCCAACTCATGTAGAACTTACAGCAGATCCATAACGCACCAAACTAACTTTGAACTTAATTGAACATCGAACATTAATTTTAATTAGCAGTACAAATCCGGATATTAAAACACGATTGTGTTTCGAATCTGTCGAAGTTAACCGGCGCGTTGTCGACGGCGACAAGACAGGCTTTCCGTTCGTTCGACACTAGTTGTTATTCCCTACGTCACTTGTCACACGCCACTCGGTAGCACCCATCCGTAATAATAAGAATTGTAATATAAAAGCATTATAATCCAATCAGAGGGTAACGTGAGGTGTGACCGCCCGTGAGCACGCTTACCATTCCAGACGCGACCATGTCGATCATAAAAAAAATTTGGACGTACTACACAGAGGAATTAGAAGTAAATAGTCGGTTGACACACGCATCGCTATGGGAGCGGACTCAAGTGCTCGGTCGCATTCGATCACTTTCCACTTCTACGGATCGCCTTCCCCGAATTCACATAACTAAGTTCATTGACGTTTCGTAACGAAGTCGATCACTATTGCGAAAGCGCTTCGACATTCATAGTCGGGCTGTTTGATCGATAAAGTCTGCTCTTTGGTATGTAAGCTACTTGGTGAGCCCATAGTTCGCGTATTGTCGGGAGAGCACTGACTGTTGTTTAAAATGCAAACACAAAAAGCATAAACCAAAACGACACTTAGCAACCGGATTTGAATCGTCAGGTATAAGGTTACTGAATGTCGTAAAATATAGACAACATTTTAGATTAAAGTATTTTATGGTTTCATAGTTAACTTACATACTTTCCTAATAAGGAAAATCCGACTCATTGGTGCGAATATTTTCCTCCTGACCGTCATCGCAATCGATCAAACCATTTTATATTTTACTGACAATTATAAAGTTAACAGCAGCACTGAACGTTTGTACTGATGCTCGTAAAGTCGCAATCATGAGTAGTGCAATCCCCACGTCAAAGAATCCATCTAAATAATGTTAGTTAAATCGGAAATTACATGTTACGAAGCACATTTGTAACGTGGAAAATGAATAAGAAAGTACGAGCACGTCCAACTAATATCTATGCACACCGTCCGTTAAGCTTGTTACAGTTTGGTTGGTAACGATGAGAGAGAACAACAAAACAATCATGAGAGAACAACTGTACGGGCGATATATTGGCGAGTGGAACGACAATGTTGTAAATAAATACTTTAAAAGCAAAGCAGCGTTGCGATGTTAGTAGGCACCTAAAATACTCGTCGTCGATACGACGATCAATAAATTAAAATTAATTCGGCGTGCGAACGGTGAGATCCGATACGCGATACCGACGCCTACATTTATCATTCGCTAACACGTCGGACATTTCACAGGGCGCTCTGCACGAGGGAATGTGTCCTTTATGACAAGGTACATAGGGATTATCGATGTAGCGATGATCGGGCACGTAATGATCCGCCGCGGGAACAAAGGATAACACGTCTAAATACAATAAGTAGAAGGGATAAGATGGCGTGCGTATTGGGTGTTGTAAAGGCGTCAACACACGCGCGGCGGAGGCACGCAGCTCGCATGCGGATGCGGCTGATGTCACGGCGTGCAAATAAACCGCGGCAGACTGGACGACGCTCGCCGTTTGACCTTGACGCGCCTCGGGAAAGTTCTCACGATGCCTGTATCACCTCGCTTATGAAATAATCCTTACCACGATATACATACATACCTCCTTGATTTACTATCAATTTGATTCACAGGTCTCTCTCTTTGGATCTGTCCCATCCGTTTGCACGCACGTTTATGACACAGACCATGTTTACGGCTATTATGGGATCATTGCTTCAAATTTAGGACTGTTATAGAAACTTTTATAAATGTTCAGTTGAAACAATGTTTGGTAATGGCTCTGAGAACTGTGCATTTTGATTGAACTGTGCATTCGTGATTACTTGTAACTTTAGAACATAACTGGAGAGATCTGAGTCAGACACATATCTATTCCATATAGGATAACTCACGATAAGGGCTACATATCCCAAAAAACAGCATACATAAATAGTTTACAAAAAATCGTGTATAAACATCAGAAAAAGTGAATATCATGTAAGTAATGAAACCATCTTACCGTAGGGCAGTATGATTATTAAGCGTTGTAACTGTCACCGGAAGACGTCACGCTGTGTACAACACATATTATAGTTTATTACGTACATATGCACCAGTTATGAGCCAGTTTAAAGCGTAAGGGGCAATTTTCGCCGCGAGCAGACGCGTAAAGGAGGGAGTTTGGTCTCAGTAACCACGCCTTAACGCTTCGTGGATGTTATTCTGGGGGGCGGGTTAATGGAGTCAATGGATCTACACATGTCTAATATTCGTAGGAACTGTCGAATTTGATGGCAAGAATTAAGAAATTGACAGTATTCGCACGAGCAGAAAGATTTCTTATGAGGATTGCAGTTCTAAGAGAAAGCCTGGTTTTGAAAGTTGATAGATCTGCCCGATGCCGAAGTAATAAATGTGAAGGCGTATTGGTGTCACACAGACGGTAAACAGAAGTATTTTATCTCTAAAAACATTTACGATTTCAGTAAGATGAAGATAGTTTATTTATTCACTAGAAGAAGAAGTTAATGTAAACTTCTTCAAGATGGAATATGTTATCTGTATTTTTAACATTCTTGCATTACTGACTGACTGACAAACAAGCTACAGCTAAACCTATTGCGCGCAGGAAGCTGAAATTGTATGTATGTATGTTCCTTGGTGGCCGTGTGCACTAACAAGGGATTTCCCAAAATTTCCATGGGATCGGGCATGTCCGAGCGTAGCTGCCTTATCCTCTAGTGCTTCATACAATTACTATTATGACTAATATTTTTAACTTTAATATAGAAACAGTGTTCATACTCGTATAACGAAAGGCGAAATAAGTCCTAAAGAGTACGCCAGTTATAAAATTCACAAAGGTGTTAAGGGCCCCTTACAAGAATGTGAATGTATTACATTTTCAAGAATAATTTTGACTGCTCACACGACGAATGTTGTAGTATTTTAGCATTCACAAACGGAAATACACAACCGTTTTTTGCCACATAACCCAGTCTTAAGTTTAAACACACAAGGTACATTTGCATGAGTTGATGTGAAAAGTTGGCGCGCTAAAAAATCAGGAGGGTCAGAAAACCGTTACAGTAAATGAGCAAGGCGGTTGCAGTGCATCGTCAATTTGAACAACACCAGTGCCCTGTGGCGCGGTGATAACATCTCTTGCTGCATCTGCTGGGGTAGGACACATGGGGGCAAGGGCCGGGGTTCAATTCCGGTGTTTTGTTTCGGCGCCGGCTGTGGGAACTAACGGCTTAGCTATGATTGGTTTATGATTTGATTTTGTATTTACTTGGCTTTAATTACCGCTGTACAAAACTTGGGGTGTTTCGCCCAAATTGATTGATCTACCCGTATACTTTTTGCTTGGTCATGTAGTCGGCTCTTTAAACATTACCGACTTTTTTATATGGCAGTCGTTTATATAGCGGGATGTATAATGTGCCGAAGTCATGGACAAATATTCGACATCGGTCCCTGTTAGTGTCCGTAAAGGATAGCACATAATAGATGATAAAGTAGAGATAACGTATAGTCACGTCTGATTTAGGAAGTGATCAATATTCCTGATGAAACCATTACGAAGAATGGTTAACCAAAGTTCTATAGGTTCCTTTGTAATCTATAAAACATATTGAAGCTACGTATTTGTATAAAGATCCAAAGATAAAAAAGAAGAGCTTAATTTAATTTCCGCCGTATTTACCATTATGTGCATAGTTTTTGTTTTCTATTAGCTCCGCGTGCTTGTAAAACACGAAATCCCATAACAATCAAGGCTTAGTGTACAAACTGCGTATCTAGTACAATGGCCGAAACTTGCAGCCCTCTAATGAATAAAAAGCGCCGGTGGCCGGCTCGTACCACGCTATCCATGTTAAAGCAACATTGCTGTTTTATTACAGGGGAAAGGATTAAACTGTCGCATAGGACCGGGTGTTTTGGAGTATCGTGGTAGCGGGGCAGGTAGGGCATGTGGCGAGATGGTGCGATAACAGGAATTATTCATACGCGCGTTATCGGTCCGCCATCGCAGGGGCTATTGTGAACGCGGCCTAACGCGCGAGGGGTGGCTCCCGGTTGTCGCGGACGCTGTCAAAACGTTGTTGTGTGTATTCCGCTTAATGTGACGCGCGTACAGATTGATTATTGTTTTATTCCGTGTTGTTTACACTAATCACTGCGCCACTCAATGTTCCATTATTTCATTCAGAACCCAATATTGTCGTGTACTTACCAAACTCTTTGCCAGTGACATTAAATTCTGTATGACATCGGTCCGGCCTTCTAAAATAATTACGAGTGCGACTTTGTTACAGTAGTTTCTGATTGAAATCTGTCCGTTACAATAGTCTTATGAATATGTCATGAGTCACTCTTTGAGAATTCATTTTGTATTATCAGATTTACAGTCATATAATCTGTCATACGAATTTGGGGGCACAAATCGAATGGCAGGTTTCAGTTCGTGTTGTATCAGATTTCACTAATTAAATACTTTCGACGTTTACTGTCTGCAAAGTTCATTACCCCGGCTGGTCTAGCCGTGACTAGGCCGCAATGTACGGGTGCCCTTGTGATAAGGATCGCTGATAATCACAAACTGCGATCGACACCTGGATCGACGCGATGCGGGTTCTTGTAGATATATCTACTATATTGTTTGTGACGATTTCATTGACGCAACCATATCATTTAGTCGGCTTTGTTTTGGAAGGTCAAAGGGGTATTAATTTGTGAATATTGTTGTATCTTAGCTAGGAATCTACAAAAGCGATCATGTATTTGAATGGCAAATATTTATCGTATCGCAAAAATTACATAGTATAAAACATATGTTCGCGAGTTAGTTGAGCGTACGTAGCAGTTAACTACCCGCAGTGCGCCGCAGGGATGCCTCAACTGTATAAGTCCCGCCGCATTACCGTAGGGAATAGCACGAAGGGATGCGCCCCTAACAAAAATCAACCAATCGACGCACAGTTCACCAACACAGATATCATTACTGCGGCCACCCTCCACCAACAATTGCACCCGTACATATGTTAGCTTTCACTTTTATAAATAATAATTGAAGAATGTTGCTTCGGAAATTAAAATAGGGAGCGAATACATGAACAATTCAAATCCCTACATATTTAACGATCGCCCGACTACCATCGCGCATCGCCTGTAAATCTAAATGATGAACTAAACATAATGATCAAAACATTTACGAAGCGAGTATGCAAACTAATCAACATAGTGTATAATCAAAACTAACACTACTATGTACATAATTAATGAAATTTCCAGTTGGCCTACTATTTTAATTATTCGGTGTTGTGATACACCGCTTTTGAAACATTTCGGAAAAGTAAGGCCTTTGTTCACGGACGCAGCCAACGAGACCCGAGTTGTAATACCTCCATTATTTGTTTATCAAATAGCCATTAGAACCCGGAATATCCAACATTACAATTACAATATTTGAGAATGAAGATGTCGTGTGAATCACCAGTTGTTAGATACAAATGATATTAATTTAGGTGAACGCGCCGGGGTAACAAAACGCCTCCAAATTGTCCGCTTTAATGACGACAAGTTTTGTTGTCTCGTGTTACAATGCGTCTCCTATCATCGGATCTGTCGACCATGATAATGGTTACTTAAACGCTCTTAAACACGAGCGGTTTACAAATCAAATAGCGGAGGCGTCATCACTGCGAGTATACCTAATGGTGTTGTGGTGATAGTTTGAAGGTGTTTTTGTGTGTGCAGGTCGGACGCTGAGCGGCGGCAGCGGGCAGGTGTGCCGGCCGCACTTCCACACGCCGCTGCACCCGTGGCTGGAGTCGAAGGCGCTGAGCGGCGGTGCATGGGGCAGCGGCTTCCAGCAGGACGGCGCGCAGGCCGACAAGCCACTGTCACCGGCGCAGCACCACCACCCGCACCCGCTGTTCTCGTTCCCGCCGACGCCCCCCAAGGACTCGACGCCCGACTCGGTGGCGGCGGCGGCGCTCGGCCAGCAGGACTACCAGGCGGCTGTAGCACACGCCACCGCCATGAGCGTCGCCTTCATGCAGCAGCAGCAGGAGCTGCCGCTGTGCGGGGACGTCAAGCCCATGATGGGCGCGCCACCCTCCAAGCAGCGCGAAGGTGCGCAGCCGGACTCGTGTCCCCAGGAGTCGAGCCAGCCCTCCGGGGAATACACCGCGCAGTACAACGCCGCCGGCGGCGACTACTACAACTACCAGGGGAAAGGGTATAGTGGGGCGCAGCAGCAGAGCAAGCCGCGACCGAACAAGACGCGAACTAGCGCCGGTGAGTCCGCGGGGACTTCGCACCGCACTGCACCGCTCGCTGCGTGCACTTAGGCACACTCACACCGCCCGCGCTTATCCGACACCACATCCCAGTAGCTAAGTCCACATTGGAAACGATACAGCACAAGCGATTTAGATAGCCTAAGTAGCCACGATGACTACGAGAGCTTTCGTTTTAAATACACAATGTGTAATCAATTGATAAATCAAATACGCTCAGCCGCTCAAGGCTCGCTAATCGAAGCCTATTCAAAATGGCGTCGGAGATATTCTCCGCGTAATTAGAATCTCAGTACAGATTGTCTCATCGAGCATTGCGATATATTAATTCGATAAAGGCAGTAAGATTAGTATTTCATCAGTTATTTCTAAATGGCATTGTGGAATGATATTGGTATCGCGATGTGTTCGGATAAGCGCGGTGTCTTGCAGTCTTGCACCGGGGGTTGTGGCGCCACACGTTTTCCATTTAACACGGTACAAACGAAGGCTTGGGTTCATGTCCCTACTAACGCTTCTTTACTAACTGTTTAACGGTGGTGGATGTACTAATGTTATTTATAATATTGGCTTTTTGCAGTTACGGCGATAAATCTCTAACGGCGTATTTATCGGAATTCGAGGTTAGGTCGCAGTCGAATACGGTGTCTAGATGACGAGATACGACGATGAACTTATTGAACTATTCGCCTCTTTATACTTAGGAAGCGTTCTCAGATGATTCATAGTGTAACATGTTACTTGACGTGAAAGAAGCTCGTAGGTAGCGGTCGGCGGGCGACGGGCAAGCGCGGGTGCGATCATTGTTATCCCAGAACATGTGAACAGCCGCGGCCTCCACTGATGTTGACCAAACAAATTACACGTTTCTCATTATTTAATTGCGACCTGCCATTGTTTTCAAGTAGACAATTAAATAAATTCACTTAAGTAGATTTCTATTAAGTGTCGTGACAGTCCTCTAAATTAGAAGTGAACGGTCGTACTTTTGTTTACTTACTTTCACAATTAACGAGAATAGTGAACTCATTTCTTCTTCACATTGTTGTGTAATATTAACTGAACGTATTAGTTACATATGTGAATATGTTACCATACATTGGTGTGGTAGACCAATCACATCGTGGCTCTCTGTGACCTTTATTGTGGTTGCAATAAGATGCAACAGTTTTCGCAACGAGCACACACACACGTCATAGTCGTAAATATAACAAAGAATTACACAACACTAATTGTATTAACACCGCATAATGCAGCTTTATTTTATATTTGAAAATGTAATTATATCTTTCGTACTTGTTAAACTTTGACAATGGACGGGAACTGAAATGGCGGCTTATTGTCTCATATTAGAATAATGAATGTGCAGAATTATATAGAATGACTGTTGGTATAGACAGACAATTAAATAGTTCCCGTTACTGTTATGTTTGTTCAATATTTTGTGAAATTTTGAATGAATTTGCATTTTTATACTCACAGACAGCAATGGTGGTGTCTCATCGAGATTATTATAATGGATTTCTCATGATTAAATTAGTTGAGTATTGAAAAGACGTAACTGCGGAGTTAATTACGGCGGATAGAGTCATTAAACAAGTAGATATTTACTTGTTCATTCTTACTTCCGTGCATTATTAAAATGGGAATTCTCCTACCTCCTCTGAATTCATTTCGCAAAATTTTTTTGTGTTATCTAACAGCGTTAATCTCTTCTACATTGATGAGTCTCGGTAGCAGCAATTAGGTTCTTTTGTCTATTGTGTAAATAACGTAAAATCATATTGACATATTAATTTTTTAATCCATGAAAGCAAGGTATAACAGTTCTAGGTTTAAATGCCTTCTTCGGGAGCTAATTATTTTAAGAGTCTATTGGAACATTAGAATCCAGCTATGAATTGCATTATTTTAATAATACTTTATGAGACAGGCATAAGTTCCATTTACAAAATCTTGGACGTTGTCAAAAGTAAATCTTCACGAAGATCGGAGTGTGAATGACACTTAAGAAAAATATGTTAAGATACCTCCACCAGCTATCAGGGTATGATCCAATTCACACAATGTTACGCGTCGTTAAGTTTTTGTTGCTCTCGACGTGTTCTTGATAATTGTCGTAAAAAACTCAATACACGCTCCTATAAAATGTATGTTTGTAATTGGAAATTGTTTATTAGCGCACTTATTTAATTGATAGCACATTGTTTCAGAATAATTTGTTCTTTTTTTTTTTAATTGTTCTTCACGAAACGTCGTGGTCGTGCCGGCAGATTAATGCGTTTGTAACAGGTCATTAATTAGTGTAGTTGTAATTTCTCTACACTAAAAAATACATGATACGTGCGTTTGACTAAACACGCAACGTCTGCGTCAGCCAGTTAAATCGAAAGAAGTAAATAACATAATACATACTTCGTCGTATAGATGGCGTTTCATTTTTAAGTTGTCAAGTGGTTCAAAAAATCTATTTGGTATTGAGCGTGTAACGTAAACGGTTTTGCTATGATACAGTATGTTGTTATACAGTGTGTTGTTATATCGGGCAGTAGGTGGCAGTTCCTTGGTGGAAGCGGTATTATGATAATGTGCGCGGCCGGATGTGGACCATTCCATTGTTGCTGCGATCGCTTGACCTCGGGCCTCCTGTCTATTACAATATACGCGGATTTTACTACAAATTAGTACGCGATACCATATTTAAGGGGTTACTGTAGATATTTATGAGGGAGGGGTAGATTTTGTTACGAGATTGTTGAGGTAAAAAGAAGTATGATAAGCCAATAGACAAAAACAGAATAGAACAGCGATAGCAATTATTAAAACGATTTACTAGAAAATGTGCCTAATATTTTTTTAGCTTAGTATCGTTTGTGGTTGTAAATAAAAATAACGCTATGATATTAGTACCAGGCCAGGTAGATTAGTATCAACTCGAACCTAAACATCATTCTTATGAAATCGTATAGAGGGCCTATAGAAACCGTTGCATACGTCATCGCATTGTCCATTAGGTTTCAAGGAATCCTATCTCTCTTGCAATTATTTGCCTACTTATAAAGCAGATTGAATAGTATTACTAGCAATTCGTTGTTCTAATGATACAAGATTAAGTACAACGTAGCATTCAGATTGAACAATCGAAAAATCGTGACCAAAAACGCAGTTTGTGTTTGAAGAATGTCATGGAAAGGGCAATACGAATAATAAACGGTCAGTTCCAATACCAACCTGTTATTACACAGGCTATTTCTTAAACAGCACCATTCAACACTTTCTAAAACAATGTTACGTTCACTTAGCCCGTATTCAAATTATTCAATGATTTTATGTACCAATAATATTCAATTGTGGTGCTTTGTTCTATGGCGCGAGCTTGCGATTCTTTTCTTATTTCCTCTCGTTAAAGCTTACAATCGAATGAATTATTTGAGAAGGATAATGTGGTCAAATACGCAAACGAAGGTTATTTATAGCAATACGATTGAAATTGAGTTGAAGTACTTGCCGAAATTATTTGCAATGAAAGGCTTTTCGGTGAAGAAAATATTGTACATATGTTCAGGTCATTAGTATGCAGAACACGGTCGGTGTTGCAGCAACGCGTCCGCGCGTGGTTGCGCAACCAATTATATTAGCGAAGAGCCACGACACGGACCGACGGACAACAGGAATGAGGACTGATCCACTCTTAATATATTATTATTACGACAACATTTTCATGTCCTCATCGTAAAACTTTAACTGATAAATCTCTGAAAATATACTTCAAAATAAGTAAAAAATTATTAAATCCAACGTTTTTATTAAAGCAAGTAATAAATGTTTTCAAGTGCTGTATATAGGTAGTGTCGGTAGGTATAGTAAATACGTCACGGTCTGCCGAACACAATTGTTGGCTACAATTGCATCAACGAAATTTGCATTTTACGTTGGACATCCGTGGAGCCGCAGCGATTAATTCAATTATAAAATTAGAGGACAAAGATGTTACGTTAACCGTCTGACTTGTATAAACGAGTAACTCATGCAAATCAAACCATAGTTATGTGATGTTCATAGCAAAAAATGTTTGCGGCGATCGATCGTTAGAAGTGTGCGCGTTGTATCGGGATCACATGACTGGTATAATAATTACATCGGGTTCAGTGCAAGTCGCTGCTGAGCGGCATCGTATCGCTCGTCACACGTAATTATCTCTCAGTATGCTAATAACGAATGCAAATACGTCCGCCGATCGGTGGCCGGCGCACCGCGCAGCATCGCCGTACCGCGCCGCGCAGCCGCCGTGAAAAATGACTTCATTCCTCATCACCCACTGCTATATCATCCACCCGTTTATTAGCCATTGCCTAATGACTAAACAAAAGTGGAATAGAATTAGCGATTCGATGACTTGTAACATTTCTTTGCTGTTAAAATATTTCCTCGCAACACAATGCTCAATAAAAATAAACCTCGAGCGAGACCATCAGCTTCCATTAAATTTTTCTATTTGCATACAGGCATATAATTAAAGCGTAATAACAGCCTCTGTGGCGCAACAAAGAATAAGTTTTGAGCAATAATTTAATGGTTTGTATGCAAAATAGCCTCACCGTTACGTGTTGATGGGCCGATGCGCCGAGAGAGCGCGTCACGGTACACGGGATCGAATTAGTCCTTCATTTAAATTACATTACCCTGGTGCACATTAACGTTATACGTGACTATGTTGGCGTTTTTACTCTGTGGTTTCATCGACGGTAACGGGCCGGCTTCGCCTGTTCCAACGCATCGATAGTTCCGAGAGGTCGACAGCGCTCGAGTGGCGCTGCCAGCGCTCTGTGCACACTCAGCGGAATCGCACCGCGTCTGTTTTCCCCACACGCGGGAGCGTGTGAAAACTCTGCGGGTCCTCGACGGCACGGAGTGTACTCACCAGGAGACTCTCGAAAAATAAAAACCGCCCACTCGCCTACGTAAATATGGCAGATGAAAATCTTTTATCGCGGTCACGTAGCGCCGCCGCGTCACGACCGCACGTCACTCTGGGCAATAAAGAGCGAGCCGCATTCTAATTTTGAATAAACGCTGGAATTTTTCGCTCAGCCGCGTTCTTTAGCAGAGTCTCAGGATAGGCAGTGTCGCTGGAGCCGTACGGTTACGACTCCAAGCAATGATATGATATCATTGCTTGAAGTCTAAATCACGTGCGGGCGGAGCGGCCGCTGCCGCTAGTTCGTCGCTCCGTCAGGGGAAATTAAGAAATAACTCTCTCGGTGTGAATGTATTAAAACGTTACCGTTGAACCGGATCGAACAATTAAATCGTATAGTAATTAATCAGAGAAGTGTTCTCTTTAATAATACGTGTAATGTCGATGTATGAGGGGCTGGCGGCTGTAAATCTTATGAAACGTCGCCGCCCGCGGCTGCGTGGCTTTCACAAACGTTTTTACCAATAGAGACGTTACTAATGAACTGAATCCGTCTCTAGCGAGAGACACTACCTATCATAAAACATCGTGGCTCGTGTAATATCCTGTTATTTTTTCCTAATAATCGTTATTGGTGTTTATTTATTACAAACTTCGATACAAATTACAGGTTTTATCGATGTAACAAAAAATATAAAGGGTTAGTCCAAAAAGTGAGTCGTCGGTCCGATCGCAATAAGTTTTCGATAAGGTCCGGGCGATTTAATTGCCGGGTTTGATCTGGTTTTACATAAAAAAGATGAATGGCTGCATTGCCTAAAGCCCGTAAAACATTTTCGGTTCGTTTAACGTATTTTTTCTATCGGATAGTGGAGTACTTTCACCTTCCTCGCGACGGACGGTTGCGGCGAGGTCTCGGCGTCGTTGTTTATTCAGCGCGCCGCCCTACTGCGTCTGGGGACTTGGATAATCAGATCTAGATACATAATTATCACGATACCTATTGATATAGTTCCGATCGATATGATCAGCGAGTACAAACCAGTTGTATACAAAGTGAGTAACAGATAAGAGGGTGCGTGCGTGCGAGTGTTTGTCACGCGTGCGCAGATATTCCCACACTGATACTTCGGTTTGTTATCGAACGCCTCTCGAGAGGATGCGAAGGTGTAACGAGCTTTTAAATTCGATCTCGGTAAATCATCGATCGTGTAATCGAGTTTAGAGTAAGATAGTGGGCGGCGCACGCGCATCCCATATGTGAACACATCCTCTCACTAACCATGTAAGCACTTTGTTCAAATTGCTTATTGTGATATTAATAAAAGCGTATTTACACTTTCCCGGAGGACGGCTCATCCTGGGGTCAGATATTGCATGTTAGCGAACTGAACGCATGAGTAAACTATTAATTATGCATTTTATTTAATACATTTCATCGCTTGACTAGTTTGATGAATTAGGTGTCGACCGTAGTAAACGTTTTTCTTTTTTAATTCGTTTATAAAGATTTGCAATTCAACGTTCATGGATGAGGTGCGATGGTTTGTGTACGAAATTGTTTTAGACGTACGTACGTACAATTACATACAACGAAAATTAGCATGTGGGTAATACTTTATAGCTCTGGTTCTGCTCTGTTTGCCGCTAGACGCTCACCAATGTTTTTGCAACAACTATTTATTTTTGTAGCAACTTGCTTTTGTTGTTGCGGCTCAGTATAATATAAAACGATATTGATTTTTAATCTACCATAATCTAACGTCTATTGTTTCATTTTTGATCTACCATAATGTACCTTCCATATTTAAGATACCATTAGGTGTTTCTAAACGCATGTTCTCAATTTAAAGTTTAAATGTAGCAATACGTTTTGTTGTAAGTTTTAATTACATTTTAAGGGCGTTTCGCACACGTCAAGCGATCCGATGTTAGCGTTACTTTCTCTTAGTTTTCCTTTGCGTGTAAAAAATCTTGATATTTTTTCTTCAAAGTGAAACTCGTCGCGCTTTCCCTAGTTAATTGAATATTTTACTATTTTTTCGTAGTAATTGCAATTATGTTGATGTCGAGATAAACATGTTGTGAAGGAAGATGTAGTTTACGTAAGTGCTTGGTGTTAGCATGCTTCGTTAGTGAAATTCTATTTGTAATGTTTCTGAATGTGATTTTCTGTCATCTTCCCCAGCCTGCCAGGAGACAGGTAATTCCACCCCTTCCATAACGCTATATTCTTATGGTTTTGGTACAATGGTTATATTAACGCCTCTCTGTTTTGGTTTTCGTGGATTTTGCTTAGTATTTAGTTTTTTTTTGGTGTCTAACTTTAATTTAAATCTTACTTTAACTGCTATTTTTAATGATTTGAAGAACATTTACATTAATTTAAGCTATGCAGTCTTCTTTCCATTGATAAAATTTTGAACAGATAATAAAAAAAAAAGAACCTAATACATAAAATTCTTAAATATTCATCCCTTTACTAAGCTAACAGTTTACTATTCAGCCAACTAATTATGTGTCTTTTTGTGTACGGCAGAGGGTCGAGAGTGCGTCAACTGTGGCGCCACAAGCACGCCACTGTGGCGGCGCGACGGCACGGGCCACTACTTGTGCAACGCGTGCGGCCTCTACTACAAGATGAACGGACAGAACAGACCCCTGATCAAGCCCAAGCGAAGATTGGTGAGTGTAAGAATCCGACCAATTTTTGTTTTACGCTTGTCTGGATAAAACGGTTTAGTAGCGAACACTTTTTAGTTTAGGCGGGCTATTAGGGAAACATGTAAAAATTGCAGCTACATATTCTATGCTCATTAGTCTCTTCTTGCCAAATTATCCTTTTGAACAGATATGTTCCTAAGGATATAATTGTTAATTAATTGAAAATACCTAAAATGACTCTACTTCAAGTTCGAATTCTACCCTCTGCAAGGATTTCTGCTCTCTGATTGCTACTACAAGCAACAAACAATTAGTATTTTCATAATGAAATCGTGTGGTCATATGGTATCTACGCTAAGAACTCGAAGGATTTTGTACAAATTTAAAGGTTTCGTAGACACTGTCCGTTTAAAATAAACGTCTGTTATTGATGCGCACGCGTAAGTACGGACCTGAATATCGTATAGAGTAGTCCGCATATGATAGCGACGAGTTTGTTACCTTGTAGGTACCCCCTGACGAGTTATAGCCTAAGTGTAAATCGGTTTATCTAGACAAGTTTTAGCTTCAAGCCAACATTAGCCAGCTTCAATTTTACGATGTTTTAACTACCGAACTTCCGTTCTGATACGTATATCACGTGTTAATTAGTTTCCAGACATTTGTTGCACTGTTCGATCCGATTCGTTAATCTCAATCAATCCAACAAAGCTAATGTATGCGCATTCATTATCAGACTATTACCTATAATAATTAGATTACCGTGCCAGTGTTATGCATTCACTCATTATACCACTTTTTACTAACGATACGTCCGCCATTTTGTGAGTAAACGGTCCTACACTCGTAACGAAAGCGATTCTTATTTACGATCGTAGATCACATCAAACTCCCGTTTTTATTAGCATTTGGGCGCATTGTTACTCGCACTGCACCGGTTCACTCGAGTGCTTATGTTTTCGAGATAAAATTCCTTCATCTACAAATAGTACACGGAGACGATCTCGGCGAGAATGGGTGTTGTTTACAGTTAAGGGGCAGTAATAAAAAGGCGGAGCATGCACGCCCGTGCACGACACCGCATTAAGCGCTCCCACAAATTGGGCTCTTATGAAAGTTGAACGTTTCGTCGAAACACCTCGACGTCCACTAAACTAGCGTCCGCATGACCGCCATAAATCTCGCAGTGAACATTTAATCTAAGGTCGGTAGGCATAAAACTGAAACAATGCGACATAGTGGCGGTGCGGTGTCACGTCAGCCCGCTCTCCTAACGAGTGGCCCGTGCGCGCAATTGTACCTACAATTTACCTTAATACCCGTCTCGCAGACATAAACTAGCGGAATGGCTCGGAATATTTGCCTTTTGTTGGCCAAATTACGTAATACCCAGTGTTATGATTTCATTGCAACCAGCGGCCTGCGCGCTGTGGCGACGAGCGACGCGGACACATGCGTACGTAATGCCGGTCTGTTGACCATTAGTTCAATTGATAAACTGAGCCCGAGTAACGTTTTAGGTTTTGTACAGTAATAATGTAGGCTAATTTGTATAGCAAAGCATATGTAGGTACTACACCCAAGTCATGGTCTTTAAACCCGGATGTCGGTAACGCGGTTTTTAATATTTAGATTCAGTGTAGTGTAGAGAGATACCGTTAATGCGGTGCGGGGAGATTGAATTCTCACTTTTATTTTCGTTGTGGGAATTGTAAGACAATGCTTGCGCCGGGGCGATGTCCGTGGTGTTCGTTAGCCAATCCTGAGGAACGTGGCTAACTGTCTAATTGAGATGGCACAACCACTCTAATAACGTTGTTTAGAAATCAAGATAGCACTCGGCTTAGAACGTCATGTAGGAAGGTTGTTGCTATCCCTCGAATGCTTAAGTATAAACGAGCCCATTTTACATTCTTTCCGATTTTAATAAGCGTTGTGAATAATCAATCAAATCAATTCATAATAGCAAACACACTTCTGCGGAATGCAAAGGTATAATACCTTTGAAATAATTAGAACTGCTATATTGTTAATAATTTAAACATCAATCTGCCAACATGCCTTCATAGAATTAATTAAAACTAAATTGTTACACGCCAAATGTTGGCAATTACGAGTGTTAAGAAACACCAACCTTGTTCTAACTAATTGGACAATACACAGAATGCTCACTGCAACAACAATGAATTAAAACAATAATTTCTATTCATAATAATTAGACTAGCCCCATTACGTTTGCACTTGACATAAATTAGAAAATGAAGTGGGAAACTCCATACAATAAACAGTCGAGTGTGTGGACAAAATATAATTATTCTTCTTAATATAATAATGGTTAACCTTGTGATAAAACAATTGTGTTACAGAAATATTAGCCTTTGCATAATCTGTGGCTATATTTCACAAATTAATTAATGAAATAAGTTTAAACAATAAAGGTGGTAACGCGTGTGGAATTGTATAGAGCTGTTTATGCGCTTCAATGAATAATTTAGTTTATTATTGTTCATTTGTCCGTAGCTGAATAGTAAGTAATGACTGCAACGATTACTTAGCTTGTGGTTTCACTGGTCACCTTACGTCGTACGTTGAGTTTGTAAGTACGTTCGATTTCCGCATAGGACAAAATTTGTTGTGGTTATAATCATCATAATTATTAGCCTTCTGTAGTCCACTAATTGGTATAACTTTATAAGACACTGAGATGCAAAAGCGGTTTTAAATTGGGGTGTTTTTGTATTGCTCTTTTAATGTTTTGCGAAAACCCCCGTGAGACGAAAATGAAGACTAGGGAGAGCTATAGTCCCAAGGGAGAAAACTTTTAAAAGCAAAAATAGGTACAGTCTGCTGATGGTTGGGTTTTATAGCCTCTAGTTTTGTCAAAGTTAGGGTAAGTAGGTATGAAAGCCCAAAGTGACATACGGTTTTCTTTTTTGATACAACATTTTAATTACCGTTGATATAAGCTGTCTTAAGTTTCAGTTATCATATTTAGTGCATTGCTTAGGAATAGCTAATTACTTGTAATTGATTAGGAAGGATACATAATTTACGTTTATTTTTTTATTTATAGACTCACGCCTGTATCCCCGAACGGGTAGGCAGAGGTGTAATATTACACCCATTTCGCCATGAATTTTTAGGTCCCGCGTAATAGGGGGCGAGCCTGTTGCCATAACCGGGAACATCACTAGACCGTGCTGCTACTGAGAATTCGGAATAACCCAGTAAAACTTTTGACCGACTGCCTCCGTGGTCCAGTGGATAGCGTATGTGACTGCTAATCGGAGGTCAGGGGTTCGTTTCCCGGGTCGTGCAAAAGGATACATAAATTAAGATAATAATTATGAGATATCATTTAAATAAGCAGATAGATAATTTAAAGACTGCATATCATCATCTTTCTTTCAGACTTGTAGTTTTGAATATTTAAACTTTACCAGATTTCTAATAATCGCGGTCAGCACAAAATCGCGTTCAATTTGTTATAGTAAAATCTAACTAATATTGTCAATAAGGAAACTAACAATTATTAATAATTCATGTGCTAATAATACTAAGTCCAGCAGTGGACTTTTAAAGGCTGATGATGATGAATAATACTAATAGTGCCAAAGTATTACTTTTCATCATGAGGTTATCTTTGTCATTTAATTTGCAAATTTAAAATATAAATTATATAAATAATGGAAGCTAAATGCACCGGTTATCACATTATATTCATTAAGATCGTCTGGCGATAAGGCTGTATATTTAATAAAATTATAAAAAATTATAATATTCTGAAAATTATTAATTGAAAGATTTACTACAATGCAAATGCATTGTAAAAATAATATATAAGTATCCTGTGCATGTAAATTTTAATTATTTAAATTACAATATGAATCTATTTTTAAATTTCGAATTCTTGGAAATTTCAAATAAAATAAATTAAAAAGTTTATGACGTTAAGCTGTGGGTACATCGTACTTTTTATGCGTTTGTTCGCTTTTTGGTGTCCGTATGTAAAATATTCGGTCCGTTAAATTTATGAACTTTAATACAATATAATATGATACAAAAACAAGAGAAATAGAAGCAATTATTCAGAAAGTACAAAGCGGTAAAGTTTGCGTAAGGAAAAATTCAGAAATTAAATTATACATTGCATACCTACTGTTACAGCCGGCAGGCTTTGTTTGTCAGCGAACGGACAACAAGAACAATAAATTGCGTAAGTATAAAATAGAATTATGGAAATAAAAGCTTTGCGCACCTTTACATCAGACGAAAGGTACGTTTACACTGGACGGAAACACATGTTTCGAATGGACATTTCTGTTTTGCAATATAAATAAAGCAGTTCTTTATATATATTGCCCTGCTGCCACCGCTCGGCACGAGCCCAATAATTCCAAAAACATGACTGTGACAGACTTTTCAGTCATGTCTTAATGCACCTCATAGAGAATACCGGATCGAGTATTCCACAGCATATTTTCCTCCATCGTTCTGCAAGGGACAATTAACAATTTGACTTACGTTACTTAAGAAATACTAGTAGGTAATAGACACAGCCAATGGTCCTAACGATAGTTTATTTTAAACATAACATAACATAACATAACTTCACGCCGCAGTCTATGTATGTATGTATGTATATATGTATGTATGTTTGTTTCTATGTGGCGTTCTAGAGACCAAATGCGTAGGCCGATTTTGATGATTCTTACGTCAATCGATTCGTCTTAACCTTGCGAGTATCACTAAAGACATGACAGTTATCAAAATTCACCACAGCGTCAACCAGACGCCACATTGTCAAAATGAAAAAAATAAATGTCGATGAACTATGTCATGTGGGGTGTCGTTGAATAGGTATTTTAAAATCATCTTTAGGTTCCTTTTATCATTTTGCATTTAAAATAATAGTTTAGGATATATAACGATTTAAAGTTGTTTAACAAAACAATATCAATAAGTAACAACGTTAGCGAAAATGATTTTTCGCTAACGTTGTTACTTATTGATTTAAGTTTTTACTTCAAGTATAAACGATAAACAAACAAAAAAGAAGTGAATAACTAAAAAGTATAAAATAAAAAAAATATTTAAAGAAAAACAAAAAACCTGACTGCGTAAAAAATAATTTAAAAAAATACGTGACAAAAATAGCTTAAATAAAAACTAAAAAGAAAGAAACAAGGCTAGTAGTTTAGAATTCTAATGCAGAACAGAACGACTCACAGTCGGGGCCCCTTGGAAACATTTGATTAGTAAAATCTGAATGGGCCCCGACTGTGAGTCGTTCTGTTCTGCATTAGAATTCTAAACTACTAGCCTTGTTTCTTTCTTTTTAGTTTTTATTTAAGCTATTTTTGTCACGTATTTTTTTAAATTATTTTTTACGCAGTCGGGTTTTTTGTTTTTCTTTAAATATTTATTTATTTATTTTACTTCTGTAGTAAAATGCAATTATTTAAGTTCCTTAAGTAATAGTGTTCGATATATTTTCCATACCACATGCCATCATGAATATAGATGAACATAATCTTAATATATAAAATCCTTGCGTTACTGACTGACTGACAGACACGCTACAGCCGAAACTATTGGGCGCAGGAAGCTGAAATTTGGCATGTATGTTCCTTGGGGACCGTGGGGGTCCACTAAGAAGGTATTTCCCGAAATTCCCTCGGGATCGGCCAAAACGGGTAAATTAAAAAAAAAATGCAGGCGTAGCTGCTGGC
Organism: Euclidia mi; assembly: GCA_944739405.2. Taxonomy (NCBI): domain Eukaryota; kingdom Metazoa; phylum Arthropoda; class Insecta; order Lepidoptera; family Erebidae; genus Euclidia; species Euclidia mi. The sequence goes on from OX123188.2 coordinate 70,507,252, forward strand.
GTCTTCTAGTTATGGTATAAATGTAAACTAATATAGAAATTAAAAGTAAATATTTATATTATTTATGGTAGAAATATGTAGGTATGTCATTTATTTATTAACATAGTTTATTAATCCTTTTGATTATCATTATAAAGAAGTTCTGTATTTGTCGTGGTATATTACAGACTTGTGCATTGTGTTAATTCAACCACTGTAGACTAGCGCAGGTAATTTCTACTGCTAACATGAATCTTCTGAACTTGCTAATTATTCTGAATTTCGGAACATTAGGTTTATGTATTACTGTAAATTAGGATAGCTATTTTAGCACCATTTCAAGTTATACTTAGAAAACTTGAAATGATCTTAAAAAAGTTAAAATTAAAATCGTATTAATCAATAAACATTATCATGTGAGTCCTGAAGTAAATATAATAAACTGATCTTTGACAATCGAATCAGGGTGAAAAAATTTTATTTGCAAATGTGCAATAATTCAAATTCAAATATTTTCCATTCTTAAAACAACAATTCATAATATGAATATTCACTTATTAGGCTAGTGTGCGTTCACCATAAGTATTGTGCAATAAAGCTGCGCCGGAGTCGTATAAAGAGCTTCATACATTACGAGCGAACCGCGCAGTACATCAATGTGGCCGGGAGCCGACGCGAATATAAGTGGACACTAGTGTTAACGTTATGCCTTTTATTTTCATGTGCTGTATGGATAGGTAGATACGTGTATATGCCTCTGGTTGCTTCCACATTATTGTTTTCTTATTCAAATTTATCGTTGCGAAATTTAAGCTTACGATTCCACGAATGACGACATTGTGACTTTTCCTATATTATTATGATAGTTTATGGGAATTTAAACTTTCTCGACTTCGAACTAGACTGCCTCGTTGGTCTCGCGGCATAAATGTGCGCGCGGGATTGGGAGGTCTCGGGTTGGATTCCTGGGTCGGGCAAAGTGTTATTGGGTTTTCCCGTTAGTAAATGCTCAGTAGCAGCACGGAGTCTCGTAATGTGCCCGGTACGGCAATAGGCTCGCCCCCTATTACGTGGGACCTAAAAATTCATGGCGAATTGTGGGTGTAATATTACACCTCTGCCTACCCCTTCGGGGATACAGGCGTGAGACTATAAATAAAAAATAAATAAATAGACTTTCGTGGTCACTATCATTACTTTTTACTGTTCCCACGGGATATATACCACGTACCTTTGTTTTGAGTAACCGATATTTTGGCACTGTTGCAAGCGCCATGTTCACGGATGTACTGTAGTAAAAAGTAATGATAGTTTATGGTATCCCATGACTGTATAATATTTGGTCAAATTTGCAAATAACGTGCTGTTATAATGTTTTAAAGACTGCTATAATTAGTCTAGATGATTCATGTTTTAGTGATACCAATAAGTCCAATAACCATAGTAGTTGACTGTCAATTTGACCAATGTTGTGATTCACTCCTATTAATTCCCCAAGTTGTTTAAGGTTATGTATAAAGTTAACCGTGACATTGTTTCTATACCTATAGAATTGCCTGTGTAACAGGATTTTTCCAAAGAGCTGAAGAGGGAAATGCTACTTGAAACTAGTAGGTACCAATTCGTAGAAGGGAAACTAGAAACAAGTCAATCTGATATTCCGAGCTGGTAGCTAGCATTCATATAACATACTAATCACATACATCACTTAAACTATCATTCTGGTTCATATCCAAGGCCTCTTTCATGTCCACCGCCACATAAAGCCTAGGCACAATAAAACACTACGTGTTGCGAATGGTGCGATATATTGCGGGTAAACTTGGAAGCCGACGTTATAAGTATCGCAAGTGTGGACACAGCCTTCGTTTTGTTATGGATTATGTTTCATGGATGTGTTTGGTTTTGTTCTGTGAAATGCTATAGCCTCCGCTGTTGTACATAACTCTTTAGTTTTCTCACGCTTCTTATGAACAGAAGTTCTAAAGTGTGTTTTGCTGGTAGATTCAAATACCATTATTTTGTCTATTATTTTATTTTAGTATTTTGTGTATTTAAACCAACGGGTACAAAATTTATCCTAACTTCTATCAACTAACTACACAATATTAAGCTTGCTTTTCTTAGGCGAACTTTTTTTAATGTCATTTAAAAACGGTTATTTGGGACTTAGATTACAAATTACCTAATTTGTTATGTGTATTGTTGCTAGTTATTCTCATTAAAATCTCTTCCACCATGCTCATTGAATGTAGTGTTTTAACTGGTGGTTGATTGGTGAGCTCTGGATACAATGTTAATTCCACAATTATCTAACTAGCGTCTAACGTAAAGTTGACCACAGTTTGCAACCTAGGACTACGCGATCGACTGCAAGCAACGTTTACATCTATACCTACCACAGAATCAACGACTTAGTCATCCAGCCAGATAGAATATGATGATTTCGAAACGTTGTCAATTCATGGCAGGCCATTATAAATTCATACAGTAAGGCTAATCGCATCTAATATCTCAGATTATGTAAATTGTATTATTATATATTATAGAGTGGCGCGATTTCCGTTCGGGTTGTAGGTTCTGTACTGTTTTATAACAAGATAATGTTATACTTACGTGCCGTGACGAACACACTTTCCTTTTGATTGTTTCTTGTACTTTACTGCTCTACTCGCATCTGTTTACTATGTGGTTTGTAATGCATAGTGTGTGGCCCGTACGCTTTAGTTTAATTGGTAATTTAATTAAAGTACATCATATGTGCTGTATCATTGGGACAATCTTGCTAAGTAATAAAGCAGTGCATGTAAAGGTGTGCTCTCTCCCTCAAAATCAAAACAAAGAATATGTCTTATTTGAGTGACGAACTTTTTGAAAACGAAACTACTTAATATTATTTTATTTTTTATTCTGGTGTACAACCTCTGTAAGTTACCAGAAACGTATATGGGTATACCTATTACCTTTTTTCCCGGATCTTATAGTCAACCGCAGACGTAATGCCACTAGACAAACGAGGCTGTCTATATTTCTAATAATTGAACTTGATCCTAATAGTAGTATTTATGTACCTATTTGGCAATTTTATGACATCACTTCTTGCTTATTAAAATGTGCTGACGACTCAAATATGCAAATCCAATGCATTTTTTGCGATAACTTACTACACGTCAGATGTCATTTTAATATCCAATGATAAATCAAGCAGTCAGGATATATTTTATCAACAATTTCAATTATCTTCATCAAGTACTTTAATTTAAAAAACCGTTTTAAAATCAACAAAAAACAAGACGGTCTAATTACTCCTTCGCCTGCCATTGTTGTTTAAAAATAAATGAAACAAAAATTATACACTTCAATTAATTTTTATTGCTCAACATCTGTACAATGAATACATAATTAAGTGACAATACATGTAGTACATATTTAAATGTTCAACTTCGCGCAGAAGTCATAGAACTTTTCCTATTTGGCATTCACGGGTGGATGTGGTGCCAAATAAACTATTACAATGACAATTCTGTAGCCTTAAATGTGGAGGCAGGAATCGGTCCCACACTGTCTGCCTGATCTATTAATCGCTATGATGTCATAAATTACGAATAATTTATGGTGTTGCGACGGTTTCATTGTTACCCTATATTAGTCGGATACTCCATTTTGAATGCGTGAATGTAAGCCTGAAATATACTTAGTTGCTATACGTTTCTAAATGGTTATACAATACAGCGTAGGTATAGTTATAGGAAAGTGGACTGAGGACGCAGAATGCAAGAATTTGGAAAATCTGTGACGTCATCGATATATTGGGGTTGCTGTTTGGCTAAAATAACAAGTCCCTTTTTAGCCTTACTGTAAAATGCATATTTTTTACATAATAACTAAACTTTAGTTAACTCTGGTCCTCCCATCAAAATCATAATTCAGTGGATTTAAACTCTGATCTCTTTTTTCGGGATTCATCACTCTAGATGAGAAGAGTAGAAATATAAACTAAATTTTACCATCTAGTTAATAATCAGTGAAATCAGTCACCACCAACGCAATAGCTGTTTAAAATTCTTAACCAGATACAAATAACTGGACATACGTATATGAATACTTTAAGATGGCCAATTAATTAACAGAAAAAGCGTCCAATTTAGATGGTGGTAGAATATTTGAGCGTTAGGAACGGTAGTGACCGTTGTTGCGTTGTCTTGGTGGCGGGACAAGCCTTGTGGCCATCGATCACCGCCGCCCGTCGTATAAATTGTGGACGGACGTATGGCCCAAGTATGGGTAACCAGCGATCAATAACGCGTGAAAGATTTTATTTTACAAAAATGTTGCTAGTACCTGCACGACGACTAAGAATCCGACCAGTTTCGGAACGGATACAGGAGGTACTAAGTTTCGGAACAAGCGTCAATTAGTCAGTTTCAGTTCATTTCTGAATTCTATGAAAATGTTCATAATAACATTTGAGTGGTCTAATACCAAACAAAAAATAAAAAGCGAAATAGGTTGATCCATTTGTTGACGTTGCATAAGTGTAATTAAATCATTCAACTGAATACACATGTTTAAAACTATCTATGCGTATGTTCATAACATAATTAATACAATGTAAGAGTTGATGCTAATTGTTATATTTCTGATGTATTAAAATCTTCTTATACTAATTTTTTTAGTCTAATAACTTTTATGTGGATGAGAAAACATTTCTCGTTTCACTAATCTAGTTTAGTTCCGTGTGGTGACGGATTAAGAATACGGATTGTCACCACCCCATATCATCCCATGGGTGTCGTAAGAGCCGACAGAGGGACCATACTATGCAGAGAACAGCACTGTAAGAGAAGGAAAACTTGATACAAACCCTATACTAACCCGTTTGGCCAGCGTGGTATAGTAGGCCAAGTCCCCCTTTCAAAGGAGAGGCCTAGTCCAGCAGTGGACTGTTAAAGGCTGATGATGATGAATCTAATTTACAAACATTGTTAATGTGTAATTTTATTGCGAAACCATCGTCAAACGCGTAAAAAACAGTAAAAAGGCTCGTTATTACCATGTGAACAAGAAATTGGGTTCGTTTTGGTAAAGTGACTCATATCAGCTGCCGCCTCCGATCCCATCCGCATGGAGTATCAAAACGACGTTTTAAACACAGTCAGAAACATTTAATGCAGATTCATTTTTTAATGTTGTTTTTCGTGTTCATTTTCAAACTTTTATTCCAGCTATCTTCGTGCGTTAAGGCATATGAATTATTCCATTATGAAACCCTAAATAATTATGTATACATTTATGAAAGATCTTAAGTTCTATTTCTTAGTAGTGAGATGGTCAAACGGTTGCTGGTTTATCTTCAGTATAGAGCATAATCTAAAACTTAGCCACCTAAAAAGCACTTCTGGCATTTCCGAAGCTATACAGCTAATTCATTCTTCTTTATAAATCGATCGTTTCATTTTCCTTTAATTGCAGTAACATCACAAATAGACAATATCACGATTTTTTTAAGGTCAGTATTGTAACAGTATGCGATTTCGCACGTGTTTCGCGCCAAAACGGATTAAAGCACAACTTGATATGTTGATTTGTATTATTGTTTACGTACGAAATTATAACGGCCTGTTGAATTAATATAGCAGTTTAAGATGTTATCGCAAAACGCTTACCGACTTACATATACGGTATACTTATCTACATGCTTATGTTACTTTAATTAAAATGACAAGTGACAGTTTATTCTAATTCTAATGATAGATATTATGTTGCAAGAATCGGTTACGTCATCTTATTTAGCCTACATTCTGTTAGGTATGTGTGTTTAATAATTAACATATTATTTTTTAACAGTAGCTGAACGTAACAGCTGAGTGAGTGGATTGAGATACTATTTGAGGTTTAATATTAGTGACGTTGTGTAGTTTTATTTTTGGTACACAGAAGAAGCTTACAGCGGATTGCGTCCGCGTGTATTCTGTATACCCGTTTGTTCAATGACGAAAGAATATTGATTACTGTCTGTGTTTTTCTTGATCAATCGAAAGCCTAGTAGGTAAAATAGTATACAATAACATTGACATTGGGTTGCGACGAAAGAAATTATGGTACTTTTGGCTTCTACATATGTTTTTCCTAATGCCTGTTTCTTCGCTGTTCTTACGAAAGACATGAGACGTCTTAGTCATACTGCATTTGTTATAATAATGACGTGGTGAACGCCAAAACATTTAGTAGGTAGTTGATGCAAAAAACGTTGGCCGACGTATCGTGCAGTGAGTGACACACGGACGAGGCGCAGCGGGAGACGCACCACTAACGTTCCGTGCTTCTTACTTCTCGCACTACAACCTACCTGCCAGTGAGTACGGAGAGCGCTATAGTTCGGCAGAGCATGGTGCAGGTTCGATTTTGTGCTACCAGAATCTAAAAAGAACATTATGGGTTGGTTTCTGTGCTTCATCTAGCCAGTTAAAAATACTAGTTAGGTATTGGATATAGTAAACGAATTAAAATATCTCTCTGAGGTGTTCCGTTCCTACATGAGCTTGTAATTTGGGCCCAATTTTTTAAATAAATAAACTTCATGGAAGAAGACATACTTATTACCATGTTTCGTTTTAAGAAATGCTTACGTTGTATAACATTTTACAAATTCTTAAATACAATAATCTCGAGTAGACAGTATTAAATATAAAACAAATATGAAAATAATCCGTAGTTAGTAGTGGCGAGTGAAGCTCCGCAGGGGTAGAGCCGCAAGAGCCGCGCCCGCGCAACGCTCGCTTCTCTTTTATTGCATTTCCATAAACACGGACCCTTTTTTCATCCCACGGCCTGTGTATGAGGAAAAAAATACACTTTTGTCAACGCCTTGATTGATATGGTAACCTTCCCTTGTTTTAGCAATAACCCAAAGTCTTTAGTTCGTTTTTTTCTACGACGCCTCGTACATTTTTATTTGCTACGTCGAACAGGTTTGACATATCACTAAATTTTGTAAGAAAAATTACTATTCTCAGGATTTTTATACCGGTGGCCGGGGTGTTATAAATTTTGTTTTTTTTTTTCACCTGACTCAGTTCATTGTGTGGGGAATTGAAGGTTTTTGTGTAAGTATTTTTATAGTTTTGTACCTGTGCTAGGCGCCAGTGGCCGTGACATTTATGGTCAGGATATTGGGACACTATTAATGTTGATATTAATAACGAGGAAACAGCCTTTGTGGGAGGCCATAAATTGCTATGATCCAGTGCAAAGGGAAATATGCCCGGTCCATGTCAAAATATACTTTAGAGTTTTTGTCGTTTGACATGTTTCTATCTCATAATTTATGCTGATTTAAGATGTTTATTCTGTGCAGTTTTATTATATTGGTACCGGTTTTTTAGTTATCATTGATAGTTTTTAGGTACACATGTGTATTTTTTGACAAGTTATTTTTCTTTGGGGAAATTAGGTAGCATAGGAGTAAGTGGGTTCACAATGGCCCAAAAGTGTTAGGTAATACTCGGAATCTTTACAGGATACTGTCAAAGTTACATACTCGTCTAACTCCACAACCATATAGAGGTATCATGTTTCAATACATTTTCTGTATTAAAGGAACACTTACAGCAAAGCGTTTTGTTTCACTTGTTGACAACAAAAAGACGACACCGCTTTACCAGGCAGCGTGTCTAACATGATGTTTAGTCGGTATCGATTTATAGAATAAGGGTTTATGTAATCGAATCAGGCGGTCGGGTAAATGGCGACCGATTGTAAATGAGAGCGCGCGCCCGATTTCACGCGGCGGAGCGAGCCGAATCGATTGCTCGCCTGGTACGTGCCTCCATTCACAATATATGGGAGCTACGTAACTCCGTAACTAGGACCCTCTACAACCACACGTCACACTCATCATACAACGCACACTCATAGATATTGCTTTTTAATTATTGGATGATGGCATTCCTCAGCCAATGGATCGCTCGTGCATTAATTACCGACCATTCAGCTCAAACAATCACGATTAATGTTCACCGAAATCAATGAGTCATATTAATAAGGATATGCAAAGCTGTTCGATTAAAACATAACGCTAAACACGTATCATTGTATAGTTCAAAGCTTTATTACCTTACACTTTCAGTTTAATCTTGATTTCTGTTCAAATGCTGTTTCGTAGCGGCGGGAATTCCGTCGGCATCCACGCGGCATACAGCCGTCTAATAAGCAATAATGTGAAATAGCCCAACCGAGATATTTAACTGGCATACTTTACGTTTACAGTTTGACATTTGGCATTATTAATGTTCACTGGCATAATAGCTTAATAAAAGCTGTATTGCAGTTAAAAATGAATGATTCTCTTGTTACGCTAATCGTTTCGCGCGGCTCCGCGCTGTTATTTATCGGTAGCTGTTGCGCGCGCAGACGCCAAACGTCGCCAATGATTTAGAGCCTCAAATTGCACGGCGCGGGAGAACCGGAGCAATCATCTCCGCTAACATCATGTGCAATCAACACTTCTATACCTTCGAACGAAACGAACAACCGTTCCATCTGTGGACTTTAATTAAAAACCAAGTAAATTAACTTCCAAGCATCTTTGTACACTGAACACAAATCAGTCCGCATAACACATTAAAATCGAATACTGATCTAGATGTTATCTGGTACCTATTAATATAAAACATGGCCGTGAACAAGTGCCTTAATCGTTAGCGAGTAATCGCCAAAAAAATCTTATTCGTGAGTGTCAAAGATTCGTCACTATGTTTTTGTTGGTAGCACAGCAATTAAATGCATTAAGCAATCGGTTGAATGGCACCACGGACAAGCAAACTACCGTATTACGTTATAATCTGGACTAAGCCTCGATCAGACTGACAGACGGGTAAAGTGGCCGCTACCGAACGTGAAGCAACAAAACAAAACCAAAAGTCGATCTAATAAATAATGCGATGGGCCGCGCGCCTATTGACTTCCTCTGCACTATTAACATAGCAGGAAGCGTAGGCTGTCATTAACCCGTCAGCGCTCGGTAGCGCCAGCTGTTCCAAAAAGCATTACTCGAATCACAGTTTACGCTCACCGCCAATATAATTAGGATCCGAATGCTTTATAAATACAAATAAATAAAAGTAGCGGTGCGAGGTGGCAACCCGCAATTTACCGAGAGTCCAGCGAGTGCGCGCCGCGGTCAAATTGTCGGGTGCGTCCGCGGTGTCTCACTGACTAATGACGCACCCGACGCCCGACGCACCAACAATGCTAACACACTGTTATGAGCATTTTTAATAACCCCGCTTTTCAATTATTGATATCTGCAACATATGCCGCGGGGGACACAGTTTGGATTTTATTCGGTCATTTACCTGAGCATATTACATTTGCAGAGAAAAGCGATATACCTCGAGCCAAGTGCCCCCTTTTTCTTAGAACTGCAACAGATAAGTATAGTTCTAAACATTTTTTATGTTCATTCTAAACTTTACGTCAGATCAGTAGTACTTATAATATGCTCGAAGGCTCGGCTTGTCATTTGCAAGTGTCAGTTTATACACCGGGATAATAAAACAACCTACGGTAATCAATAAAAATGGAACGGGATAAGCGATAGGCTCGGTGTATCTGTGATCGCGCATTCAATTTAACTGTATTCGCGAAACGTTAATACTGGGTAAAGGCGAGTGTTTTGTCAACGTTGTAATGTCGTCCCACGCGGGCCGTGTACAAGCCACTGGGACCTACTTGGGTCCCCGGTCACTTCCGTGTCTCGCTACTGCTTCGCTAAATGGAACAAACGAGACTCCCGCCGCCCGGTCAAATTAGAATCTGATAGTTTGCTCCAGCTCTCTTATTGGTGACAGTTATGTTTGAATAGATGTTGGATAAAACCGCGCTGCGCTCTACCTTTACATAACTACCAAAGATATGTAGGGTCAATGAATACATTTTATTATTCTAAAGCTAGGTAGTTGGCATTGGCAGGGTTCAAATTGGCATTCAGAATACCGCGCGAGATGGTTTTATTATGTAAGAAACCTAACGGATCTATAGAAGATGATTCATGCAGTAAATGAGTATGCAATAAATATGTTTTGCTAAGTTTATTTATAATTAAACATCAATGTAGAGAATGAAAAAGCAACTATGATCACGATGCTGCCTTTTATTTTATGATTGGTATTGCTAAGCGGTTGTATACAGGCTTCCAGTCCGCTAAATAAAGGTCGTTGCATACAATACATTTGTATGTATCGCGCGATCGCTTCGGATCGCGTAATTGACGCAATCCGATATTATCCGCAATGTAAGATCACGCATCGCCACGCGATAGCCTTATCGACAGTGACAGTATTTACCCATGTGAATTGTTTAATGAGCTTCCATTTAGCATAATCGCCTTCTATTGCTTGTATTACGGCAACAATTATGCGTTTGACCATTTCACCATGTATTTTATTTTATTGAGGATTTTCGTGATAAATCTGGAAGTTAGTCGGCAATTAGATATGCATCAGACAGTTTTCAGTAATGATTAACAGATTCATGCCAATTTGTATCATAGATTTATGACAAGCAGATAAACGACGTGCTGTTATTAAGGGCTTTAAGATTAAGGCCTTAGTAATGGTACGCCATTAACGCATAATGGTAACCTAAACATGAAAAACGACGCTACAATTAAAACAGGTCGGTCGGCTAATATCTCTAATACAAGCTATGTTTTACCGCAGAAGATGAACGGCTACTATGTATAGAGTGATCATTGTCCGAGCGTGTTAAAGACCGGTCGGACGGCGTAGTAACGAGCGTTTCGTATACAATAGACCTTTTAGCGTCATGTGGTCGCACGTCAATCGCGCAAGACGCGCCGTGTCGCCTGTGAGCGCTCGCCTTTATTGTCTTAACGTGATACTGAATCTGGATTAGCTACAGTTAGCATTTTAATCATTCCCCTGAAATTGTTTTGGCTCGCGTTTTAAGCAGCCGAAGACATGCAGCTACTGATTTTGTATAATATAGACTAGCGGCCAAATTGTTCTACAAATGATAACATTTTTTGCAAATTGCCTACATAATAATCTATTGGAACCTGACAGGCGGAAAACATAACATAAAATTTTTATTTTATTGTTATCGCTCGAGTCAAAGTTTTTATGTTTGTTTGATATGAAGCTTCACACGATAAACAATTATAAAAATATCCATATTAGGTACGAGACTCAGTTACAACAGCTATGATAACAAAAAACAAGTCGAGTCAGTCTGATTCGTATGAAAATAAAACACATCCCGGGGACTGACGTGCGTCCGGCGTCACTTAGCAGCGCTGGAATGATGTGACAGCCCTTGCCGAACCGAATACCTTTTTTATATTTAAAATTAAAAAGAAAACAAAAAATAATAAACTTTCTGAATCTGTTCCATTGTGTTCACGTTTTGGAAAAATTTAAATGACCGAACGCTGGCTGCTTTTTTGAGAATCGGAATCTCGAATTCGGCGTTTAAATACATACGGATTCGCGGTTTAGCGCCATGTTTTTTCCATTTTCTGCACATTTTGGCGCGCCGAATGTGAAGCGATGCGGTAGATTTTGCGCGATTAAACGCGGGAGGTCGATAGAATAAGTTGTTAGTGTTAACGATCTAAATCGTTCGTAAACACCTTCGGCTGCTACAATTTTATGCGAATAATTGTGATTATTGCCTGCCATTGCTAAGTTCGAAGATCAATTAGCATTCAGAGTGGTTTTGCATTGAAGTGGTGATGGGAACTGAAACCAGTGTACAGGGTGTAATGAATTCAGCAACAAATAAAAGGGTTTAATGCGATGTGTTTAATGGATGATCGTTTTTTTGTTGAGTCGGCATTTGAGAAGCGTACGGAGCATCGATCGCAGATATTTAGAGTGGCAATATGAATGTATTTATTCAGGGCTGAGGGCGGCCTCCGCGTAACAATGCTACGCTTGTCGCTGCCGCCACGCCGCTCGCTCAGGGCTGACGCAACTAATTTCATTACATAGAGGATTTATTCCTGGAAATATACGACATCCACCAAGCACACGAAACTTACTTTATTTAAGGTTGTGGCTACCAGTTAAAATGTAAAGCAAAACTTGTGCCATAAGACGTGTTAGTTCACACAAGAGCTTATAGTAATATTCATTTATGAGGAGTGCTAGGACTTTACTTATTTATTTTATGAACTTTTATTGGTATAAATCATCACTTCAGTTTTTGTCGAACACTGGTCGAATTATTTAAATACACAACACACTTTTACCTGGATATTGGCAACCCTAAGTTAGCCGTCAGTGAATCAAGGGCTGTCACAGCGTGGTGGTCCCCGCGTCACAGGCCGCGCGTGCGCCGCACAGTTCGCATGTATTTCAACCCTGCCCATTTACATACAACTCCACATGCACGGATACAATTGTTTTAATAGCAATATCATTAGCCTTAAGTATCCACTTAAATGCAGGCTAAAATACTTTCTCTATGATGTTTGAATGTAAATGATGTCAGAGGTGTTCTGCGATATAGAGGATGGTAAAGGAATCTATCAAAATAATGGATTGTTGGATACTTAGTGGGATATTACGGCGGCCACGTGTGTACAAGCGTATAATGCTGGGCCGCGGGCGCGCTCCGGTTTTGCTCATTTTGCACCCGTTTCCCATTGTGTTTACCGCTTTTACCATTGTTCGGGGCCCATATAAATTGGACCACGACGTTCTACACTCGTGACAGGTATATTTGAGTCGTCGATTTCGGCCGATAATTAATCCGTATTGTTAACTGAATCGGGCCACCCTTGTTTACCAATCGAACATCCCGGCCCTTTGTCCTGTATGCTACACTTTTAATTTGTGCGTCCTTTTTGTACTACATTCTGAATTCATGAAACACACTGGCGAATCTACGGCATTTAATACGGCAATATACTGTGTTAATAAAATTATACAATTGCTATTATACTTACTCGTAGTTTACTCAATCTAGTCTTTCATTTGCTATGTCTATTATTCATATGAATTATGCATAACCTTAAATAACCAGTAGGTAATGAGATATTTTTTTTAATAATAAATACTTTATAGAAAAACTGATTAAAAGATAGTTTACAGCTCATTAATTTTACAGTCGAGAATCGTCTTAGCGCACAGCTCACGTGATGCCAGTAAAAACTACTTATAAAATATTACTTTTCAGAAAAAAATACTAACATTACTTTAAACAAATGTCATTTCACGGTCGCTTAGGGCACGCGGAGGTTGATATAATTAATTTTCACAATTAGAACCACTTCAAACATACTTAAGCGTCTTTTTTAATTGTTTCATGCAAGTGAATTGGCTAATGAATTTTATACATTAACATTTAGGTGTCTTAACGTGGATTTTTTGTGGAGGTATTAATTTATGCGAGAATTTATTAATCATTGGTTTTTTTTTACCTTTCATAGAAGTAATAGTTTTAAAATTGGTTACTAAACCGGTATAATACAATAAAAAATACTTATGGGTCAAACTGATGATGGTGAACTATACATAAATACAGAACAGAATGTCTAATAAATTCTACTATTATTATGTTAAACATGAATGTTTGTGACCATGAGTGGATAGATGGATGTTTGTTACTCTTTCACGCAAAAGCTTCTAAAGGGATTTTGTTTTTTTTTGTACTTAGGTACAAATTAGGCTACCTTTTGCCGCAGGTAGTAACTAGTAGGTGATAATACTGATTATTTATGGGTAATTGGATGTTGAGAAATAGGTAAAGTTTCTTTCAACCAGTTTTCTGTGGCCATTTTCTCTAACTCATCTCGACACTAATATATTTCTCGACGCGTCGAGTTATTATTTATATCACTCGTAACTTTATCATAATGCCATTTTTATTAAAACTAGGCTATATATTACGAATCAAATAAATAATCTTCGGTCCTTCAAACTTCAAGGTGCCTTAGTTTTTAAATTTTATGACACACATTTTTAATAAATTATCATAATATTATTTGATTTTGTTGACAGTTGATATACTTGTATTTTATTAATGTATTGTATTATTGAATTAATAGTTAACTCTTTTATAAGATGTAGATTTGAATATTGTGGTAGATTTGGACGATAAGAACATTTTAATATTAATAGAATAGGCTTAATAGTTTGTCAACAGATGTGGCAAGTGTAACGTTGTTAATAAATTCTTTTGACATATTTATGGTTGTTTTTTTGGACCACAACTAGTTATCTCTTCAAAGGTTGGTTACTTATAAGATAGTACGATACATACATACATACATAACGTCACGCCTTTTATCCTCGGCGGGGTAAGGCAGTAGTAGTAGGTGGGCAGTAGACAGAGGCAGAGGTGTATTTCTACACCTACTTTTCGCCAGATATACTTATTCTCAGTAGCAGCACGGAGTCTGGAAATGTGCCCGGTACGGCAATAGGCTCGCCCCTTATTACGTGGGACGATAGTACTTTGTTCTTCTAATTACAGTGCAGAGAGATAGTGAAAGTATATTAAAATTTCATTAAAGTTTTTCGTTATTTAGTGCGCGATAAATTAATTTTCACTTAAGTTCTTTTATACTAAAGTTCTCGCTAAAAAGTCCGAAGAAGCGATCATATAGAGTTAAGTGAAGGAATTTTCTCAGTTGAACTCTAAGATAAGTGCTTTCTTTAATAGGCAAGTATGAGGTCCTAATTTAGAGTATAAATTCATGCTTTTTAATAGTACCTCTCCAAGGCCTATATCCAACAGTGGACACTTGCAGGCTGATGATGATAATGATGATGATGAGTAGTACCTACCTGTCGAAATTATTAACTTAATAATTTATTGGATCATTACACAGGACATGAAGTTAATTATCACATTACATAGACTAGTCATTTAAAAATTACGCCTTACCTACGTACCATAAATAAAATATTGATAGTAATTAATTTTATCCAATTAAAAAGCTAGTGCTAAACACTGTTGTTATCGTATGTACTTAGCCAACGTTGCGTACAGTTACATAAAAAAGTTTTAACCATTAATATTATGCTGCAGATTATATGAATACACCTGGTATTAAACAAATAGGTATGTAGGTTTAGATCGTCACTGTTATTTAACTTTATAGGCCTTAAGCGACGCTAAATGGGAGCGATAAACCAAAATGCCATCCACCTTCGACGACCTACGGGGCACCCACCTGCCCTTGTACCTTTCTACAATATACGATGCTAGTAAATCAGCTGGTTGTTCATTTAATATAGTAAAACACATGATTTTCATAAGAATTATTTTCCCTTGAAATGTCATTGGTAAAGTTATGTTACAGAAAAGGTTATTTATCAAAAATACATGACACGTTTAAATTATTCTTGCCCATTGTTTTCTATGCTACATGAAGGATATTTACCTGCAGAAAAGTGTTATGAAAACAAGCACTACTTGACATGATTTCAAATAGTGACAAAAAAGTTCAAGAAACATTTAACATACAATGACCACTTCTAAACAGACCGATTCATTTCGACCTAAAGGAAACGGCGGTAATATTGCTACTATTGAATATAACCATTTAAACGCATAGATGTTCTAAACATAAGCATATTACGAATCCTGTTCATTAATCATATTTATTACACAATGGAATACAGCAAGCTCTAAATAATTTACATAAACTACGTTTATCGATAAATTCAATATCAATGTGTTTATTAAAGTCTATATTTAACCTTTATGGTATAAGGTTGTCGTTCTTAAATGAAACCGTTTTATTGTATTGTTTATTAAATTACCACAATATGTTTCGAGATTATTGAGTGCAGACACTCTCGTTTGTTAATAGTCGATAAAAACTAAATCGATAAATTATTTCTTTTTTTAATTATTATAGTCTCACGCCTGTATCCCCGAAGCGGTAGTCAGAGGTGTAAATATTACACCCACATTTCGCCATGATTTTTTAGGTCGCACGTGATAGGGGGCGAGCCTATTGACATTACCAGGCACATCGGCAGACTCCGGGCTGCTAGTGAGTATTCGGAAAAACCCAGTAACACTTTTGCCCGACCCGGGAATCGAACCCAGGACCTCTGATCAGCAGTCGCATACGCTATCCACTGGACCACGGAGGCAGTTATCAATAAATTAAATTTAACATATTTCGATTTAATAATATACAGTATAAGTATATAAGTGATATTTACACTTCTGGATCTCTCATTTTGCAAACGGTAATTAATTTGTATTTTCTACGGTGCATAGTTTCTACACTCAATAAAACACTGGCCACCGTTAACCTACAGACATAAAAAACAAAACCACTCTACATCTATATTCGATATTCAAACAAGAAAAAAAAAACTATCGCTGGTCACTCATTACGCAGCGGCTGTACAAGGGAATTATTAAAAAAGTACTCGTCAACATTATGTCAGTATGAGCTGCTGTCAAGAATAAGTCGGCTGCCAACTACCGACCGACAGCTCAGCTCACGTGGAAACCCATGACCCGAGGGTTAACATACCGGAGAATGATTAGGTTGTTGTTGATATGAACCTAAATTACTTTAGGTGCGGTCTGTTTGAAAACGATCTAAAAGATAAAATACGGGAAGAGCTTTAACAGTAGGGAAAGAAAAATTGTGTCTAAGTAAACAAGGCCATTTGATTTATGTTGAAACTTCATACCTGCGTACTACCAATCTAACTTCTAGGCGAAGATAATACCTCTATAGGTTTCATGATTGTTATTGCCTTGTAGAACATGCTAAGAGAAGAAAAATAAAACCATCAAATGATGAGATGTTTTCAAATTAAACAGCTAAAATTTGACACGACCATAACTGTGTGGGACCGCGTTTAATGCTTGTCTACTTTTGATCGTCTTACATGTTATACGTGACGGAGTCTAATGTTCACATTCCAACTGTGAGAACCGATTATAAAGAGTCAAAACCCCTGCCGTACACAGGAAGCCTTGCACTGTGAAGCGCTGAGAAGTCTTTTGTATCTGGTTTATAAAGCCTCACATAAAACGTTGCAACTAATTTGCGAGTACGAGCGGCCAGCGTAATGATCTCGTCTCATCCGTGATCGAATGTTATCATTTCTCGTTAAAAAATGATCCAATTAAACGGTCCAGCACAGCCTCAATAAGTTACCGAAAGCGAGTTTACCATCTCTCGCACACCCATTGTAATAACGCATGCGCCCTCAATATTAAATTTTAACAAGGTATTAATTAAAAAAACTAAAGCGAAATATCTTTAAATTTTCTCAGGACGCGCTCGGCCCCCTCGCGTTATTTTTTTTTTAATTCATTTTATTCGGCGCTGGCCGAGCGGCTCGGTACGCCCACCGGTGATTTAAAATTTTGATTTATCGACGCGAGCGCAGCGCGGGAGAGTGCCTAGCGCGCATGTGCCCGCCTGCCGTAATTATAAATATGACGCGGTGCTAAACTGTGCGAACTGACCCGCCGACCCGCCTGACTCTCGTTCGCACTCCTGCGCAATGCGCCGCACCGCACCGCTAGCGCTACGTGCGTCGTCGTCGCGTCGTGAGCAGATGCATCTAGCGTGTGCTTTATCACTACGACCCTTAACATAACGTGTTAAATCAGATATAACTATATGATTCAATCCTAGGAACGCCTTTAAATACCTTCGTTAAAACTCGTGCCGTTTTGTTCACTTCTATCGAAATATTGTTGGCCGTTGCTCAACTTAAATTACTTGTACCAATTGGATGTTAATTTTGCACATTTTCAAATAGTGCGTACAATTTCTATACAAATGTCAAATCATCAAGTGAAGGTAGAACTGTATATTAAGGGGGTTCGGCAACAGGCAGCTGCCTTCGTATTTACGACTTCCACGAGCGCAGCTTTACTACACGACCCGGGGCACTCACTTGCACAGTTTTGTGCACCTGTTTTACTTGATTAATTGCTACAACCAATCGGCCTGTCATATAATTGTATCATTATCTACACGTTAAGAAAGAACACTTGATATGAAAAAGCTGTATGTTAAGAATTCATCGTAAAATCATTAAATATTATAGTTGGCGACAGCTACTTTTGATGAAAACTACAATTTAAAAATCCTAGCCCGTGCCTCACCTTCATCGCGAAGTAATTATAAAGGAGTAGTTCGTTTTTATAACATCTTTTATTGCCACCGTTTTGACTAATAGCTGCAATATAACGACTGTAAGCTGCAACTCTTAACAATAGCCCATTACAGACAGCAGTTTTTCTGTTTTAATATATCATTGTAAGTTATAATACTTAGATAAAATATTCATCCCGTTTCATATTCAACAAATAGGCATTACATCATTTCAAATAAGTGTTTGCGTAAAGCTAAATCAAAGCTCGAGCTGTCGTGAAGGCTACATTCGGTTAATACATTCCGGCATGTGTTTTCAACAAGCGGCGTAAGAAGCACGGTGTTCCGAGATGAGGTGAAGTGTGCTCTCGGGAGCTGACACGACGGTGCACGGAATTCTGTGTGTCTCAGTTTTGAAAACGCCCGCAGTGTCCTTTGCCATTCAATGCAAATTCATACGTTATAAGAAGCGTTCCGAGGTAGAATTATCAGCGTTTAGTCGCCTCCAGGACATAATTCTCAGCGTACTTTGTAATTTTGCAGTAGTGACGCCTTGTTTGTGTAATTTAGAAGTGGCTTGGAATTTATTTGAAGCGTTACACCGGTCTTAAGTGTGAGAGTAACGCTTCGGTACAACTTGTGCACTCGCCTACAAGAATTATTATATTATGCTAATGTGCGTCTAGTGCTGCGGTTTCATTAATTCATTATTTATGATTAATGAAGACAAGGCTTGAAAGTTTATTATAAACTGGGCTACTGGACAAAGACAATTGAAAAAAGTGCTCTACATTGAGTTACGCCAGTAAGAAGATTTATTTTTAGTTTGTTATGCAATGGACTTCACTTCTTTTACATATTATGAGTTTTTTAGATTAGTAGTTAAGTGGTCGCCTTGCTACTGTCACTACTTCAAGTATTTTCAATTAGCAGACGAGAGAAAAAACATGCGTTCCATAATAATATAAACACGAGCGAAAAGTTGTATTCATTCTTGGCAACATAATACGCAGTAACCGTACGAAACTAAGCAAGTGGAACAACGAATAATATATCATAGTATTATAATAATACTTTAGCGAGTAATTCATTACGCTTGATACTAATTGAGTAAGTATGTCAGGGGTACATCATCACAATAGTTAGCTGCGAGCGGATCCTTACTCACGAACCATCGATTAGCAGTTCATAACCTTGCCTCTGGGCTTTCAACATCGCACTAACAATACTTAGGGTATCTCTACAACTAATATACCTTTTAGCAGATACCTTTTATATTACGTACCTATATCTTTTAGGTATAAGATTATGACTGAACTTATGGCGTTAGCGGTTTTTGTGGCGGTGTCGCCGCTAAACTTGCTGCGTGTTGTGGGTTCAATTCTCACTTGGAACTATAGGTACTTTATGATGTCTACAAGTTGGTGTTACGAGGCTGAATGATCTTTGCATCCTTTTTTTAAGTGTTTGTAAATTTCACCGCGATTCAGTTTTTCATCCCAGTGTGGAAGGTGCCTTTGAAAAATTACATTTATTAAAATTAAATTTTCTTTAGCCGTACCTAAACCTTCTGGAGGTATATATTTCGTCAGTGTTTAGGACTTGGAAATGCACGGTAGATATTTGTGGATGTCGGTCTAAAATTTAATTACTTGAGAATTACATTTAACATTCTCTCATCTTATAAAAAATGCTCTAGTCCAGACGATTTTTCTCAAACAAATGGTTAAATCTTCGTCATGAGCCAACAATGCTATGATATTTAAATAAACACACTAAATATATCTTTAGCTTAGACACTTTTATTGATCATATAAAGACTAGGTAATATAACCATTGCATACTCAGTATGAACTTTAAATTCTAGACATTATGTCTGTGTAACACATACGCATAATCGTGCGTATATTATACGCACACACCTATGGCACAGATACACATAAATATTAAGAGGTACTAGACAAACCTCGTATTACATAATATATGTACTGAGATGTATATCAAAGGTATTGTTTCTTTAAGTTCAGTTAATAAATTTTATTTGTCTGATTAATATGTACATGTATATGCATTATGTTTTGTATATATTATAATGTATGTATCAGATAGGGCCGTCACTTAAAGTGACGGCTTTTAAATATGTTGATGTCTTAAGTCTATGAGAGTGACTGAGAGATGTAATTGTGTCCGCGATTCTCAGCAGTATATTGGTATAGACGAGTGTAGGTTTTTGAATGGGTAATAGCAATTATCTATAGTGAAGGATTGCTGATCTGTAAGTCAATTATTAAAGACACTTTAGCCAAGTGTCTCCTTGGCATAATAATATACATATAGCTTTACTAGAGGGCGCCAGCAGCTACGCCTGCATTTTTTTTAAATTTACCCGTTTTGGCCGATCCCGTGGGAATTTTGGGAAATCCCTTCTTAGTGCACCCCTAGGGTCCTCAAGGAACATACATGCCAAATTTCAGCTTCCTGCGCCCAATAGTTTCGGCTGTAGCGTGTCTGTCAGTCAGTCAGTAACGCAAGGATTTTATATATTAAGATGATGATGATTAATACGAGTTTAACTGTGCTAGTGCCTTGTAGAAATCAGTAGAAATCACTTATACTACATTTAGAGCTAAAATATTTTCTTAGAGCAGATTTTATGAGGACGTCATTGAGAGTAGGTACTAGACAAATTCGAAAAAACTACTACGTTGACCACTTACTGCTTAGGATAAAAGTGAAAGCGGATATAAATTAAGGAATAAAAAGATTGTCTTTAAATATATATACCTAACTTGCTATAATATTACATGTTCAACATAAGTTTTAGAAGCATCAAGTTTAGCTGTGAAGTATAACAGAAAAAAGAAACAATAAAATTATCAGTAACGTATTTTAAGTGCTCATAATATAAAATAAAAAATAATTATACTGGACTAAATATATCCTTTGGGACTTCCTGATACATTACGGGAGCGTAGCCAAGGGCGATAGTTAGTATTGAAATATTGAGCAGGTGAAGTAATTTTGTAAAACATGTCTTTATAACAGTAGGCCATAATGCAAGACATGCAAGGACTTACAGCTTTATAACATTAATATATTGAGGTCGGATATTGCAGAAATATGTCATAAAAGTACATATTACATGCAACTTTTCCATTATGCTTAATCATAATATATTAGGACCAGTTACAGACCAATCTAACTGGGACAGAAATATTATACTTTTGACTAAATTGAGATAAATTAGTACAAAATATCGTGATTTCTTGTTATGTACCAGCTAAGTATGTGCCCAAAAGCATAGCCCAAATTTGCGAACTATCCCATATGTCACAGCAGGCCTTTAGCTAGCTATGTATGCTACGCTATACCTGTCAGGTTTACCTGTAGCTACAGTTGATTTGAATATGTAACTCAGTAAGTGTGTGTTGTGGAAACCTATCTACTTATTGGTGGAACACTTTGTACAGATAGATATAGTTCCCTGGCTATCATGTAGTCCATGTGAATGGCATTAAGTACATATTTCGCCAAAAAGGGATCAAACCATCTTACACTTTCTAACAAGAACTCTGGTGATTTGCATGTTACGATGGTGTCGATTGTCACAATAAAAAATAGCCTAGGTCTTATTCTGATGCATAAGCTCTATTATATCATGTGTAATATACGTGAGGAAAAAGAAACGTCGCACTGTTAGTAGGTATATTTTAGGTCACTTTTTATATCTTAACGACAGTATCGAGTCAACTGTGCATCGCATTCATTATGCAGTCGGATCTATCAACGTCGGAACATGATAATTATTGCATTTTATCCGTCTTCTCTAATGTTATATGACATTAAGTGCCTTTAACTTCGCCGCGTACCCGTCATTATATTCATGAACTTGTCTGTTATGAAATATCACGTTTATTATTTACACTAGGATGCGACATGGAGTTTCCAATAGCTAGAGAGATATTTGGCAGCATCAATGAGGCACCGTGACGTCGGCGTGTTGATTATGAGGCGAATGTATTTCGATGGTAATCTCCACCGAGCGACTGGCTGTTTGATGTGTCAATCCGAGCGAGCGTCGATCGCTATCGTCCGATAGCTCCCATTGGGCAACCGCCACGCTTTGTTATCCTAACGGACTTATAAAATTCGAGTGTCCGTGAACGGACGCACCGGACAATACCTTCCCCCTTTCCAATAAATAATTGCCTGAATCCTCAATCTACATAGACATCAGCCGCGACAATTATAGGTCTCGAATGAGTTCCACGCGCGTCCTATTTCTGCTTGTAACACGGCAATCGAGTTCGCGGCCGGTCGGCGCTACGATCCGCACACAAATAAATCGTTAAGCGAATTTCCCAACATGGCTTCCGCGGATACGGCCAATGGGAGGCGACGGCAGCGCGGGGAGGGGGCGGCGCGACGCTGCATCTTCGTGTGAAAATTTAAAAAATTACGAGCACCGCTTTTATTTTATGAGCGCTACGACGATGTTACCCAGCACCCGCCACCCGACGTGATAAACTGCCACTGGGACGCGATCAACGACCACTAAATTACAATATAGCTTATACATACAATGTTCTTAAGCAAAATGTCATCTTAAGCCATTATGGCCTGAGATAACTTTTTTAATTATTACGTGATACCCCTCTACCAAAACATCCACTGAAGTACATTTGACTCAAGATATATCACCGTATCTACGTCCTTTACTTAAATCACTGTAAGACACGTAAAGTTTGTGTGCTTTATGAATACATAAAGTACGATAGCGCCTTCTAAAGAACTAACACAGAACATCAAAGTTTTGTCGACCCCCGCTCTATTCCGAGAGCCCTTCCGACTATACGGACGTACCCGTAGGTACCCGTACCTATGTGAACGGCACACACAACGAGACCGCTATTACATTTACATTATACTACACAGCTGAAACTATCGTGGTGTGAGTGAACACGATGAAAATCTTTATTTTCACGCTCTATCTCTCTTTATCTAATCGCCCCGGTCAGATAAGGACGGAGCGCCGGAAAAACTGGCGCGGGGCGAGGGGTAAAGGCTACATCGATTCCGCGCTTTCACTGCTAGGGGCCGTGTAAACCTTTAAAAACATGGCTTTTGCCGCGCGATTGTCATCTCTAACTTTATATGGATAAGAGGAAATTTTGAGTACGCGGTCGAGCCTGGTAAATGGATTGCCTCCCCCTTGGGGGTTCTCATAGTGGGATCTAGATGGTGTAGATATGCTGATAGGCGGGCATGTGTGCGTGCGGTGTGACTGCGCTGCATTAGTGTGTATGAGGCGCATAGCTTTGTGTTTTCCGGCTACGAAATCGTGTAGGTATGTATTGTAAGAGGGCTGCTTCCGGGCTGGGTAAATTTTGCTTGTGTTGGCAAATATATGAGGGGACGTAGGTATCCCTTTTTGTAATATAATTTTACGTTGTAGCGTAGATAGGTAGATAGATTAGGTAAGACGGAGGCTGTGATTTGATTTGATTAGGAGGTGTTTGCAGTAGGGACGGGGGAGATAACACTGATTGGATCGCTCGGGGGCGCCGGTTTATGGAAATATGTTTTTAATGTGGGTGGTTTATTGAATTAGTGACTTAGGGTGAAGTGACGCGAGAATAATCCGCTTGATGTGTCGTGTTGATAATTAACTCGATGTTCAATGGTTCGGTAACATAATGTAGACATTTAATATGTGCTCCAATCACTTTCTAACCGCAGGAATGTTGTTCATGCATGCTTTTAGGAGCTTCTTCCTTTTCCATCTTCGCTGTATGTTTTCGAGTGTAAAGATTGAAAATGTTGTTTCGTCTTTAAACACATTACTCTATTGTTTTTATATATAAGTATTATTTTATGGGTAAGGCCCTGAAATATTAATCAGAGATTTTATTTTACTGTTCCATTTTATGCAATACTTACAAATACTCTGATTCTCTTTCTTTGTTGTTTTTCGGTTGAATTCATCAAATTATTCGTTTATAGCATGTCCACTTGATACGGTCATCGTATCCATTGTAGATGGTATAATTTCGTTGGTAGAACGCACAAAGGCGGTGTTATTGTTCGTCCAACGACAAAAGAGCTCCTAGTTGTCACAGAGGAGTTTACACTACACTGAAAATTTAAGTACCACAGACAATAATTTTGTTTGTGATGCTTTTTTATCTGTGTCGGCATTTGTTTGGTATTTTTTGGCGTGTATGTAAGATATCGATCCGAGTGGAATGTCGTTGACAGTGAAATGGGTTTAACAATTAATAAACCTCTCTGAGGACGGAGGACAAGTGTTCGAATACTTCGGATTCTTGATGTTTTATTCTCTCGTTACTTTTTTATGTTATGTAAACAGACATGATTGATTAAGCCTTCTATGTCAGATTTTATAGTACTTGTTCCTTTATTGGACTTCCACTCTCGCGCCGTGGATAATTTCTGTGTGGGTTGAATATGGGTAAATGATTAAACTGATTATAGGTATACTCATAGAATACTTATGTAGATTGCTAAATACCTATTCTATTTTTGTATAAGCAACATTAACTTGAGTGTTGGCGAGTACAATATATACCATTGATACCAATGATGTATACCTACTTGCTACTAGGGATAAAAGAAGTAAGAAGGTGTTTATGAAAAGCATCGCATAAATAGTAGGCAGTTTCAGTCCTATTATAATGTATTGTTTGTCAAACAAATAAACCTTTTATATCAGTGTAGGTCATCCTATACATTTCACTGGCAAGGTCCGCCAATAAAGAATGACCCGAATAAAAAATAATCCGAATCGTAAAATTTACGACGTTTCCAGCAATTTCAGCGTTTGAGGAGAGAAAGTAATTCGTCCATAAAATTACGAGTAAACAGCCGTTTTTCCACGGAAATAAAACCGGGGGTCGAACTAAGGGGTGATGTGACTTCTGTAATCGGCTTAGCCAGTGAACCCCCTCTGATTTAGCTCTGAGCTCCGTCCCTTGGGCCCCTGCATCATGCACTAACAGTTATAACTTGATGGGAACTCTTATCTACACATTATATAATCGGATTCTGGTAATTGAGTTGTAAACTATTGCAGTTAATTTTGATATTAAGCGAATATGCGGCTGATATTAGCTAACATGCGATCTGCTGGCTGAGAGATTAGATGTCCTATTACATTACATACACCTACTGCTAATCGACATCCTATAGCGATTTATTTGCTGCATTTAAATGTAAAATGAATTTTCGTTATCTATAATTAACATTAGTATCTACGTAATATTCAATATAGCGATATTTTTCAACGACGTAATTTAGACGATAAAAGTCGTCAATTGCAATAGTTCAACAGTTTAGAAATCACGACTTTATAACACATTTCACTAATAATAAAAATGATGAAAGCTCTAGGGGGTATGGCCAAGATAGTGAGTTGATAAAATAATACTTATATTCGTAAAAAAAACGATTCTACTAATAGGTCGAATAATACGCTAATAATGCATCCGTCTTTATACAATGCTTAAATAAAATTTCGAAGAATTCAGTAATTAAAGTCTTTAAAATGTAAGATAAAATAGTACCACAAGTGCGGGAAAACCTGGACAACCTAATTAAAAAGTAATTACAGATATTTTCATGTGTTATCTAGCTGTGGCAAATTTGCTTAATAGTTGCCTTTTGCATTTTTAATGTATCCAATAATGTGGCAGGCTATTGCGTTTAATAATATAGTTTATTTTCATGAGACCAAGGTAAAATAAAAATCTTCACAGAAAAAAATAAATAGCCCGTAATAATCTACATGTTTTTAATACGTAATATAAATACTACGATAAATGTTCATAACATCTTGTATTGATACTCATATTGCCCATCAACCTTCATAATAGCTAAAAACTATACTAAACTATAGAAATCTTGAGCACAAAGGCGCACAAACAAAAAGTCCGCAGCTCGTATGTCACAAATGGTTGGTATCCGTCCACCAAGTCATGTTGGCCAATGGGAAGAAAAAGTGTATGTTATAGGCCCAGCTAATATGGCCAGCTCTAATCTTATTGAGCACAAAGGAGCTGCCATGACGCGGCGAATATTGACGCAAACCATTTAATATTTAGGTATTCCGATATGCAGTAGTACTGGCGAAGCCAAATGTGTTAGCCACCAGATATTTATCATATTTTTTACGTACTATATCAGCGTTTTTCAGTTGTGTCCTATATCTGTGGTTGAGTCCATCTGAAGTTTGATGATTAAAATGAAACAGCTGTGTTTTGCAATATATAAACTTTTAGTCTATATCCTGTATAACTTCTGGATGCAATTATTCTGATCATAATAAAAAGAACTTGAATGATAGATGCGATTTTTATCTGCAGTCCAGTTATACATGAACTGTGAATGCGAACATTCTGATAAGCTTATTTAAGGCAAAGGTGACTAATAACAGCGGTAACGAAATAACACGACAGTAATTCCATTGAAAATGTAGTCAAATGAAAATAATATGTACAATATAATGGACACGATGTATGTAGATAATGCTATTTTCATTATCAGTTATAATAACGTTGGGCAAATGTACACGGTTTATAAATCAGTTCGTTACAAGATTAATATTAGGTTCAGTGAAGGTCGGCGCGATAATGGTATCGTAAAATCAAAATTGTGTTGTGTTATCACTACAATTATTAAATTATCTTAGTTGCAACACATTAGGTGCGATAATACTTGTTGGGGACTTATTTGTATTGGATGATTGCCTTATTGAGGATTATGTTTGTTTAATTAAGACTTTGTTTTCACGGATTAGTTTGAGATGCTAACGTAAGCGAAATTGCTTTCTGATGTGAATTGTAGAGTTCCAAATAATGTTAGATCATAAATATATTAGAAACATCGTTATTTGAAAATGTTCTGTTCTGAGAGGGCAGCGATAGCCGAGTGGATATACCAACAGACTGCCATGCAGAGGGTATCGGGTTCGAATCCACGGCACGCACCAATGACTTTTCGGAGTTATGTGCGTATTGAATTGTTAATTATCGCTTGTCCCGTGCCTCGGAGAGCACGTTAAGCCGTCGGTCCCGGTTGTCATGAAGATCTTTGACAGTCGTTACAGGGCGTCAGTACCTTCTAAATTAACTGACACTAGTCTTAACCATGGAATATAGCTATCCCTTCGGGTTGCGGAGGTCAGACAGGCAGTCGCTCCGTGGAAAAGCTAATATCCAGCCAAATCCGGTTAGACTGGAAAGCGGACCCCAGATTGAAACTGGGATAACGCTAAGAGGATGATGTTATTTGGAAATGTTCTACGTACTTTACGTTATATTACTTTAGTACCTACTACTAAAATCAACTCGTTTAGGAAATAAATATGAAAAATATTCGTTTATTGACATCGTGTCATTTTTGGGTTTTAAGACAATTACGAATAGTTTTGATTGCGAGTGTACCGTCGGTTGGCCGAGACCGACACAGTCACTTACGATATTAAATCGGACAATACGGCGCTGCGGTCACGATAATCTTTGGTAGTATTCGATTCTAGTTACCGAGAATACCGCAGCCGGTGTCCCGAATACTCTGTGAGTTTGACTCTCGTAATGTTTTACGACCTCAATACTTTTTATTCGATAAATGACATGACAAATTAATGGATTTATTATGAGTCGGATTGCGCCGGCTCTTTTTATTTTGGTGTCGGGTTAGGACGAATGCATTTTTAATTGAGTGAGGCACTTTTGTGGACTGTATAAAACGGCCACCGCATGTCGTGGATATTTTTTGTTTGATTGACGGGTAGTAATGGGCAGGTGCGTAAGAGTGCCCGATAGCTACCTCGCTTTTTCGTTTCGATATTCGAATATTCACTTTTTGTTAGTTGCCCCGTTTTGCGACCCGGCTCTTGATATTTTATGTTCATTGTTTTAACGTACGTTTCATTAATAAGGTTGTAAATTTTGGGTCGTATACGTTTTTTGTTATAAACTTTTGGTTTATAATTGACGTTGCCTCAGGAAATGCGCAATTACGTAGTACTGATGCTAATTACATAATTTGTATGTAAGGCAGCTAATAATTGCTGATCGTCATTCAAGCATCATTCTGTTTTCCCATCCAACTTGGTAATATTATTGCGGACACACTTCGGTAGTACTAGCCTACAATATAATATGTAGAACATATTATTTAACTTTATTATTCGCGTGCCCTTTCAAAACTGGCATTTTAAGGAATAAACGCATTACTGTCACTGTGTCGCGCTATAACTTTTACAAGAGTTACAATCAATTACAATTGAATGTGCAACAATTTTGCTAAAGAAATATTGGGCAAAGAATTAATAATGAGTAGAAAATACTTCGTCGTACTCAAATACTCTAAAAATAGCTTTGCGGCTATTGTATTTGCCTAAAATATGTAGTTGCAATAGTAACATAAACTTGTAAGGAAAATACATTGCAATTACTTACGAACCATTACCATTCCTATTGTAATATCAATACAAATTCGCAACACTTGCAATGTATATTTAAATCGAATGAGAAAATTACAGCTTGTATGTAGTGACATGAGTATTATAGCGCATTTGTACGATGAAGCAGACACCTGTCTTTTAACCACTAAACCTAAAGGAATCGCGTAACATGCTCATATTTTTTTAAATGTAATCACGTCTGCTCGTCTTACACCAATTGATTATATAGGATTAGATAGGTAACTAGTCGTTCTTTGTGTCTGTCGTTTGAATACTTTTTAAGCCTTCAGCGAGGCAGGATTTGCTATACTGCGAGAAATGTCTTCATTACAAGTCAGTGACAAAAGTAAATCAATCAAAAATGCAGTCGCAAGATTTGCGGCCATTTCTATATTTTGATAAGGATGCTTTTCGGTTGCTACCCTGTGTCTTGTTGCTTCTAATGTGTAGCTTCACATGGCCACCTGCTCTTGATTGCAGCAAAATATTGACATCTTGTTAAAACATCGTTAAATATGCATTGTCTGACAACGGTTGAAGACACTTAATTGTTAAAAACTTTCAAATAATTAATCTGTATCTTATTACTTTTCTAAAAGCAATTGTAATTTGAACATAGAGCTTGACGCGATCCTTGCTTCCTACATCGCTGTTCGATCGTAGCGTAGGTATAAGCGTTGATGTAAGATAGAAGTAAGTAATATATATGTATAATTTATTGTCAACAGTCCCTACAAAGCGCGGCGAGGCGAGCAGGCACGTCGTGCGCCAACTGCAAGACGACGACCACGACGCTGTGGCGACGCAACCAGAACGGAGAGCCTGTGTGCAACGCGTGCGGACTCTACTACAAACTACATAATGTGAGTATTTCCCATGTCTATTTTGTAGCGCCAGTCTGCCAACCCGCATTCGGCCAGCGTGGTGGACTATGGCATTACTCTTCTCATAGTGAGAAGAGGCCTGTGCCCAGTAGTGGGACAGTTTATATTATATACAGGGCCGATCATAATGATGATAATGATTTTTAGCGTACCGTGTGATGATCGATTTAGAATATAAAGTGTTACTACGCAATTTTATTTGTGGGTGTCGTAAGAAGGTATTAAAAAAAATACACGAAGCCAATACTCAGTAGGTAGTACATCGACCGAGACATAAATCTAGACATCTAACCCTTAACCATCTCATCTGGACAGCGAATCTAAACTACTCACCTAATCAAAAAAAAAAAATTAGAGTATCTATTTAAATCGAACAAATCATGTTGTTTTTAAAGTATATTTAAGGCAAATTTTATTTAAGTGGAATCGAATACTTAATGCAATAACAATAGTTTGGTACCGGTTTTGAAATAGAAATACATAAATTCAAAATTCGACTGGTTGCCAGTTGGCATTTGAGCACTAAGTATACAAATTATTATTAAACGGAAATTCACTTTGTTTTTAATAAACGAAATTCCGACCGCAAAACAAGGTCTATTCTATATTCAAATTAAAAACCAAATAGCCATTTATAAAATGACACTAATAAAGAACGAATATCTAACGTCGAGTTAATCTGGGGGTCCCTAGCGATTGGCTCCCTTAGGACGAGTTGACGGTATCTTGGTGACAGATAGCCAGAGGGTCGGGGCCCTAGCTAATGCGTCATAAAACCCAATACGATTGTCTCGAATGAATTACGACGTCGATACCATCGCTAAACGGTTAAACAAGACTACGTTTGAAACTGATAAATGTGTGATTAATTTATGTATGAGTATTCATAAAGTTAGATTTTTGCAAATTGAAATCGCCTTGCTCTATATACGGATCAGCGCATATAACTTTGTGCTACAAAGTATAAATTATAGCCTCGTATAAGCTGTTATACTTTTAAGTACCCAACAATGTTTCTTTCGATCATTGAAAATAATATATTAATATTAATTCTGTAAAATACACGTGACCAAAATAACGAAGCGAACATAAATTTTAAGTATATTTTTAATCGCAGATAAGTAATTGTCTGTTAGAAACGTGATTACGTTTAAACTTGTAACGTTATTCAATTAACCTTATTATATAAAGCGAACGGTAGACAGTGGCACAATTAAATGGAAAAAACATTGCGCAGAGATAGTTGGAAGATAAAATGTTACCGAACAATTTGAACAATAGTAGCGTTTTCAATATCCGGCTGCAGACAAAATATAGTAGAACAAGATGCTAAGATTAAATGTCAAGCACTACTTATAATGATTCTCACGATTCTCGAAGCTCTGGCGTGAAAACAATATCAACCCTCGCGCGACTCCAGGCTCTGAACGATCGGCGGAAAAAAGTACAAACGGTATAATGGTGGAGCGCAACAATGACAGAAATTAACTGTCAAAGCGACCCTTCGCTAAGGGCACTCGACATTTTTTGCATTGAAATGTATACTTTACGAGTGCGAGCATCAGAACAACAATGTTGTTTGCTCTAATTATTCGGAAGGAGCGACAAAGAAGCGAATGGGAGTGCCAGCTACTTCAGACGTTTGAAGGCATTGAGCTGAGCACAATACGGGAATGCCAGTAGCATTGTCGAGGGCTGTGCCCGCCTCTCCATACATATTTATACGGCTCACTTATGCATTCCCTACAGATTCCTTACGACAAAATCGACGATGCAATACATAATTTATCTTAATACGTTCGCCAAAATCATGTTTAGACCGAATACATTAATAGTGATGTGATATATTCTAATGTTGTCGTTACCTGTCGATACAAAATCAAGTAACCTATACCCAGATAAAGAAGCACAGGTGTCAATTAAACTATTTTAAAACGAACGCTAACATATCTTTTTACATTTTATTAAAATCTTTTCAAACGAGCTTACAAATAATAATACTAGATAACTTGAAATATTCGATTTATTTTCGTACGAAATTGCTTGTATGCAGAACATATTTTGTCATTGAGGTGGTAGTAAATTTATTGTAGTAGCAAACCAGTTGTAAACCTTTCATACGTTTCTCAGTTCATCGCATAAAAATTACAGCAATAGTTGTCTTTTAAACCGAAATCAATCCACCAGCTTGTATTTTAAAAGAATCTTCCCTTCTTTACTAATTGTGTTTGTAAAAACTGGACGTATGATACAAATTATTAAAGTGTGTTAATATAATTAATTGTCACGTGTGTTAAACAACAGGATTGTCACCATTTTCGTAATAGAATAATATGGTTATAGAGTCTGTATGCATAATGTAACTCAAGTTAATGTGACAATAAATCTGCTGTTATGTCGTGAGAACGATGATTAAAATTTATTTAGGAACATTAACGCTTCATCTAGATAAACATTTCAAATAAAATCATTTATAAATAAAAGAAAAACATTGCCGAATGGGAATTCCAAGCACTGTCGCCAATTTATTTATTTTCAAGATTATGGTCTGTTCTAGTAAGCTTGCATTTTAAATAGGAAAACCTCTACTACACTGCATAATACAAAAAACGTATTGCTGTTTGTTTCAAAATCTTTCCGACTGAATATTCCTTGATATACCAAAATATCATACAATTAATTCTCCTACTGTATACTTATTCTATCAAAATAATCAAATTTAGAACCAGAGCACAGAATAAAGAATAGTACTAACGTACCAGAGCTTATACCTATCGGTCACATTAGGCGCCAGAATATGTATACACATTTCTTACTCGCGTTTAAATGATTTATTAATTATTATTACAAAATGACAGACCCGAAGCATAATGGCAGTGTTCTTCCTACCTGTATAAGCTTATAATACGACTAAAGCGGTTTCGGAAGCCGATTGCATATGTATAGAAGCTTTTAAAAGCAAATCCAAAGTAACAATGTGTAAATAAATACAGTATAATATTAGCCAGCCCTCGAGGCGGGCATCGTGATCGATTTCACTCAAAAAACGCAATTCATATAACAAAGCACGAGCGTATTGTGATCTCAGGCAACGTCACCCTCCCACATGCGACCAAACCTACTTGATACTTTATGCTAATATACTTGTATGTCAAACGAAGGAAATATGATACGATGACGATCCCAGGTTGATAGGTGAGAAAATACATAATTTATACTATCTATAAATTAAAGCAGTTAAATTTATACTTACTAAAACTATAAAGATTGACGTGTTGGTATTTTAATGTTTAGGCGTTGAAGTTTTGGTAAATCGATTATGGTGTCAGTTTTTACTAAATGTTGTACTTGTGCCTACTACTCTTGTAGGCAAGAATTTACACGAGTTATCTACTCAAATGTATGTATCCCTCCACCATTATTTCATTTTTAATCTTAAAGTTGATCCTAGGTGTCCATAGTTTGTTATAATTATTACAAAACCAAAATAAATAATCTCAACGAAATTCTTTTGAGTTTTAAAAGAATACCAACATGAATAAACGAGACACTATATATTTTCAGCGTGGAATAGAGGTATTTCAAAATAAAAAAACATCACCAGTTAGACATATTTTATGTCCTAATAAATTGCGGGACAGGCAATTTTTGGCGGTAACACTCACTTTTAACAATACTTGATCGTAGCCGCCAGTCCAGGCCACGAAATCAATAATGCAGTCAATTACAAAACAAAACCGCAGTAAACCTATTGACCGACCACTCCTATAAAGATATTTCCCCAGCCTAAAGCAAGCCAAAAGT
Organism: Euclidia mi; assembly: GCA_944739405.2. Lineage (NCBI taxonomy): Eukaryota > Metazoa > Arthropoda > Insecta > Lepidoptera > Erebidae > Euclidia > Euclidia mi. Next base: position 70,540,520 of record OX123188.2, read on the forward strand.
CTAATATCAACATCGTCGGAGCGGCGTATTGTCGAAACAATGCTCAAGTGTGTTTACTCAAAATATATCCTTTAAAGGTCCTTGTTGTGTGTAACTTAGCTATAAATGCCCATAACAGTTCAAATTGCCCTCATACAACCCAACAAGCCTCTTGTTAAAACCATGCAGCCTTTGTTTCATGTTTTTGATAAAAACGTATTATAGAATTGTGATACTGTTTTCTTTGATTGATGTGGGAATATGTCGAGATTTTAGTGGTTAATGTTTTAAGTGCTCTTTAAGTTTTAATGTTGAGTATTTATTGCTCAATGGTTTTGTCTCATATTCATCATGGGAACAAGCATGTATATTAATATGACTTATGCTTAATTTTACGTAACTTGTACAGAGTTTTACGAGGCTGAGATGTGTTGTTCTCGTATTGTGTCATCTATTTTTAGCATTTGCGTAATTAGTAACAAAACCTACTGACATTCAGTTTCAAAGTCAGAAAAGCTCACTTTTAAACCTTCAGAAATGATTCTTGACCATAGATTTAGTATCTTCAGTTGAATAATATACGCTGTTGGAGACCAATTCCTTAAATGAAAGCTTTTTTACGATACGGTCACACATGTAGATTTGTGTTATTTCCATAGTGCATGATTGCGCAGTATTTGAACTACAAAACGGTCCCACAGGGATACCGAACTTAACTCAGTAGGTACCAATATGTGATTGAAAATAAATTATTTATTTGGCCATCCACAATGGCCGGTTAATAGGATTACTGTACGGAGCGTGGGTTCGAGTCCCGTACCCTCCCACCGCAATATACTTTAACAAAGCGATCCGTCCGTCTGTCCGTGTAACTTTTTATAAATTTGTTTATTTAATTTATCACGCTCGTTTATACGTTACTTCCTTCGTGTTATAGCCGATTAGCTTTTTGTGGTTTGTATTCAATTTTTTTTTCGTCCAACCTTTTGCTCCCAATGAATTGGTATTCAGTTTTTGCGCCAGTTATCGATTGTTTTCGATTTCTTGCTTGGTTACCCTACATTATCCATAAAGAACGTTACCTCAAATGGCATATTTGTTTTTTTATTGGTATGATTTAGATTATTAAAGAAATACATGTCTTAATGTAGAATCTATAAAATCTATTTCCATACGCTAGAAACAATCTGAATTTACGTTTTAATACAATCCGCTTCTTAAACACGAGCTAATAAAACATTAAACAAATTAATACCCTATTACACATCGGACGTTTCGTTACTAGAGCGGCACGTTAAGTGCCTGCCATACAAAAGTATTGGATTACCAGTTTGTATGGAGCTAGAGAGAGAGGGGCCATAATAACAGCTCAAATGATACATTTGGAATACAATGGGGCGATCAATTCAATTTTTGAATCGAGAACGCTCTTCTAGTTTTCTTTTTTTATATCGTCTAAAGTGCTGTTTTGTTCAGCCAACATCCGAGGGAATTTGACAGTCACTGTTTTTTCACCCGTTTTTCTCTGATATTAGATTTAATGTTAGGCTATGGATACAATGTGTTTTAGAGATAAGGATAAGTTCACGAATTCGCCCGCTACTCTTTTTGTTCGCGAGATGTTTATTTGTTGAGTCAAGAGCGCATAGTTAAATTAGAAAAAAACGAAACGATCACGACAGTGTAATCCTCGTGTAGACTCGTAGGCATCTGAGCAAACAGTTTATGTTCAAACGTGTAATCTATGATTTAGTCTGTTGCCGCTACAAGTTCGCTCGCGAAATGAAGTTTACATTTGTGCAAGCGACTTTGCTTAATCGCAGTAAACATGCGAAAGTTTGTGCTTGTTAAAATTCTTGTGGTAACCGCTGAACATCGCGGAACACGGCCACCGGCCGCCGGGGCAGGCTTTAACTCGCGTGCGAGATAAAAAAGGAGGTAGGTTTAATTTACTCATTACGTTAACATTACATATTCGTCGGTGCGGCTGGCTAGCGGCCAAACGGCCGACGCGTTTGGCCGAATGTTATAATGACATCAATTTGAATATTCAACATTGAACAGCTATCCCATTTACATAAGTTCGACCGTTGAATTTTGTGGCGATGCAAATGCTATTCGCTACACTAATTGTGCTGTTCATTGTTCCAGTTAACATTTTCAATGTAAGTTCATTATATCGGCTTGGAATTTTTGTGCTTTTCTTTGTTCTCTTCATATCAGGGCATTTATGTTGATACCTTTAAGTATTTAGGCATTTTGCGCCTTGTCTACGTCTCATTTCAAAACTTGGTAAAAGGCTTATATAAAAATATAAAATAAAATTTATAAATTTTTGTATCATGTTTTATTAGCTTTAAGTTTATGGTAAAAGGTTGGTTGCAATTTGAATAACCTTCATGTTTATAAATATATTTTATTTAACATGTTTCTATTTATAACAAACATGTATAATTTTGCCAAAAAGTGATCACATAAAATAAAAGAAACAAAAGCGGGTGTTCGCGCAGTAGGCCGGAAAGATTTTATCTGTTGGCAATACAGAAAAAATGGCGCCCACCGGAAGTGTCCGAGCGGCGCGCGGCGCGTTACTATTTTTTCTTTTTTTTTGTTTTAAATGGCTTTTTCCCGGCAGCGTTCGGCCGGAAATGCGTTTGCGTAGAACTACCTTACATTGCCGAAAAGCGTTATGTCCGATAAAGTTTATATATAATTTGATTCTTGCTACCGATATGTTTAGGGTTACGTATCGCGTGGCCGGCTCTCAGTCACATGTTCGGCCGCTCGAGGACGTAGTGAGTGTAGCGCTAAATAGGATGTTTTTATTCATGAGCCTTAAGCTCCCATTTTGTTTAGTAGCGGGTCCCAGCTGATTTACTGTCTTGGATATAAATTTTGTGAAAATGTGAGAATTATTCACGAAACTGCGCAAAGGCAATTAAAAACTATTTAAAGTAGGTAGGTACATATAAAAGTCGGTAGTCGGCTTTGTAAACTATATCGATAGAAAGTGTTCCCAGCTTTGAATACAGTTTATTTAACTAGAAGAAAGGAAAACTCTTGTTTGGGCAATAAATAAAAATAACGTACAATTATCTACTTACCTTGTGGTTTATCACAGTAACTCAGTAAGTATATATAATTTGCATGATGATATGGGAAGCAGAAACTTTTTCATTTTCCCAATTAGACCTCTAGTTAATTTGAATGCCGCGCTGTAGTTCGAATTTAGTTTCACAAAAAAAAAACAACTTTACGTTTTAATCAATTCCCATTGCCACTAGTTTTATGGGGATATTTAAAAAAGGAACTGAAATGGCAGCTGCACGTCAGTTGCGATCGTTGGCCCGATAACTCCGTGTCCTTCTACAAAACAATTACTGCGCCCGCGCCGCACCGAGCTGCCCCGAGATTTGCGCAATGCGCAATAGTTATTGTAGCGCAGCCTTTTGTCGCTTACTATTTGTAACTATCGATATTTCAACTTCTATGTATTTTTATCTGATTTCGTGTTTCGATAACTGTTGTTTTCTTTTTGTATGCTTCACGTTCCGGATGTTGAGGTTCTTGATATTTGAGTTGCGGTTTACACATTATACTTTGTGTACCTATTTGAAATATCTTATTTCAAGACTAGTGATGTCGTTCATTTAAAATTGCACAATTAAATGTCGGTTTGTCAACATTTTCAAACTAAACTATAATTATTTTATTAAATCATGGTTTCTGCGTATAGCTCAGGTGTGCTAGATCATTAATCACAAAAATGTCACTCGAAGAACAATATAAAAATAGAAAACTATTAGTAGTGAGATGGAAACTGGCGATAAGTGTATGTTAGCGACGTTAACGTCTTGTAATTAGGCGATGAAACGCCGAGTACGAGATCATCGCAGATCTGGCGCACCGCCACCCTATCGGCCACATCTAGTGTGATCTACGAGCACAGAAATAATTCATACTAACCCTTACATTACATGTTTATTTTTATAACCGGTCACGAATACTTAAACGCCTAAAACGCTGAACGGCGCATACAAAACAAAGCAGATAATTAACTAACAGTCTATCAAGCGTTTTAGTGTAGCACGGTTGATTGCTTCGACGAGAGATGTTCGGGCCGTTACCCCTCCAGTACATCTGTAAACATCTTCCAGATAAGCATCTGACGTTTGACACAAAGCGCGGTTGCGGGAGATACTATCTCAAAACTATCCCCCTCCTCTACCTCCGTCGGGCCCCGACTTCCTCTCTCCTCCGTCTAATTATTTATTTATGTCCGCGTATCACACCATCGTTGCGCTTGAGTGCAAAACTGTGCGGCCGCGTTTACACGAATTCATATTTAGAACATGCGCTCCGTTATCATATAGGTGATCTCGGTGGCAGTTTCAACTGAAATTAGCACTCATGCTCAATTCTTTGGGATCGTTTTCCAAGTAATACGAGTGAAAAAAGAACTCAAGTGTTTCTGTTTATGACAAACTTGCTCTGCTAATCTCCTCCTATTGTTCAAAAAGTAAATCCGAAGAATCTCTTTGTAAACTTTCTGTGTCTTACAATGGGTTATCTCAATCCTTACTCAGGTACTTGAACAATGTTGGCGAAACACACATTTTTGGACAATGTGCATTCAAGAAAGCATTAAATGTAATTATGAAGACCAATTTCGTGACCCTAAATAAATTTTCTATAAGATATTAATAATAATAAATTGATAATACTTCGTTTTACACCGGCACGCAACCGTCGGCATATAATTGGAGTTAAAAAAAAACTTTATGACATCTCACTCGTACAAAGTGGCCAGGCCAAGGTGTAATTTGATTGAAAGCACCAAAAAAGTCTCGTAATCATATAATAAGTGGTGGAATAATTAGTGGGGGTTTAGAGCAGGTGCTAGGAGCGCACGCGCCGCCGCCACAGGCCCCGCCGCTACGCCGACCCACTCAAAGACAAATGAGTATTACATGACACAAGATAATGGTTTTTAGTGTCTTCTTTCAATAAAAATGACCCATATAAAAACCCCATTAAATATTGTTAAGCCATAAAAAATATCCTCAATATTCGTAATTTATTTCAGCACAGTATATTCTTTAATTAAAACCACGAAACAGAATTTAAAGTCTTACGAAGTACATAAAACAAATGACCACAAACAGCAGCAGTATTTGTATTGTCTACAATTCAAATAGCAATTAAACTTATCCGTGTGTAGTGTGACATTAGTGTTGTGCGGTACAAGTTATCGATAATCGAGAAGCTGTTAAACTTTGTGTCGACGTGGACAGTTACGAGTCTCGTTGGCGGGCTCGTATGAATTAGTGTAGCGTGGTAGCATCGTGAGATTTAGTGCGGACGCCGCCGGTCTCTAATTGGACCGGGTTCAGTGCCACAGGCGCGAAACATTTAAATTTATTGGTTTCCATAATTGTTTTTGAAGATGTGAAGCAAGAGCTGCCTCATACACTATCTTCATTACATTGTGTTCCTCAACAATTATACGTTTCTATGAAATCTAATTATTGGTACTCAGCTTTTATATAACAGTATTTGTTTCGATATTCACAAGCTAATTATAAACGGTCTCAATTCGAAAGGAACAGTGATTTATTATCACAAATGGTATTTTTCTCGACAACTGTAGCAACTATTTCTCAATCGTTATCTTCAGCGTTAATAAAATGTCAGCAGAGACATTTTATCAGCTTATCAAATTGGAAATTATAATTTCGATTTTTGCCGCATCGATATTTTTATCAAGTGTTGATAGTTGACTTAATAGCATTCGATAAATCCGTGTCTTAAATTACTAGTGTTAATGAGATAAGGATTAATCGTAATTATACTTTTGTAAATCAAACGATATAATTTAAGTAGATATCAAGGCGAACTAATCTAATACAATAATTGCATTACACTGATTGTCTTGTTGAAATCATTATTACCTAGTGACGTTTTAATTAAGTCTGTCTAATAATATTTTGTTGTTGAGAAATCTCACACTTCCATGCATTTATCTTTATTTGAATCAGGTTGTACGTAAAATGATTGAGAGCATGGCAAAAATGAAACGTTACAATAATAACCGATGCATAAGGCCGTGCTCACACTATAAATCGTGGATGTCGATAAATTTGGCGGGTGTATAAATCGTCGTTTCAATTATCCCCCGGAGTAGCAGCTGTCGGCGCGGACTCGACTACTGCCCGGAGTATTTATTTTAATCACTTGCACATATCAAACATGTCTGTGTTTTATCGACATGTCTTCGAATACCTACATCCTTAATAATGAAATTTACTTATCTTCAATACCGTGAACATTTTCCTATTTCTAGAGCGGTGTTTACACGTAAAGTGCATGCAATTAATGTTCGCTATATATAGCATTATTGCGAATATAAGTGCTGGGCTATGTAAGCAATTTCTCCTAATTAAATAGTTCGCGTGATGTGTGGTGTTAAGTACTTAAGGTGACACTTAATTAAAGTTAACTCTATTTACGGTTGCGCCGAATGTCACCATTCGGTGCAATTATTTTTCTGTGAGTTGGTACACTTATGCAAATATAATTTACAAGATTAAAAATTGGATTACAAAATATGGCCCTCATTTTTACATTTCGTTCCTTCCAGAGATTGTTAATTTAAAAGGATGGATGAATGTGGCAATTGTATGATCATCTTTATAATTAAAGTAAGGACTGACTGACAAGGAGTACTTCTACAAGTAGGTATTTACATGTTTACACTCTGTGAGACAGCATCGTGAGGTTTCCAGTAGTAAAGGGCATGCGCACTGCGCAGGCGCCGGCACGCTCGATTGCTCCTCCCGCTAACTATGCGGAACTAATTCTTCGAAGACATTACTGCAGCCGCTTTTTATCATCACACACGTCAACTAAAATACACTTTTTTAAATTATGTCGCCACGGCTAGACTTTAGGCGAACATTTTTTACTAGGGTTGGTTTGAAAACCCTTTCGAGACAGACGATTGGTTTTCCATGAGGCTTCACTAGTAGTTTCAAAGCAGCCGCTTACCAAATGTTCTAATTGGAATCAATCTTTTACTGTTGTCCTGTACTCTATCAGATAGATCGTTCGTTATATTACGTATGACTGAATTTGTACATATGGTTATGAAGCAAGCAAATCAATTTGGATATATTTTGCCAATTATGACCTTAAATTAGCTTTAGACCTACAAAAAAAGTATACATATTCGTTCTATGATGAATTTATCTATCGCATTTCTTCTTTTTTGCTGCAAGTGCTGCAGTCTTTATATGGCTGTCCAATTAACATTTGATTGCCTTCAATCGCTTTAAGTATATTCAACACACAATATAGCGAACAATATTTTTAAACGCATCAGCAAAGTACGTCGGATTCCCCGTAGTATCTGTGTGGGCTCGCGTTCGCAGGCGTCCGCCGCGCACAATTGACATCCACTTGTTTGTTTGTTCGCCACGCCACATGTACTCTCCAAGCTTTTAATTGCTACTTTCAACGCTCACATTTGTTCAGACATTTTTCTCTCCGAATATCTTGTTCACGTGATTCCTAACGAATACAAACAAAGATCCCTGCGCGCTTGCTGTCATAAATTTTTAGCAATGGTTTCAGAAGCTACCGAATTGATCGTTAATTTAGCATAATAAAAGCTTTCTAGTTCTAAAATAGCTGTTGAATATATAACACAAATGTTTATCAAGATGGTAGCCACGAGTTATGGCCAAGTTGTTAATATCCTATCGCGAGATAGGCTTCCTTGAAATTATCAGTTTAGCGAGAAGTAGCGGTGAGAACACGCTGCTGATTACGTACTGATACTCAAACGAGATTACTTCTTGTTACAATTAACACTCACATTTGTTGATGGAGAAGGACGAATATGTTGTTTTTTCTCTTAAGACATTCATGACTGATTTATGACAAACATAAACTCGATAAAAAGATAGTAGACGTTTCACGTGACTTACAATCATGCTATGTATATAGGTTTCTCGCTAATATAATAATAATCATTTTTATGAATCTCTTTACACCTGTAATTTATTTTTATATTTCCCGTTTTTAATATACATGCAAATACACTTTTGTTAAATAGAAATGATGGCAATGAAAGAATTTTATTCAATTATTTTTACACATTATAAAGAATAGTCACACGATGGAATATCAGGAAATGCAGAGGAATTCGATGCTGAGTCTTAAGTGAGACATTTAAGTAACTATCTATAGTAAACTAACAGGTCTTGCAGCGTTGACAAATCAGCTATAAAATTCCACAAATGTTAATGATGTGTACATACGTAGCAGAATAACCTGATACCTGCATAAATCTAAATCTGTGTGATTGGGATCGTAAAAATCCGCTTGTAAGAAATAAGTGCAAAAATCAAACGCGCGTGCGCCACGCGACACGTTGCGCACTGCCAATTAAATTATCTTAGTGACCACAGGTTAACCACTAGTAAATTCTTGCCACTTAAGCTGGATATATCTGAATTCCTTAACACATTTCTCTTTCAAGATGGTAAGATCTTGAAAGAGAAATGTGTTAAGGAATTCGAACTAGGTAAATGACTTGTGATACGCTGTTTACATTTTTATTTTGCCAGCAGAAGACTTCTTAATGTTAAAGTTTTTGTGTATCCATTTATTATAGTTGATTGAATCAGGCGTTACTTGGCGGAACTCCATTGTAACCTGATGGCAGGAAAGAGGAACTCACCACGCACCCTCGGATTGACCACCCCAACTATTGCAATAGAAAATGCCGAACTCCTTTAAAAGGATAAGGGTTATATAGGAATGGTACTTATGAGTTCCAGGAAGATACCTGACTTGCAGTATCCCGGTGTATGCGCCGATTATTCTTCGACACGTGTTTCGTCTCTGCACGAGGCATCCTCAGGAGCGATGTGCATCGCTCTTAGGTTATCTAATTATCGACTTTAAGCCTATATACTAGGTACACAAATCCAAAAACGTTACGGCAACGATATGCTATTCTAATTTTTATAATATTACGTAATATATCAACCAATATATAAGTAGTATAATGTTATCAAGAACGATAAAATCAGTGTTTCTTTTGATACAACGTCAATAAAACGAACGAATCTTTCACTTTCCCAAGTTTTATCACCTCTCTTTTTAAACACGGCTATACTTATTCATTTCGCGAGTTATTTAAGCTCGCAGTCACATTGTCCCGATCGTAAATTTATATAAAAACACTTTCTCTCCCACTTCGGAACTGTCAGGCGTTGCTCTCACATTCACACGTTGCAAAAATGTAGCCCGAACGGTTACCTCTTAGGTTTTATAATGAGTTGAAATATAAAACGTTGGTGAAAAACTTGCACGCGATGCTTAAGGTGTCGCCAACTCGCGGCAAATTAATAAGACAATGCATCGGAATGGCTCTGTATTATTTATCGTTAAGCTTATACCATGTGACGTGACAATAGCATTTCAAACAGCTTTTTGTGGAGCATATTTATAGCGAGTAAATACTTCATAATGCGAAGTGCTTCAGCTATCAATGCTTTATGAGTTAGACATTAGTTGTCTCATCGAACAACGTGTTCCAATATAAGGTAGCTGTAGACTGTGACTGTGTAGCTGGTTAAAGCTACACTGTCGCAGTCTACAGCTACTGGCTTTGTCATAAGATATATGAATTACACGTATCTCTCAAGGAGAGCGTGAAGCTGGGATTGTCGAACAACAATTAGGAATATGGAGAGTCTCTGCTAGCTATTGACTATACATGCCTTTAAATTGAAGGTTCGCTATTGCTTAAGAGAACTCTAAGTCCCTCTTGAAAGAGAAAGAAGTAACTAAAATCAAAAAATCTTTTTCTCTTTTCGAAGACCGGTGGCGTGATATAAAATGAAAGAATAGTCAGTTTATTGCACTGTTCGTGTACGTTGTCGCCTTAACGATCTTAAGTGGAGTGTCACTAATAAATCGACTAAATGATACGAACACTCAGTGCGCATAACTACTGAAAAGATTTTTTATCTCTGTCATTGGATTGACACCTGTCTTGTTGCGATTAATTGCGACTTTCATGCGCAGGAATTACTATTCAGCATGCTACTTTTAATCGCAAGATTTATCGACGTTCTCTTTCTCAATTGTTATATTTGTAGATCGATACTTGTATAACTTATAATTCGATTATCTAAAGTGCGTTTAAAAAGGGTACTTAGTTCGTATAAAATAATAAGAACGTAATGTCATAAAATAGATTGTAACTAGCAGCGCATTCAGGCATAAGTATCTAATACTTTTGTTGGCATTAGGCTCGGTACAAAACTAAAACTGAATTAACCGTATGGTTGAATGATATAAGACGATATGTTTTAATTTACGCAGACGAAATAAAAATCCACGATATGTAAACTAAATCAGCAGAAGACTATTAAATCGTATATTTCTTTAAATAACATACATACATACATATACTCACGCCTTTTTCCCGTCGGGGTAGGCAGAAACAACAGAACACCTTACAAACCTCACGCGCTTCCTCTACATTCATTACTCTGTTCATACATGCTCGCCGGTTCCGGGTGCTTCGGACCTTTCCGTTTTTCAGAACGTCACCAATATGGTCGACGCATGTCCTACGAGGTCGGCCGCGACCGGCTTGCCCATACACGTTAGCCTCATATATTTATTTTTATTCTTTAAATAAGGCAACAAAAATAGCTCACAATTCATATAACAGACAAAAATACACACAAAATTGTTCAAAGAATAAATAAAAACAGAACAATTACATGGTATCAGTAAACAGAGTTCGCCACAACATGCAGTTACGAGCATTTTGGTAAACATTGACATAGCGTTGTTCGGAGAAAAACTAAAGTCACACAGGGTAATAGCACTATCGATTTCAGCACAGCAATTTACTACACTTTTTGCTTGCTAATAGGTGTATACTGTTTTTTCCCTTTAATTGGTGATAATTGTACTGCTAAGCTGTTATTTCCATTTTTATTGGATCTTTATCTACGTGTATTGTTTTATGTTTTCTTGACAATTAATCATAGCTTTGCACTAGTGCCAATACACCTTCCTTTACGGTCGATTTTAAGTGCACACAATAAAATATTTTTTAATACTTTATAATTACAAGTAAGAGACAGATCAATTATCTACCCAGTAAATACTATGCTATTATTTGTCTGATAAACGTTATATGTAGGTATACGTACATTATTCTTTCATCATCAGCCTTTGATAGTCCACTGCTGGACTAGGCCTCTCCTTTGAAAGGAGGAATTGGCCTACTATACCACGCTGGCCAAGCGGGTTGGTATAGGGTTTGTATGAAGTTTTCCTTCTCTTGCAGTGCTGTTCTCTGCATACTATGCTCCCTCTGTCGGTTCTTACGACACCCATGGGATGATATGGGGTGGTGACAATTCGTATTCGTAATTCGTCACCACACGGACGGTACATTATTCTAATTTATGTTCATTTTTACAAATATCTTAATCTTCAAGTCATTTCAATAAAATATTTTTAGAACACAATTAGATATTATATATTTATCTTAGAATTTAAAAATATAGTCGATAAATATTAAAAACTAAATAAGACACGAGAAATCAATTAAAATTTGTATGTATTGCACATAAAATATTCTTATGCGCATAAAAACAATTAATTCGTAATGCAAATAGTTAATGATCCTATTTTTAGCCTAAATTATGTTTATATTATTTACATATTGAACTACCGTACTGTTTATATACAAAAGGTAGCAGATCATTTAACAAAATATTCGCACATAAATTAACACATTCAAATAAAGTAAGCGGATTGATAAAACACAAAAATAAACGAATGTTCCCAAACGCTACCTGTCTTAATAAAAAGCGATCAATATCAATTGAATCGGATGTCCTAACTACTTAAGCATCACATCTAGATCGAAGATACATGTTTACAGCGCTTTGTTTTCCACAATAAAGTGTCAACTTTTATCGTATACCGCAATTTTACTGCTTCACGATTGGTTCGAAGTTCGACATTCTGTTTCATTACAATATTTATGTTCAATAAAAGGTACGTTCGCAGTTTTCCAACAATTAACGACATAATAAAGCTTTCTAGCGGTTGGAAAAATTACAGCGAGGGGCTGTGAGCAACATTTTCCATGGCATTGTGGTATGAGCCTGTTATTTTCCCATTTGAGCGGTTTTATGGCTGTGTTTGTAGAGATGAGTGCAGATAACGTAATAAGCGCACTCTCCGTCCTAGAAACGTAACGCAATTATTTGCACGCACTACGAGACGCAATATGCGTTTATGAGCGAATATTTTGCTTTGTCACGATATCATTGCGTCGTTTTATTGAACACTATCCCACAGAACGTGAAGTTAGCGAGCGATGGAACATACATAGATACTAAAATGCATTATGCTCCTAATTTGGCTGCGTAAATTGGTACAGGTATGCAGCGAAAATGCACTTTATTTATTTTATGTTTATTATTTTACCACACTCCTATAACTATGAATACGAGTATGCATTCTGTGATAACCATCACTCTAACAAGTATAATATAATGGATTTAATTAGGCGAAACTGGGCTAAATATAACGTACACCTGTCATTTACGTCAAAAATATTTTTCAAATTGAATAAAATGGATTTTATATCCTGCAGCCCATTTATTACAAATAACTTTATTCATAGAATAATTATTTTAAATACTCTATATCAGACATGAATTTGTAATATGAGCACAGGGTTTAGTTTAAGTACATTAATGATCCCTTTCTCTAAAGTGAATATTCAGGCAAGATAATTTAAAAAAGAACCGAACTTCTTTATGCAAATATCGCAGCAAGCCTCACCCGAGCCTTAATAATTAGATTTTTATCTATCGCACAAAGCCATACATCAAATAGAAATCGGAGCCTACAATTCAGTTCATAGTTTATTCAGTATAGCGTGCTCCAGTGATATTACATTGACATCCAGATGCATGTACAACTACATACTAGCTATGGAACAGTAACCCTGAACTGTTGCACGAAACACGACAAATGTAATTTATTATACATCTATCTTTTATTTATATTTGACTAGAGATTTCGTGAATTATCGTCGTTGGAGGGAGAAGGTTGCGCTAAAAACGGTTGAACATGGACTAGAGTTGTATGTGTAATTTGATTTACGTGTGCTGCCGACATAGATATGTATATATATCGCCGATGTAAATGTTTGTTGGTTTTAGCAGGTACTTTATTCACTAGTTCAATTTAAACTTCCCTACTAACAACTACTACTACAAACTAGATCAGTTAGGCACTTGTCGTATCAAAAGAGTAGCGCTTGCAGTAACCAAGTTTATAAAGTTAATGTAATTGTCGAATACGTATGTATAGTCTATTAAAATCTTTGAGAGAAGATTATCTTCTTTTGTACAGTTTAATTAAAAATGTAGTCTTGAAATTTAAACACAATCTAAACTTCTTGTATCTATAGTCAGTACCTAATTCAATTTTCCTTGTTCTCTGCAAAGGGTAAAGATATGTTAGAGTTTCTATATAAAACTTCCAAACGCAAATATTTTAAATATTTTGCCCATTATACGGCGTAATTTATTCTGTTAAAACAGTGATGTTTCTATTTCTCGTATAAGTAAATGGGCCATATAAATTCAATGTTCTCATGTCAAATACATTGCTAGCCATGTTTGGTACAAAGCACAGGATTTTGCGAGCGTGGCTCGCTAGTTAATGTATGTGTTGCACGCACTATCGTGGTTACAACAGTTTTGGACCGCATCGTATTTAAATTCCTTAGATTTGGATTTAAATACTTTTTTTTGGATTTTATCAGCGCATTTCGTTATAAAAATGGCTGTTATATTTATTCCGATATTCCGACTTGCCGTTTATATGACACTTTTCTACGAAATCATACATATTTTTGTGACTTTAAATGCCCTTTAAAAGTGTGGTGACTTTTTCTAAAGTATCAAAATAAAAGTAAGTAAATATCGTTTTAGACATACGTGAAACCTCTTTAAAACTGTAAAATTATTACAAAATTAAATTTGAAGAATTTTATACATTGATTGCAGTAAATCTAAAAGTGATCTGAATCTTTTCGATTTAAAGTGATCCTTACTTGAAAACCAAAGAAACAATTTAATTCATACTTAAATGACCACAACACAATTTGAGCATACAAATACGGCATTAAGGACATTAAATCAGTTAGCTAGGTCGTGTCGTGTAACCCAAAAACATGAACGTAACACCATAACGTTTCCTGACCTTTCTATTATAAAGCGCTTGATGTAGAGTGCTTTAGCATGTCAGTTTGACTTTTGTAGGTCTGTAGTTTAGGCTACTCGTAATTTTTTATTTCCGTAGCCATAAATAATATCAGATACGATATGGTCTCATTACCAAAATGCTTTCACGTTGCAGCTCAATGAATAAGCTGCAACCAGAAATCCTTTTGGTTTTATTTAAACTTTTTGCGAAAGGATTTAAATATACATATTTGTAAAATAATTTTGGCTTTGGATTAAATTATTATTATAAGGAAATATATTTGGGACACAATTAACATACGGTCATTAAGTTTGAAACTAGGCAAAGCTTGTACTACAGCAAAGAGGTCGCCTCTTTGCTGTAGTACAAGTAGAGTACTAGCATATATAGTATGATTATGACATAAAAATAAAATAGTTTAATTCACACCACAAATACAGACCACGGGTTTATTATCATACTTAAATATTTCAAATAAATACATAATCTAGGTAAGTAAGACACAGAGACAGAATAAAATCTATATCTACTAAAAAGATTTTCGCCATGCGCGAGAATCGAACCCGACCGCCTGCTTAGCAGTCAGTCTCTTACTATTAGACCAATATACCATATGTTGGCCATAAAATATATAAAACAAGGCTATAAAATGATCATCATACTAAAGCTATTCAAACGGTCTATTGATTTCTTTGTGTATAACTTAATATTCATAATTTATTATAAATCCACAAATATTACGAGCTAAATAAATCATCTGCAGATGTATACAAACGTGATCTGTTCGTAAATACATACATGCATAATTTACAACAATTTATGATTTATTTACGAAATATTTGACACTATTATGATACCTATACAGAATTAGAATTCTCACGTACCTATTGACTCTAGGACTTTTGTTGTAAAAAAGAGCATGTCTCTGAGTCAACGTATATAAATAGAAATAAAGTGTGTTTTTAGTAAAAACTCATTTTACTTTATAATATTTTTTGGCACTGGCTGGAAATAATTTCTTTTACGCCCAGGCAATTGCTATTCATTGCAATTTAAAATATCAGTTAGTGGAAGTCCTAGTTTACAGTTAGTTGGTACGTGGTCTGGACATCGCATGTTAAGGCCGTGTATCGTAAGCTAGCGGTGAGCGGATTCATTGCCGTGGCTCTGACTGTTCGTACGGACGTAATTATGAGCACTCTGTGGAAACTTTGTAGATGTGGAGCGAATACTAAACAGAACTACCAGGAACTTGCTTGCGGAAAAAATCCATAGGGAAGTTTGGTTCGCTAAAGTTTTGCATCGCTTTTTACACAACGCTACATTCAATTTGCAAAGAAAATACCTGAGAATTTGTCAGATATTTATCCAAACATAACATATTTTGAGAGAAATGATGAACAGTTATATAAAATATTTAATGTTAATTTTTATACTGATTAGGTAAACCATTCAAACATCAAGCGAATTATGGACCTAATTCAAATTTTTAAACAGCAATAATTTATTCAAAATATCAGTTTTAAAGGGTAATTTAAATCAATCGCATGAATGCCGTATAATGAAATCAAATATGTTAAATTAGATGATTGTGTCTTATTAAGGATCATATAAATATACTAATTTAACCATCCAATATCACTTGTCCATTTCAATCAGTTTAGCGAAGCAAGCATCTTTATGGGAAAATTACTTGTATGAAAAGACTTTTTTTTATCGTAATAGGCAGCAAGCGAGCAGACGGATTGTCTGATGGTAAGCAATTACCGCCGCCCATGGACACAAGCAACACCACAGGAGTCACAAGTGCGTTGTCGCCCCTTGGGGTTGGGAAAAGGGATACGTAGGATGAGGAGTGGGATCAGGTACAAGGAATAGGGGATAGGGCCTCCGGCACTCTCACTCACCGAATGAAACGCAACAGTTTAGGTGCTGTTACTATACGTCGTTTTTCTGTGAGAGGGTAAGTACTTCCCCGGTCGAGCCGGCCCATTCATGCTGAAATCAGTAAGGCTCTACTACCTTGGAAAACAAAAGACTTATATAGAGTCGTTGCTATATACGGCCTAAAGCAATGTATAAGTGCACAGGTCTACAGGTATAAATATTACTGTCATAGTGTGCGGAGATGGGCAATTTAACAAGATGCCATATATAGTATAGTGGATACATGATACATAGAGTATATGTAAACCCATCTCAATACAGTAACGGGAGTGGGAACAGGCAAGACGTAATTAACCTGACATAATGGCCAGTTATTAAGCAATTTCTGCGGAAACATGGCGTCGACTTGTCAGCTCTATATACACTATAATATCCATATCGTTCTTCCGCTACCACCTATTGACGAACGTTAAAATCCTTTTATAGTATTGTTTTGCATATTATGTGATCGCTATTGTACCTAGTTTTATCGACATAATAGAATGTCTATACAGGGAGTCACAAGACCTATCACCAAGCCGAAGTCTACTCGTTGTGGACATCATGCCAAGTCATACTAACTAAAAATATTACCTGGGAAACGATTTTTTTTAAGTTTTCACATTTTTTAAACCGCAATTAAAAACGCGGGCGTGCAATGCTCGGAATGCCTACTAGGTAATTCATGGGGTCATAGGTCTAAAGAACATATTGGTGGGGTAAATGCATCGATTTTGTACCTAATTAGAAAAATTCTACACTAACTTTAAGCCTCAATATCTCCTGAACCAGTAATTTCCCAGGTATGGTGCCGAAGTAAAAAAAAATCGTAGTGATTGGTACAACCTGGTATTTCAGTTTTCGTTAAGGGTCTTTTTACAGCCTGTATAAACTAATAACAGGTAAATGTCGCTTGATAGTCTTAGTATTGTTTACGATCGCAAAATAACGGACGAACACTTTTATTTCATCATATTACTGTAGAGCAAACACCAAATCAAATATTTAAATTAAACGTTATTTATACCGTTTATCATCTAACATGACTGTCCGGGCTTATATCTTGCTGTGTATTTTATAACCATATTTTATGATGATGCTAATAAAAATGGAATACCTAACTTTCTAACTAGGAACTAATTTGCAAAAACTAATACGGAAAAATAAAAGTCACCAGAGCGTTTTACGTGTGCGCAGTCGACTGGACAATTATAAAAAAAATATAAGTAGCAAAGGCTTTGCAATGACCTAATTTGGTTGCAGTCTAAATCTGCCGGCATGTGCAGTGATGTTAATGCATTTTATATTGGTTCAATTGAGAGGAGCGACGGCGCGGTATGCGCGATGTGTGGGCGATTCGCGGGAACGCATTAGGGACGCCGGGAACTGGCACGCACTGAGCTACGCAGTACTTTAGCTACAGATTAATGAAGTTTTATCACTCGACGTCTGGAGAAATTGGACTTTGTACACTTCTTAGATTTGTTTATCCTTTTACGCCGTTATTAATAGACTTAACAGCAAACGGCTCCATCGTGAATTGAGAGACGCAACTATTGTATCTGCTATCAAATTACCTTCCTACAATACTGTAGGGTAGTGTACGCAAAATCAATGTAACGCGCCAAAAACAAACAGAAACAAGGGCAGGTCATGCGCATGGGCTGCGTCGGGCGGTGCGGCGCTGGTGCAATGCAATCGTGCGTTTAGGGCCCACATGCCGCCGCCAAGTTCCCTGGAAGGCGATGAATAACTCATTGTCCGTCCGTCCGTCCGACTTCGTGACGCACGCTTCTTAGAAACGACACGATGCAAAGCAGAAAGTGACCGAGATAGTTGACCCGCGAATTTTGGCAAAGAAATTACACAATTATGGAAAATATATACGTCTTATCTGATCTCGACATCACTTTGATCTATTTCCTGGAGTAGGTACGATAGTAAAAGTATGACTTATTAGTTATTACTACCATTGCTTTTTATCGCTTTATTAGGAGTAAACTGGCGTCCATTTTGGTCCTCATCGATTCAGTTTTGACCTTCCATTGAGTCCCAATCGTTCACGTAATAGTGACATTGTTAGGTCAGTGTTAAGGACAGACACGTCTGTGGACAGGAAACCCTCGGACCATACATTTGGAGGACCTTAACCTCATAACTCACGTCACCGCAGTTTCCCACCGGCCGCTAACGAAATACAGCCACAAGTGCATCGGTGCAGTAATTAGGATGCGAAGAGTGACTCCACGCCGTCGGCATCGGACACCAAACAGCTGAATATTCGCACACGACTATTGTGATACCATTTTATGGTTTCGGCCTCCCTTTATATTGTGTAGTTAACATTCTAAATTGGTGCCGCAGACGTTTTTTCATACCGCTAAATGTCGTGTCACAGTCGTAAAATGGAATACTGGCCGGTGAGCAAAAATTGTGTGATTCAACATGGGACAATTACGATTTATGTTGTGATGTTTCAATTATGAGAAATATTATATTCACTGTGTATAATTTGGTCGATACGTGATGCGCTTGTTAACAGACTCCTAGTTGCTTTGTTTTATTTAAATAAAGCTTGTTCATGTCATAATGTAATTCTCATTCAATTATGGGTAATGAGATATGTCCGTTGTTTATTGTATATATTCTATTTCTAGATTCTTCTATTTATTATTTTACGATCTCGTCTTAATTTTAAATGAATATTTTGTTCTTGGTTTTGACAGTAATGATTTTCCTATTTTTATTTATGTACACAATATGTATGAATGCCTAAATCTCCCGTGGAGCTAGCGACCAGTCAACCTTGGAGTGATGCAAAGATAAAGCAATGTTGATACATAAATAACCTATAAATAACCTGTGGTTTAAAGCGCTATTTGTAATCTAACTGTTATGGAACAAACGTTTATCATTAAAATTCACTTTCTCTTGGTTATTTGATAGGTAATAAACGTCAGTATTTCTATTCATTCGCGTCATTAATTAGCATATGAAATAGTGTATGATAATAATGTCTATTATTTGTTTGTCAACAGGTAAACCGGCCTCTGACGATGAAGAAGGAAGGCATCCAGACCAGGAACCGCAAGCTGAGCAGTAAAAGTAAGAAGAAAAAGGGAGGGATGGGGATGGGAGGTGGTGGAGCATGCGCGCTAGCACTGGGCGGCGTCATGGGCGACATGATCAAGCCGCTCGGAGACGCTACTAAAGGCTTTGGAGGCTCCGCTTTCCCCTCTGCTATGGACTTCGGTAAGTCCAAACTAATATTCTTGATTCTTCTCGCTTTAACCACACTTCTGTCTCTCTCTGTCTCCTTGGTGTCTGCACGTTAAGGCCTTTATTTAACATGCACTCAAAACTCGCTTAACATAATTGTCTTGGAAACGTGTTTCGTCCATGTTTAGACGAAGACTATCTTGTAAAAATTTAACAGCACGTAGGTATGTCGTATCGGTTTCATACCACCGCCTCGCCGTTTAGCATTGCACCGAGTGTCTGGGGCTCAAAGTCAATTCATTTATTAACATAGCTTTTAAATGTCAAATTAGAAAATTAATTACTTAAAATTCGCAATGCAAGGGCGTAGAACCATGAGAAAGAACGGGCCATAAAACTCATGGCCACTTGTTATAACCGCTAAATATTGCATAATTCGATTTTCAACAACATTTATATGCTGTATGTTTGTAAAATCGCCTGCGATAGAGGTTGTAAGTATTCCTAGTAGGGACTTACCCGTGCTTATACATACTAAAGTATTTTGGGGTACATACGTGTCCTTGGTACATTTCGCCTCAGACTTGCATGCTGACGAGATCATTTGGCTCACACATAAGCTTTCACTGCACGTGGAGAATGCTTTTAGCATCCCGTAACCTAGCCGGATGCTGTGGCCTTAAGCATGTTAACGCTAAAGCCTTGTTTACTAACCTTGATACAACTATCTAAAAATAAAAATACTCAACATTTGAATCTAAAACGAAAATAACGTCTGCATATTTGGTATGAAGAAGACATATGTCACAGATATCTTTATACGCGAAATATAAACCAATGAGGAATCCGATATGCGATATCCGTTATCTCGCTTGATTTCTGATCCTTATCTTGAAAGCAGTAATCTAGATATGCTTGCTCTAATGATATCCAACAGCCAAAAAAATCATTAAATCATAAATTAGTATTCACTTTTCCTTTTCGTTGAGATTTCATTTAATGCCATCGAACTGTAGATTGGCTAGTATATACAGCTTGATTAACAAAGTTGTTAGTGGTAACGGACTTAATGAACAGAGGGGAAACCCGTAACAGATATGATAATTAAAGAAAAATATAGGGTGTATTAAGAAGTTATCTTGAGTTAACCGAGATGAATAGGCGTCGACGTCTCAGACCATGATTACGCACGCACCAGCTAGCGCTTGTAATCTCTAAACCCATTAAGTTTTAGTACTTATTTTAAATGATTCTGATATACTTTAAAGCTTTGTAAATACGTTGGTGTAAATAATTTTACCAAGTCTAATGAGGCAAAAACACGATATACTTAAATAAGTTTGCAGCTGACTCGTATCATACAGGCCGCTATTGTGGATAACCTTAAAATTAAACATGAATATATAATCAGGCAGCTAACCATCCAACTGACTGATTCATACGCCAAGTTTCATATTCATAATTAATTGGACGAAACTGATTGGATTCGTAACTAATTAGGCAACAACTTAGGTTAACCGCTTACATAATTATACTATAACAGAACTGTTTTTACGCAAACTTGTTTTTGTTTGAGAATGATTATTTTTAAATATCATTCTTCTATTTTTGAATTTTGACTTGTGTAATTTCTATACGAACAGTACATAAACATGCCATCTTTTTTTTTTAAAGCTAATGGCGTTTTCCTTGTCTACCAGGTCAGCACCAAGTAGGGTTAGTGCACCCAGCAGCGGCACACATGTCCCACTGGTACGGCGCGCCGCATCAGGGCTTCGCGCCGCCTCCTGCCTCGCACAACCCCTACCATCATCATCACCTCGCGCAGCTCAATTCTATGGTAAGCATATACAACCTCATCTAGCAATACAAGAATCAGATTTAAAAATGTTTTCAGTATCTTGTCCACTTGGTGAACTATGTTTACGGACGGAGTATCTCTATTTATGGATTTCATTTCTCAATCGTATATTTGCTATATTATTATGAGTTTGTGTAATTAAAACGTCATAAGCTGTTGTCTTGTCAAAGCATTTTATTAGTTTTCAATTTGGTAACTGTTTCATATATCCAGACATAATAGGTAAGATTAACACATATTTAAAAATGTAAATGAAAATTAATATTTAATATCTATGTATCGACGATAGAAATATTTATACCATCGAAATTGCGTAGGAGTAAATGTTCGTTTTATTGATCATAAATTCATAACTCACAAAATTGCGAGACCTAAAATCATGTGATACATTCACACGAATATGCACTTTGATTATTAATGCGGACGTTACTGTTTGTTTATTACGTTTCATTGCTACTGCCGTGTCATTTTCGATGACATTTCGTATGGAAATAGCTTGAACGTCAAGGAAGGACATAGGCTACATAAAGAATGCTAATGAAGTCGCAAGTAAGAGTTAGTTATCTACCAAACAGCTCTAGGATATTTAATCGATGACAAACATCTGAATTTTATTCAAGTTTCATTATTACTGTATTTTAAACTGAATATTTTTTTTAGTTAACGTAGATATACAGACTTGACCTACAGGGTCAACCCAATGCATCTTGACGTCTAATAACCGGTATTTTAATTAGGTTAATAAACAAAATAAACATATGCATAAGCGAGGACTTGTATGCAAAAGTGAACGATAGTAGAATAATTTGGTGAATATAAAATAGAACCGCTAGATTTTTCCCACGAGGTTTGCAGTCGCGAACAATCATTCTAGCTTCCTTATATAATGATCCAGTCTGGTAGACCTTCACTATTCGCGTGGAATATGTAAATATAATCGTTCTCACCAAAATATAGCCTCTAGGTTATCTCTTATTAATGCGATCTTATCAACACATCTAGCATAATGATTAGATCTAGATATCATTTGAAATCTATGTATCCATACTAATATCAAGAGTTCAGACAATGGCATAAAAAACTGTATTTCTATATTTGAAAATGGACTGTCATCAATATTAATAAACAACTTCGTAAATATTGTAGAGTTTTGCTTTTTTGTTCGTGTGAGTGTATGGGCAGCTCTGATGACAGTGCTTAAACCTAGAGCGTCGGTAGACCTCCGTCATGGCCTAAAGATTGTTGTCCTGGGACAGAACCAGGACTGGTAGCTTTACGTTCTCTCGGAATGATAGTACTCTGAA
Organism: Euclidia mi; assembly: GCA_944739405.2. Lineage (NCBI taxonomy): Eukaryota > Metazoa > Arthropoda > Insecta > Lepidoptera > Erebidae > Euclidia > Euclidia mi. The sequence continues at coordinate 70,563,137 of OX123188.2, forward strand.
GTCGCGTCGATAAACGCCACAAGTAGGGCTTGTAATATCGGAGAGTATTGAATTCCGGAACTGAGTTACGACATTGGAGTGTCAATTCCGGAATTCCGGTACTGGTTCCGGAATCGGTTTGCTCTTAAAAGATATATAAATTTCTAATATAAATAAACGCGTATAATGCCAAAATTAAACAAGTTGTATACTTTTCATCAGTCTATAATTCGTTATACGTTGAATAGATCAAGACTTTACCATTGAATTGGAACACCTCAACAATTTTACAGTTTTTATTAATTAACATGCCATGAACAGTCAAGCCTTAGTAATAAAAAGTTAAGAAGAAAAATAGTATCATTTAACATTGTTATAAAATCTGGCAATCTATTTAGCATTAAGATAATAACCAGACCGATTCTCAAAATTCCTAGCTCATGGTTTGCCTTCGTGTCATGTAAAGTAGCGTGTAAGGTGTACCGTGTAAGTGACTGACCGATAAAATTCAAAACACAGCACCGTTACTAAAAACAGGCATATTGAAAGTGCGCGTCAAAGCAGCGCAGCGTAGCGCAGCAAGTTAAAATAGGATTGGGTGGGATATGTCAATAGGATACATCTTGTAAAGTGGATGGAATGGAACCCTGAAGGCGACACAGGGGCAGGCCGAAAAAACGATGGCGGCATGGCTTGATACTTTTCTAGCAGACTGGCAAGATAAAGCCAAAGATCGGCATTTATGGACGAGTGTGGGACATACCTTAGCCCTGCGGTGGGAAAGTAACGGTTAAAATAAAAACAAATATTACTAAAATTTAAAATAACATTTGGGAATAAAGTGAGAGTTTATGCACTGTCCTCATTTTATGGGTAGTTGATTGATTCAATTGCTGAAAAAATCGTGGGGGGGAGAATCAATAAAATCTTTGTAATCCATTTTTTTTTCTTACGAAATTGTTCAGATTCCGAAAAAGCGATGATCTATTGGAGCAATTTACAGGCTCTAGAGGGTATGGAGAGTGTCGGAGACTTTTTAACCAACCATCTTTCGCGAAGTACCTATGTGATCTAAGTGTTGGTCGTCCTCAAGCAGCCGTAGGCTCTAACGAATAAATATATATTGTTTAACAGGCACTTTTCCATCATTGTTTGCAATTGTTGACAGTGAAATTTGCTACTCTAATAACTTAGTATGCTGTCCAGATCTTAGGAAGCTGAAGTGCATGATACAAGCACCAATCACAACAACTAGTACTTTTTCTGAATGAACTTTCTCTTGTGCAGGAGTTGGCCGGTTCTCCTTGATTCAAACACTTTAATGAGCAATTCCTATTTTCGATCCGGACCCATTTTTTATCACAAAAAACGATAGGTTTCAATATTCTCTCTATATTGTGACGGTTGAGAAAACTCTCATAGCACTCAATGCGTGTTTGTCAGTGAACTTCGCTTAATTATTTCTGCAATTGTTTCCTTTATAATTTACTTTAAGAGAATTAGAATTGTTTAATAAATCTTTAATAACACAGAAGCTAACTCTGATGTAGTTTGGTCTAGATCTGCTTCCATGATTACATTTAATTCTTCATGGTCAGCTATGGGCTCGGATCTTTCACGGAATTAGCAAAATGTTGGAGAACATAGGAAACATTCAAAGGGGAGCGCGAAGTCGCTGGAGATGGAATGGTGACCCAACACTGTGTATTATTGGCCACGTTCACAGAAAAAGAACATCTAGAAAAATCACTTTGTATTATTTATGAATACCGGAATTACGATATTTGGGACCTCAATTCCGGTATTATAATATCGGCAAAAAACGTCCGAAATTCCGGAATTACGAAATCTCGGAATTCCGAGATCCATGCCCTAGCCACAAGCGATGACCCATGCAACTGGTGACCGCTTTAAAAGTTGATTACTATGGCGATCTAATACGACGAGTCAAGCTGCGTTCATTATGCTTATGACCATTTATACTTATGTACATATTAGATACACATGATGTAAAAAGATCCGATATAATTATTGTAATTGCTTAAGTTACACCTTTTGGTCGTTAGTGATCGCATATTTGTAAAGGTACGATTACCTTCAAACTTTTATGTAAATTTTGACACCATAATTTACATGCTAAACTAGACACTGGTTTTATATGGCAATGTTTATATTGACGCCAATTAATTTATGTTGAGGAGGGAATGATTGAGAATGTAATTAATTTCATCATAAAATTAACTATAAAACAGAACTTCCTCTAAGAAAAGAGACATAAAACTCGTGTTCACTAGTTCACCAGGTTGACTAATAATATTATAATTTGTTTAACGATGATACTCAACATTTCGAAAGAATAAAATTTATAACAGAACCTACATAATATTATGTAGTTTTTTTTTGGATGATCTCATCCAATTGATAACACGAACTAAATTAGGTCGTTTCAAAAGGAAGAAGCTCTAGAAATATAAAGTCGTTAATGTAACAATAAATTTAGAAAATTCAGTGAAAGTAAACCTTATGTCTAACAATATTTTCTTCTTTACAGACTGGCTGGAGGAGTGAGTATACGTGATAAGTCAACCAAACACAAGAGAATCCATTAGATATGTCTTTCGTAAATAGTGTCGTCCACCGGACGGACAACAATGACCTTATAGTGAAATCAGAGGCAACTAAACACGCTGTGATTTCTTACGATGAGTATTCGCTCGTAGTGTAAACTCGACACATCACATTAATTAATAAGACTGTGAACAGAATTGACGTTTGTAACACTATACAAACATATATGTAGTGGAAAGTGGGATAGCGATGCCACGTTATCTCTATCAACGAGGTGGTTCAAAAGCTCACCTCAAGGACACTACCGATAGTTTTATATAGAGATACGTTACCGTCACACGCATCCCGTTTTCCGCTAACAGCCGAACCTCACCTTTACAGTTTAAATCGAACTGAACATATCCTGATTGTCCTACAACGACCTAAAGATTGTCCCAGTTATTCTCCCCTAATGAAAGACTTTGATATACCACGATCAGTTTCCTACAAGTATTAAAATTAAGAGTGTTTTACATGAAGTAACTAGCGAAATTGTACAGTATTATAATATTAGGTAAGATCGGTTACGAAGTCTTTATTGTATAAGTATAGTTCAAACAAAAGATGAAATAATTTTGTGTATTTTGTACATATCTCGATAAGTTATATTCCGTTCCTGTGTACATTGATTTTATTTTTTTTATATTTAATTCGAACGATTTGTTTCGCTCTTAGAGCATCTAAACAGGAGACAGCACGTGAACATTTTCCTCTCGCCAAATAGCTATATATGAGTTAGATTAGTGTGCGCAGTTTGCACTTGTGTTCGCTTATATTTACGTTGTAGCGACGCTTAAGGTTTCGTTTGTGTAGGTGAAGTTGTTTCCGTGTGCTGTCCGTGTTTACCTCGCTCCACTGCAAGTGGCAGAAGTAATGTTAGGTGTAAGCACTGTGTCGTCTCCAGTCTATATGCTATAAGGTTTCGCTATAGGAATTGTGATGTGTTCAGAAAGTTAATCGCGAAGATGTTTTTTTGTACATTTTATTATTTGTGTAGATGATATATGAATGAAATGCAATAGTAATTTATGTAATAATTATACACGCAATTTGTAAATAAATAGCAGTTTTGAATAGTGACATTTTGCAGAACTGATTTTGTTAACGCATAAACATGAGTCGTATAGTTTTGTTATATAAATTATTCAACTGGTCACTAAATCGAATTAGCTATTGAATATTTATATATACTACATTTGTTTGTCACAAGGTGTAATATAAAGTTTTGTATCACATTACAGTTGTTAAATTAAGAATATTTGAGTGGCCATAAATTTAAAATTACGGGGTTTTGTTTATTGTTGTAACTGATAGTATGACCAACCCTACTAGGTACTATTTGCAAGGCTTTCAACATTCAACCTTTTTTATTACTTTGAGCTGTTATTATTCACGTCATATGTTCTATCCGTGTTCCTGTTATACATGCTATTTGCCGTTATAAAATATATTACAAAATTTCTCGTTACAACCGTAAACATAACACCTGTACCCCAAAATATGTAAATATGAAATGTAAATGAAACATGTAGAAAATAAATGAAATCATTATAAGACTATCAAAATAAAAATGTAAATTAGCGATCACTGCAAAACAGCCTATAACGATATCCCGTACCTAAAGTTTTTAGTTTTTAAAACAAAACATTGTGAAGTTGTGTATTTTAAATGAAATTGTGAATAAATTATCAATATTGATATTAAATGTTTATTTGATTTCTTCACCCTCACACCAAATAGAATTAGAATGTAAACAATCTGAATGGTTGCACAATGTAAGCGTCCCTTGTATGAAAGGAGCATAGAGGTCCCTTTAAATTGGAAAGCAGATCAATTGACCATCCAATTACGTCGTCTTGAACGTCGTCCGCCATAAGTCACAGGATCAATTCCGCCATTCCGTAGAAAAAGTCGTCCAAAAGTCGCGCTTATATCACGGCAAATTGAAAATGCAGCCGGCCGTGTGATTGTGACGCAACGGGTCCGATGCCGGCGACATATGGACCTATTCAATTTTAATCGCATTTCAGAAGAATGGACATCGGATAAAGTACGTATAAAACGCTCCCCGACGATAGGCCTTACTTAATAACTTGGTTTTATGTGCGGTTTATACCCGACGGATTTTAAGGGTGCCATTGTTGGTTCACAATTAATGTTTGCTTTTGATCTTTTTAACTTGGATGGTTATTTTGCGGATGGAGCACTCATGCATGGATGGTTCTGTGACCGTCCTAGACAGATGCAATGGTTACAAACTTCCTCGTCATTTTTGATACATTATTTGTCTACATTGTCATTCAATGTTGAAAGATAGTTGCAATCTTACCTGATGTGGTTTTATGAAGAGGAATTTCATGTCAATACTTATTGCAAGGTATTAACGTGGGATAGTCGTATTTTCCTTCGAAATGTATATACTGAACTTTCGGAGACTCATCTTCATAATAAGAAAGAAGCTCGTAAAAATATTCAACTGAAAAATATAGTAGATGCACATGGAGCGCATTCTTAAAAGAATAAGAGGATCCTTTGTGTAGTTAGTTATAGCTGGCATCCTTTCCCAAAACAAAACAAGAAGTGGCTTGTTTGTAGTTTTAAAAATGAAACGGCATTTTGCTCGTGGCTCGGCGGGCATAAGTCACCGGGGCCGGCCACTCGAGTCCACCGTAGTGATAAATGCACCGCTAGCGCGGGAAAAAATGTCGCGCGGCAAAAACCGCGGCATCACTCCCTCAGATTTATTACTCACGCCAACACTGCGGAATATTCGAGACTTACACTTGGACGAATATTCTTACACCTAAAGCGGTATGCGAACGTACCCCCCGAGGTGACGGAACTTCGCACTTGGCTAAATTACGAGCGTAAACGTATCGCAGCGCGGTATGTCTGCAGCGCACAATTTATTTGTTAAATTTTATTGAATGACGGCCGATATATCGTGTAATTGCGAGAAATATTGGCCGGTCAGCTCTGATAAAGCTGTTCATAACGGCTTGAAGCCTTTCCAGTTATTTAAAACTAAGTACATAGCTACCGAGCAATATTTCAGACATAAAGTGTGCTGTAAGTATTAAGGATTGAGATATATAACTAGGCAGGTGGCAAGTCTATTACAAACAAAGGACGTGATGTGGACAAATATCATGAACTTTGTAAACAAAGCACAAAAAAGAGACAAGACGACTGTGCACATGCTACTTAAAGTACCTACCCATGGCATTACCAAAACACGAAAATATGTTTTGATAAATGCTATACACATGCCATGCAATATGATACAGCCTTAAGGAGCCCACTGCCGTACACAGGTTTCTCTTAATTGCCCTCACAATTGCATCGGAAGTCTATTGGAGGATTTGGGCTAGGTGCTCTACCACGCTGGGCAGACTTGGTATTTTTTTATGGTAATAGGCGGCAAACGAGCAGACGGATCGCCTTATGGTAAGCAATTGCTGCCGCCTATGGACACAAGCAACACCATAGGAGTCACAAGTGCGTTGCCGCCCCTTGGGGTTGGGAAAGGGGATAGGATAAGGAGTCCCCGGTCGAGCCGGCCCATTCATGCTGAAATCAGTAAGGCTTTACTACCTTAGGGTAGGGTTTGATGCCGAGTTATCCGTCTCTTCACTTTATTTATTGCCCACGAAATGAAAGTAAGTAGTGTCACTTTCTATTCTAAATCCATCACCACACGGAGAGACATTCTAACTTATCATAATGGAACTTCGGTAAGCTTACACTCTACAACTCTATTGCATTATATTCTCAATGTATTACAAACCATTAAAACATTAAAATGTGATATAAAACATGCTAATTAATATCACAGTCACATTCACACGCAGGAGTTTGCACCAAATAGGTTAGTGACGCGAACAATTCATTTTAGACAAATTGCAAGCTTGGGAGATAAAATTGAAATGGCCTATTGTCTAACATTTCTGGTTTCCACACACAGGAAGAGTACGCATGTAGTAACGTCTGAAAAAGCTTTTGACAATAGCTACGCAGGTACAATTATCGTGATGAAACACTTAGTTGAAATTGTGTACATGACGTTATTATAAGGTGGTGTAGTTTCTGAAAAGAAAATGTTACAAGTCTATGTTGGTGACGATAACTAAAGGCTGTGTAGGTACAAAAGTAGGCAGTGTTTTGTGCAGTTATTGGCCGGTTGTTCAGACAGGCTGCTTGTTGGAGGGTCGAGAGTGTATGCAGTGTTGGCGTTTTTTGTCTGGGACTCTGTAATCAATCGCTATGTAAGTATACGTAAATAAATCTCTAATTGAGGTACCTATATTATCCCGTATCCTTTCTTATAAGAGCAGTTTTGTCTTCTCAGCTGGGATTTTCTTATTTGAATTCTAGAGAAAAACTGGTATTATGTAAATTCCGATGTTGAGATATCGAATACTATCTACCTACGTAATTTAGCAAATAAAACCATAGCACATCTGATGCTATATCGACTATACCGCATCTGGACCTCGGTAACAAAGTAATTGATGCCTTAGCTATGTCTCGTAAAAATTCATGTTCCTTTTAAAATTCTTTTAAGAAAGAGATATCTATAGTTCTGGAATTACACTGTTCACCTAGTTGTGGTGTCCTGTAATATATCGGTAGACGTACATTATTAAGAAATGTAGTCATTAGAATTATAATACCTATCATCTATATTACAAATGACGCAATGGAAAATCAATATACGCACCCTTCATCAACTTCCCGAAACTGATGCACGTCACTCATCGTCTCAATTTCAACAAGAATTATAAAAAAACGGCCGAAATGTCAGTAGCTCATACATGACTACTACAACATAGTTGTTTGTTTCTTAATTATGTCCGAATACTAACTTTATATCTAACTAGAGGACGCCAGCAGCTACGCCTGCATTTTTTTTAATTTACCCGTTTCGGCCGATCTCGTGGGAATTTCGGGAAATCCCTTCTTAGTGCACCCCTACGGTCCCCAAGGAACATACATGCCAAATTTCAGCTTCCTGCGCCCAATAGTTTCGGCTGTAGCGTGTCTGTCAGTCAGTCAGTAACGCAAGGATTTTATATATTAAGATTGCATAATTATGTCATATTTTGTTTGTTGTTTACAAATAAATGTACGCATTTTATACGACCATACTAGTGGATGGCAAATGGTAACACAAATGCGATAGTAATTCTTCTTGTTTATTTTTCTAATATCACTGGACAGATTGTCATGACATTTCGACAAACCTTGAACTCCGAAAAAGTATAGTAAATATAGATAAGATACTTAAGTCTAAAGTCACGCCAGTGAGATGTTAATGAATTATTTGTGTATCCATGTATATAGCTGGTAATTAATGTATGTAAATTTAAATACAAAAAGAAATACACTGATAATAAAAGGATTTTTGACTGCATTATGATGCGCCGCCACTTATGGTGGCGACTTTTATCGCCGACGAGAAGCATGCCAAATCACAAAGTATGAAATAGTCAGTCACGTTATGTACAGGTAAATCCTTTTCACAATCCATAGAAAGTTAAGACCGCTGTAGTTAGCTTATCTATGGGGCCTGATTGAATACATTTTGAAGTTTCTATTTATTTTGATGTCTAATCCCAAGTGCGTCATTTTTCTGATTTCTTTTAATCATCAGCCTGCATTAGTCCACTGCTGGGCGTATGCCTCTCCTATGGCACAAGGATGAGCTCGGTCTCAGCTCTCTTCCTCCAACTATTAAATATCAACTTTCAATCATTATAATTATAATAAGCCTAATAAGTAAAGTTTGTGAATTAGTATACAAAATCAAAATTGCTATAACTCTTAAGTTAATTTCTCGTCGTTGCTAACTCGATAAAATGTTTTGTTAGTGTAGCAGGTGTTTATTCAGATTTCGTTTAATATTGTAAATTGCTCTTGCCTGAAAGATCTATTGGTCTATCTCCGAGAGCTAAGACTACCCATCAATTTCGATGTTATTGACACTGAGATCTTGTGAAAGATTACTTAGTGAACATCAATTAACGACAACTTTGACCAAGTTTAGGTATAGTTTGACTTATATATATTATGTCATTATATGTATAGATTATGTAGGTAAAAGGTAAAAACAAGCAGCTGTTGACTCATCATCATCAGCCCTTTATACTGTCCCACTGTTGGGCACGTGCCTCTTCCCATTATGAGAAGGGTAAGGCCATTGTCCACCACGCTGGCCTAGTGAGGGTTGGCAGACTTCACATGTCTTTCGAGAACATTATGGAGAACTCTCAGACATGCAGGTTTCCTCACGATGTTTTCCTTAGCAAGCGATAATTAACAATTTAATACGCACATAACTGCGAAAGGTCATCGGTGCGCGTCATGGATTCGAACCCGGACGCTCTGCGTAGCAGTCTGTCGGTCTCTCCATTAGGCTATCGCTGCTATATAGATATATATAGCACTGCTGGCTATTGACTATCAAATTATGGATCGGATAGCTGAAAAGACTTTCACGTTAAACTACGTACAAGCTCTCCATCTTATTATATGTATAATACCTATAACAAACACTGAAACATAACGTTAAACAAGCAAATAAAAGGGTTTTCCAAAGCGTGTTTGTTATCTGTTTTACCGTGTAGATAATTAAATTGAGTCATCGATTACCTACCCAATTTTGTTTTTGTTCCATGACGTATTAATTTAATGACATATCAGCATAAATTATACAGCTGTAGTTTTCAGGGTTCCGTAACTCAAAAGGTAAAGCGGAATTTCTATAAGAAATCTTTGTTGTCCGTCCATTTGTCCAGGGTGTTTCTAGCAGAATCTATCGATTTCTCTATTTATATTACGTAAGTATTTACGTTGATATATGCGCACTATATAAATCAAAACTAATAGATATCTTGGCTATCTAGGATCGTGAAATTTGGCAAGTTGCAAGGTCTTGTAACACAATAAGAAAATAAGAAATCAAATCAAATCAAATCAAATCTAAAATGACAATATGATTTACTTGTGGATGTATAGCGTTAAAAAATACATATATTCACTACATAAGCAATATTTCCGCTTATAAATAAACTGTGGCCTATATAGACACATTGTAGAGCAATTTTATTGGTTCCGTACAAAAAGAAACGTTTATAGATGTATTTTATTTATATTTTCGTCTCTTCTTTATCTCTAAAATTATAATGAAATTCCTACCTACTTTTTTACTATGACGCGCACAATAAAACGCATTTGGTCTTTTGAGTGATATAAAATCATGAAGTTTGACAAAGGGCTTGAAAAGCGTTTAAAAGAAGAGCTGAAAATCGTTAATCGGCAGTTACGTAGACATCACATACTGAAGAAGTATTTTATTATAGAATCACATTCAGAAAGGCTTAGAGCGATTAGCTATTACTAACTTCTAAAATTAATATCGAAAATGTAACAAGACAGTCACGAATGTCATCTCTTCGATATGTTTTAAATTTACAATAACTATTTAAAACTATTGGAGGGGCCTATATCCAGCAGTGGACTACGGCAGACTGATGATAATGATGATGATGATTTAAAACTTGTGACGAAAATTATAGTGCTCTTTAAAATCTGGCAGAAATCTATTCGATTATTGAAATATTTAGGTGAAATGTACGGAACATCATCTTCGCTCTTCGCTCATCGCCTATTCTTAAAACTTGCCTTTACCTATAGCACCAGAATATTAGTTTATTTAAGCTAAGCAAACAATGGTATTTTTCAAATAAAACAATACGTCGATTCATGCGGTGCCATATTCAACCGTTTACTAAGTATGGTTGTACTAAAACAGTTAACTTGATAGACAGTAAGTTGAATTCATTCTTCTAATGGTGACCAACTATGTCTCGATTTGACAGGTTACCCGTTATAGGAATAATGTGATGGAACGATGTGGACTCAGCCTCTGTATATCTATGATTATGTCAGGCTCTTGCATGAAGGAATGTCAGTCGGCCATAGCTGTCAAATGGGACGGAGGCATGTTTCTGGTGAACTAGAATCTCGGTGCTTGACTACACTAATGGTGGCACCGTCGGAATGTATGGTGTAGCAGTTTAAGAGCGGTCACTTTACTGAGTAGTAGGAGAGCTGGCATCAATTTTCAACTTGCCTCAAATACCTACCCAAAATTGATGCCAGCTCTCGGCCTAGAGTATAGTGAATGCGATCCTAGAAAAAAGAAGACACCTGCTATGGCTGCTTGCTGTTTAATTTTAGACAAATTTACTTCTTCTTCGCAAGCTATGACACAGGTATCGTTCAGCGTATCTAAAACGTAGATGCTACATTAAAATCACACCATTATATCCTAAGAAGTGTAATATAAATAAAAATCCCTGGATCTAAGGGGCAAAATAGTAACCTCACAAATACGTAAGGAGTCATTGCGTTCAGTGAGTCGTGAGTAAGGGATCGTCCACACTCGAGCGGGCGCGACTATCCGTCTGATCCGGGAATCAATCTCGGACTTAGCCCGCGTTATCTGGCTGACCCCGCGCCCGACACTGTCACGACACGTTTGATTTGCTTTTCAATTTCGTAGTGTCCATTCTTTAAGGCCTCTCTTACACTTCATTGCATCTGAATCACCTTTACGCCAACTTCGTAAATAACAAATAACGAGTTGAAATTGGAGATTTTGTTGATGTTAGTTGACATTTATATCTTGATCAATATCAGACTTTACAAATTATATTGTCGTTCGCTCTAGCGGGTGGAACAAAATTATTATTAGTTATTATCGCAATGCAATTTGCTGAGTTAGTGAATTAGGACTTTATCGGTTAGTTTGTATTTTATTGGCTTAGTTTGGAAAATGGGAGTCGGGAACGAATATATGAATATTATTTCGCTTATTATGATATTAGCAGTAATATAATGCTGATCGTCGATACTAATCCAGATATAACAATAATATATATGGCATTTATCACCGTGATAAAATATGTTATTAGATATATATTGATGACAGCTGCTAACTCGTATTTCGCAAAGTCGTGTCATTGACTGCACGGATTGAGACGTGCAGACTGTTTGCAGAGTTACGGGGAGCGCTCCACTCAAGTGTAAATACAGCTTTAGTACAATGGCGAATTCCGTGCATCGAGTTTTTATAAGGCAACATTTATTTCCGTGATTAATGCTGAAAACCTGTGGAATGCTCGCCTCATTTTACAGTTACTTCCAAATAGTAAACATAAAAATGTTTGATATTGTAAACTCGATCGTTAAACAGAGTAATAGATGAATACGGAACCTGTTCTATAATACGTTGGAATCAGAACACACGGTTCCAGGAACAACCACTATTAGATAACAGATCAAAGTTCATTTAAATTAAACAGAAACGATTAACTCCTAGACGGAATTCAACGTTGAGGCGGGGACGACATTACGAATAAAATACCTATTTAAAATGAGGCGCAGAGAAGTCGTCGACAAGAGAGGCACGTGGAATACACGTAAGTTATTATATGTTATAATACGTTATTTACGTACGCGGCTCATAATAATAAACAAAGTGTGTGGGTATTGAGTATCAGTAACATAATAACGTTGGGCTGTGCACCTGCCCGCGCCCTCCCTAGCACATTAATATTATAATATATACAAGGAAAACGACCCTTTAATGCATTCGGCAGACGAACTGCTGTAATTATTATTTGGTGTAAACGTATTGAATATTAAGTCCAGTATTGGGGGCGAGTAATAATCTTTTTTGAGGCCAAAGTATGCTAATCGCGGCGTGCGTAGTAACGGACAAGGGTCCGAGACAGGTGACAAGCCACGACAAAAACCGACGGAATTTTGATGAAATGTTGCACTCATATTTTTGTATTATTTATCGGTGTATGAATTAATAAAAACTTCTACCAAACTTGTGGTTGAGTAATAACCCGTTGCAGGAAGTATACTTATTCAGTTATGGAGGTACAAAAAAGCTTTTAATAAAATTCGTACACACATTGTTTAAACTCCGTCTTTGCGCATAATAACGATATTTAATCAGCATAAATACAGACGTAAGTCGTTTTGAGTACTAACTAGTTCCTTTGCAAATGCTGGTTTGGTTGCATATGTTTAGTATGATGATAGTACAAAAAGTTTTTATCAAAAATAAGTTGAACAGGCGAATGCTATCAAATATTCTGTAACTGATCCAAATTTAAGCAAGTCCCTGAAACAAACTATGAAAAATATTACGTGAATTAATTTATTAGTTTGTTTACTCACAAAATTATTATAACGATATCACCTTGCTCATGGAGCTCTCCGTCTATGAGCAAGATGAAATGCTTGTAACTAGCTAGCTCAATATGAAAGTGATTACCATATGAATATTTTAATCAATATATTGTTTTTATTCCATTTTATATTTTTCAAATAAAAGAATTCGAATAAAGTCATCCTTTTGTGAATAGTTTCTAACAAGCCTACTTCAAAAATAATTATTTTGATATATGATAATAATAATAATTGAATACTTAAAACTTTTGCGTTAAAACAATACCCGGCCTTGGGAGGCTTTCCCGGAGACATAGGTCCGACGTGCAGAGACCCGTAGAGATGTGTCCAACTGTCCATGCAGCATTATTATTATTATTAATTTCACTGAAAAGCGCGCTACTCTTTCATTATTTATGTGCAAAGCGATGTATTGCCTACATCTAAAGAGATTCTTCAAATCTACATAAAGAGATTCTTAAAATCGCAAAGAGCATGCTAAACTACATCGTAGGTACTCTAAGTAGTAAGTATATAATAGGTAAGGCTACTTTCTGACGTTATTCTTTTAGAAGACAGATTCCTACCTAATGGCTTTTTCTTCTCAAATGCTTTGCATCAACGCACACGAGGTAATGGGTGGGTTGTCTCCAATTATGATCTGACACCAAACTATGTACAGCTTATACTCTATAGCTGATAAATATGATATTTTTTAAATACATTTAGGGCTAGAGGATGCGAGCAGCCTACGCCCGCATATTTGTTAAACACGCTTGTTCCGTAGGTGTAGGTACTCGTACTGTCGGCAAGTACTAACAAACATGTCTAATTTCAGCTTCTTGCGTCCATTAGCTTTGGCTGTGCGTTTTCAGTCAGTCAGTGAGTAACGCAAGAATTGTATATAAACAGAATATAGTGACACCCAAAGCTGAAAGAATCATCGTGGCCATCACAGAAACAATCGTCTTGGGAGAAAATAAAATGCTTGTAGCAGACAGGGTCACTAACCTACTGGTTTGTATAGCTACCAACTGAACAGGCAAGCTATTACGTAGAAAGATATAATTGTAGAACAGGACACGTCATAAAAAAAAACATATTTTAAGAATATAATTAAAGAGCTACATAAAATACTTTCTCATTCTAAAAAATGATTTGTTTTACTTTTATTAGTTTTTAATTTCTACATTCGTATGCGAATATGCACATTCAATCGAAATGTCTTGATACTTTTGATCAGTAGTGTTTATTTACGACCATAATAATCTAAAATAAAGAACTTGTTTAGTGCATTCCTGACCTCAACTAACAGAAATGATGTGATCAGCAAACCACGGACATGAGATGCGAAAGTAATATAAAGTATATCATAGATTCTATTGAGAAATTATATATTTTCTTCGGAATAGTTTAGAGAGAAACATTATACGAAAGAATCTTCCCAAGGTGACGTGGTTTTCAGTTCCATTTAGGACCTGAAACCTCATTATTATAAGCGGTTTTAAGTTTCTAATTGGAACTGAAAACCATTTCGGAGGAGTTCGATAGCAAATACTGTGACACGTGATTGTTACATATTAGATTTATTCTCGTTACATGATTATTCATAAGTTTTAAAGCATACAATCATATGAAAATAAAAAAAATCATGGTTCTTCCTGCTGTCGAATAGTCATGTTTGGTAAACTATGCTTTTCGCAGAAGTAAAGAAACAGAGAATAAGTATATAATATAAGTATATGTCACATACGTATACAAAAATAATTTTGCGATAAAAAATTTTCTTAAAATAATTAAGAAAATTACCATAGTCTGCGGGTATAGAAGTATGTACATTTTAAAAAAATCAATCAGTGTCATCTTTGACATCTGACTACTGACTTGGAAAACTAATAACCGATGGTATTTTGAAAACCGACAAAGTGTGAGTTGTAACTACTCAAATGTACACTTATTTTATAATGAAAATAAATGTATTAATAGTTATCAGAATATCCATGAATTTCTAAGCTATATGAAAAAATAAGTTCACTAGTAGAGTGCTACTAGCTGTTACGTCAAAGGACCTTTCCCGTCCCGTCCCAAGATACACGTATAAATCTGGCGAATTCTGCATGAGAATGTTGAGTCAAAAATATAGCAATGAATGAATGAATAGTAAATAATACCTCAATATATGAAACCATGTAGAAACAGATCTTTACTACAGACTCTAGAGCAGAAGATATTTTCCGAGTGCATCCAACGGTTCGCCGACATATTCACTAGGTCGTCCATCCATTTAGCGAGGAACCGCCTCAACTTGTGTTATCCTGTCTCACCAATTGGACCGTCGCCTCATACGTTGGACTGCAATATATCGAATACTAAGAGACATTCATACATAGTTAAAATTGACATAAGAGTAAGTACCTACGACTATTGCTTTGTTTCAATAATCCTAATATATAAAATCCTTGCGTTACTGACTGACTGACAGACACGCTACAGCCGAAACTATTGGGCGCAGGAAGCTGAAATTTGGCATGTATGTTCCTTGGGGACCGTAAGGGTGCACTAAGAAGGGATTTCCCGAAATTCCCACGGGATCGGCCAAAACGGGTAAATTAAAAAAAAATGCAGGCGTAGCTGCTGGCGTCCTCTAGTCTGAAAATATAATGCAATTATTAAAAGACCCACGTTCACTCAATAAATTAGGATCCATGACAATTAGTTTTCGCGTTTCATATAGTCCTGGCTTTGTTTAGATGGTGAAAATTACTGTAATCATAGAAATCTTAAGCATCTGTAGTACTACCACGTCAGTCTCGTTCGCGTGGGCAGTCTTTTGCGACTGGGCCTCTTGTGTAGCACTTTATTTTATAAGTTGTCGTATCTAGCCATGATAGTATTCCAATCTTTTGACCGTCCCTTTAGTTCTGTTGGATTTGGTTTTGTCGCATGCGATCTTTCTATGTCGATGACAAAGGCTTTTCGGATAGGGTTTTTCTACAGTTCCCACAACAGAGTGCAGTGCTGATTCTGCAGATCTACATGATCTGTAGTATCGTAGCTGTAGATGATCAGCCCTGTGCAACAATATTCCTTGCCGGTGGGATCCGATGGTCAGTTTCTTCAGCGCATTTCAAGATGTAGTTGACGCTGAAGGTCGGAGGACGTCAGACAAGTGTAACTACCTTGTAGTTGACATCAAAGAGAATTTAACTTTATTAGATTTTAACCAGCGAAAGATACAAATAATGCAATCAAAATACTTTATTCTAGTTGGCTAATGTCACTAAATCGTACGTTAAGAAGGATCACTCCAAATTAGTTTTTCGGGGCGTGCATTGCTACCGCGTGCTTATTTGACATTCTAACTGGGTATGTTGTCAGAATTTGATTAGATCATGCGGGTGCATTGCAGCGCTCTAATACTTTGTAAACGGTTGCCTGTTGCCGGCCTTTGTGAATCCAACGTGTACTAAAACGAATACTGCTTTTGAAATCCAGGAGTTTTCAAAAAGATTGCTATCAACGTCGTTGCTTTGGTTGATAGTTTGAGCCCTCACTCAGTGAACGAAACGGAATGGATATTAGCTATAAGAGATAATGCAGCATTGTATAAGAGAGTCGTACGGAAGTAATATCGAGTAGATCGGTGCATGCATTAACATTCACACAAACATTGAGTCACAATATTTTCATTCACTCCATTAGTCAAAGGTCTAGGCTGCAGCGACCTCACTCGCCGAATGACCTGCAACAGTATAGACATTGTTAATTTTCGAATATATTATGTATTAGAAGCAAATAAAGAATTATTAGTTGTGTTCAATGAAGTTTAATGACGCATGTTTTAAAAATAGACGTAAGGATGTCGCATATGTCCGTGCATCGGCCCGTGCGGAGCTTCCTTGTGTGTACACACGGCCATTCGTCACTTTGACCTTTGTACCATTCATACAGTGTAGGAAATAGGGATTAAAACCGCACTGCGACTGTAAAGTTTGACGCGTCGCGTCGCTGTTTGATGTGTGCCAAGTGAAACTAGATCGTGGACCACGCGGTTGATAAAGTGTTAACTACTTATATTGCACTTATATAGCGTTAGTACCTACTTCCATCAATTATATACTTATATTTATTTACTTAGTTTTATATCGTTCAATAAAGAAATTAAAAACAACGTAGACCAATAAAATGATTATTCGTATATGTTGAAACAGTAAGAAGTAGTAAGTTTCGAATATTCCTATCAACTTAAACTAAAGAAATAGAAACCCGCGGCATTTTACAAATAATGAAGAAAATGATAAAACAAAAATAAGAAACTTTTTGATGTTCCTGGTAGCAACTAATTTGATAGAAATTAATTTGCGATCACTTTAGATCTTCTAACAGAAGACCTCGCTCAATATTAAAAACATGACATTTAGGTAAGTATAAATAAAATTCTATCTTATCTTATATCTCAAGTTGGTCAGTTTTAAATTCTGACTAAAATATTGAAGCGATCGTCTTTGAAAACTATATTTTACGTATTCATTGTTATTATTTCCATCAAATAATTTATTATTTTACCAAAGAATAATAGTATTTTGTCTAGTTTAATATCACATGTATTTTGTCTTATTCAAGACATGATATGTCATGTTTGGTCGATTACAGCGTTTAATCTTTACTCTCAAGTGAATACTAACAATACTTATTTGCAATCAAATTAAAACTAACATAGCTAAATGACTATTTACACATAATTTAAAGTTCAAATCAAGTTATACAATAATATTATTTTATTAATGAGATCTTCATTTTGCCATTGCAAAAATATTTCATTCGGGACATTTAATCACGCACCTCTCGGCATGTCAATTTAAAGAATAATTGGAACCTGTCCATTTCACCGACGTAAGAACAAGTATTTTTTTATAAGACACATTTCTTTATTCAACATCTAAATCTTAGTTTTACAAATGACTTTTATCAATTATAAAACGTTTTAGGTATGTTGCTAACCTTATCAAAAACAAATGTTTTCTAATAGGATTTTTTTCTTTTTTAAAGTAAAACCGCGGTGGGTTAACTTCGTTTTTAGTTTTCTTTTAGCGTCTTTTTATTCTTATTTATTGTCTAAATCATATTATAATTACTTTTATTAATAATAAAATATTTTGTCTGTCTTTATTTATATCGCTAAACCAAGTGTTTTCTAATAGGACATTTTTCTTTTTAATGCAGAATAGTGGTAACTAATTTTTTTATTAATAAATCACTCTTATGAATAACAAAATGTTATATCAAAATTATCATCACAATAGAAAATTTAATTGTGATAGATTTTTTATGCAAGCATTATTTCTTCATTTCATGTTAAATCTTAGTAGGCTGTAGGCATAACAAATTACTTTCAGCAATTAGATATATCATGTTTTGTTAAGTTGTATAATTGCCAAAATAAGTGATTTCTTACAGGATAATTTTGTTTTTCTGAAACAAAGGTACGAGCAGCGATAGCCGAGTGGAGACACCGACAAACTGCTACGCAGAGGGTCTCACGTTCGAATCATCGGCGCGCACCAATGACTTTTCGAAGTTAAGTGCGTATTAAATTGTTAATTATCGCTTGCTAAACGGTGAAGGAAAACATCGTGAGGAAACCTGCATGTCTGACAGTTCTCCATAATGTTCTCGAAAGACATGTGAAGTCTTGGCCACTGACACGCACTTGGCCAGCGTGGTGGACTATGGCCTTATCCTTTTCATAGTGAGAAGAGGCCCGTGCCCAGTAGTGGGACAGTTTAAAGGGCTGATGATGATGATGATGATGAAACAAAGGTGTGGTAAGCTAATTCTTTTCACAGCTAAGCAAATTAATTATTCAATATCTAAATCTAAGTAAAAAAAATACTTTTATCAAATAAATGTTTTGTCTAACTCGAACAAAAGCAACTATTTTCTAATAGGACATTTTTCTTTTTTAAAGCAAAGCCGTGGTGGGTTAATGTTAGCACCTGCACGGCGAGCTTGGCAGTTTAGCGGTCGGTTTATTGGGCCGATTGCGCGCCTACTTCCGGCCCTCTAGCGGAAGTTACCCACGCACCTTTTAGTGCCTTCACGATGCTGACCTGGTTACACCCGATTGTTTTGTTCGTTAAACCTCCTTTTGTTTTCGTGTGGATTTAAAAATAGAATGCTTAAGTAAGGAGGATTTGCTTTTAAATATTTTTGTATTATTAGGTTTTGGGATTGAGAGGGTAGCTTTAACATTTTTGAATTATACGTAACCTGTCAGAAAATCATGAAATGGTCATGAATTATGAATAGATTTTTTTTCAATGAAAAAAGTATTTTGTCTTCAGTAATACAGTACACTTGAGTACCAAGATGTTATTACTATTTACATATTATATAAAGCCTTATTTTTGTAGGCTGAGCTGTAGGTAAGTAGATAATAGCGATGCCTGTTGTATAAAACGAGCCACCCTAACGAATTCTTTCAAACCTAAGTTCAGGAAGCACCAGATCATTTAGTAAAATATACACTAATAGGTAATGTTTATTGGGTTGTTGTAAATTCATAACAAAGCAAATTCCTCACATTTTAGACCCAATACAATGAAAATAAATTTATGCTCGTAGCTAGGTAAAGGTCTTGAAAAGCAACAGCTTTTCAAGACCTTTACTTTTAAGTTTGTTATGCAACATTTAAAAAAAATACTTTCAATTCAATCAATATAGTATATGAAAAGGTTATGACAGTATGATGACATGATATGACACATCCAAACCGTCACGCGTCTGACGCGTCAAGAAAGTAGTTTAAAACGGTGTATCTACGCTAGTGATTTCAATTGCGGTGCTATGCACTGTACGGAACGCAAGGCTACAGATATGTAAGAATCGATTTTTATAACACGACTTGAAGATGCCCGCATCAACCGGATATTAATTTTTGTCTCTTCCAGTTTTCGTGGAAATTTCGGAAATCGCTTCTTAGTACATTCCTACGGTCTCCGAGAAACATACATGCCAAGTTCCAGCACCTTGCACCCTGTTGTTTTGCTGTGCAATGTCTGACAGTCAGTCAGTAACGAAAACATGTTATATATACAGATTAGAACTGGGTAAAGAGCTTCATTAGTGCGTCAAAAACTTGAAATGAAAACATAATTTCCGTTGCCGATAAACTTTACAACTCATCTCATTTCAAATCCGTACACCCAGTGCTCAGTTTAATTCAGTCTCATGGCAGACATTATAATGGTAGTAAGTGTAAATAATTACTTTCAATTTCACTCTTCGACATAACTTTTATATTATTTTGTAATCGTGAAATAAAATTAATAGTTAGGCGCCCTGTCGACGTCGTGGTTACAAAACTAATAGTAATAATGATGGCTATAATTAAATCTCTAAATCTTTGAGATATCGTGTTACTTTATTTTATGGCATTTCGGGTTATCGCGGTGCTTCGGCGATTAGTTTAATATGGTGAATTATAATGTATTTGTTGACATACTTTTTCCTAGCGCTTTGAACATTAAAAATCAATCAATCACGTTTTTGCTTGGCGGGCAATTGTGTATAGTTTCCATCATTTATCCTACCTATAGACATTCGAGCTATAAGGCAGCGATAGCCTAGTGGAGATACCAACAGACTGCCATGCAGAGGGTATCGGGTTCAAATCCATGGCGCGCACCACTGACTTTTCGGAGTTATGTGCGTATTGAATTATTAATTATCGCTTGCCTCGGAGAGCACGTTAAGCCGTCGGTCCCGGTTGTCATGAAGATCTTTGACAGTCGTTATAGGGAGTCAGCACCTATCTCTGAATAAACTGACACTAGTCTAAACCATGGAATATCGCTATCCCTTTGGGTTGCGGAGGTCCGACAGGCAGTCGCTCCGTGGAAAACCTAATATTCAGTCAAATCCGGTTAGACTAGTAAGCGGACCCCGGGTTGAAACTGGGATAACGCTAGGAGAAAGATAGACATTTGAGCTATGAAACCTATTTTTACGTCATTAGCAGCCTGGCTAACAAATTGTTAATATTGTCAGCCTGCCTGAGCCATATTACTAAACATTTCAAATATCATAATTTTGTCTTGTTCTGTGTTATTACTTTTAACATTCACATTGATTACAAAACTTGTCTAGATGTTTACCAGCAGTAGCTGAAACTGATGCCAGCATAAATCTAGACAAGCTCTACGTCCTACTTATTATTTAATGACCTTAGACAAAATATTTGCCGACATCGGTCATCTAATTATCTCCATTTATTGGCATCAGTAGCACAGTTCACACGTAGGTATGTATGTGACTGGGCCAATGAGTTATATTAAAACACAGTATTAAATAAAATTATCTTTAACATCAGATCGTTATCAGTCTATATCTTTAAAATCAAACTAATAATAAGCACAAAATCTATTCAATATTTATTATTCTAATATAATTAATTAGGAATTCAAATATTTTAGGAACAACAGATTAAAACAGAATAAATTATAATAAATATTTATACAATTTTAATTATGTTGTTTAGCACATAGAAAAATTGTCGTGAAATGATTCCAGAATTTATTTCGAATCTTTGGGGATAGAAATATACATAAATGATCCGTTATTATAATAATATTTATAAGTCTGATCCAGAGCAGGGGCTCTAGCATGGCGCGATTAGGGTGCGATCATAAATTGCTTGTAGGTATGACGTCCATTGCGTTAGTAAAAAAATTAATTCATATAACCGCTGCTAATGCCGAGAAACAGCGGTGACAGCCTAGTGATGAGGCAAACAGACTGCTATGTAGAGGATATCGGATTCAAATCCACTGAACTTTTAGACACACTTTTCCACTTTTAGAAATGAATTAAACTAGCTAGAAGGTGAAAGAGGAAACCTGTATGAGAATGCCCTACCCTGTTCTCTGAAGAAATTCGTCTTCAGATAGTCTGCCAACCCCCACTTGGTCAGCGTGGCGGTAACCTTATCATATAGGTAAGAAACATCCGTCCCAGCAGTAATACAGTTTATACACAGGGCTTATAATATTATTTATCATATCAATAATCATCATAATCAGCCCTTTATACTGCCCCACCGCTGGGCACGGGACTCTTTCCATTATGAGAAGGGTAAGGCCATAGTCCACCACGCTGGCCAAGTGCGGGTTGGCAGACTTCACATGTCTTTCGAGAACATCATGGAGAACTCTCAGACATGAGAGATTTTCTCACGATGTCTTCCTTCACCGTTTAGCAAGCGATAATTAACAATTTAATACGCACATAACTTCGAAAAGCCATCGGTGCGCGCCGTGGATTCGAACCCGGACCCTCTGCGTAGCAGACTGTCGGTCTCTTCAATAGGCTATCGCTGCTGTTATAGTCATAGTGAAAAAAAACATATGCAACACTAATTCTAACATCTTCAAATACTTTTTTGTTTTACAGTTCACAAAAATGAGTTGTCTATTGCGTTTTTGATTGGTTTATTAATACTTCAAGAGAAACGAGACAAATAAATTACTGATTTAAGAGCTGTCATGTCACTACGTAACCTAGATTCATTAACTGGCTTCTAACAATAGTCTGACACCTACCTCGGCTAAGATTGTTCTTAGTTTTATAGGGTCACCAATGGAGACAGTTATAGCTCTATTTATATGTAGGTCACTTTATTAGTACGCCCGAGGTATAAATAATATGTTTCTTTTTATATAGACTCACGCCTGTATCTCCGAAGGGGTAGACAGTGGTGTAACATTAGTAACATTACTTACACCCACATTTCGCCATTAATTTTTAGGTCCCACGTAATAGGGGGCGAGCCTATTGCCGTGACCGGGCACATCACCAGACTCCGTGCTGCTACTAAGAATTCGGAAAAACCCAGTTTTGCCCGACCCGCGAATCGAACCTCCGATCAGCAGTCGCATACGGTATCCACTGGACTACTAAATAATAAAGCAAATAGTAATACAAACGATATACGCTTATTTTGTAGTGAGCTTATGACATATTTGTATCTACAGTAGCTAAAGGCATGCATACTGGTTAGTAAGATCTACTATGTGTGATGAGTGACAGTTCCCAATAAATCAGCTTTGAGACTTACATTTACACACCCACTAAGAAGGCCATGGAAAACTTATGTAGAAGACTATTCAGTGATTTAGTAAAAATATAAGTTACAATTTTTTTTTGAGTATGGTGTTATTCATTAACAAAATCTTACCGTGCAGATTTTTCTAAGTTATGTTTATAATGTATAGTAGTTCACTTCAAATAATGAATTACAATATAATCGTTAACTTACAATATTACAGTACAGGTCAAAAAACTTATCATTGATCGGCAAACAAGCAATTCGAAATGTAAATAAAGTTGCACCTAGCTGCTTTTATCAATGCTTTGCGCTATTTTAATTGCTAGTTCTAGATAAAGAAACGCATTCTAATCGTTATTAATTAATTACTGAGTAGTAAAGTAAAGTATTTAGTGTTCAGTAACTAGCAACACCTGCCCTCACACTTCAATACGAGATAGTCCAATTACGATGGTTAATCGTTGTAAGCACTGTACGTACACGTTATTCAAGCCTCTAGAATTCACACGGTACTTGAATGTATAAGTAGAAGACATCAATATTATTATTTTAAAAATACTGTGTGAATTCTTTGTAAGTTATTTTTAAGCTTGTAAGTTTTGGAAAAATTTAAGATTTGGAATAAAATCATAAGTATCATCGATCAAAAATTAAATCACTGCCTTTTCTGCTTAAAAATTGAGAAAGTTTTGTCTTCTTTATAGCTACAATTTATCAAACTGTAGCTTTGATGAAGATGCAGCAACTTATTATGTGGGGTCTAAACTAATTTCCGACAAATTAATATAGTTACCTGCCTCTATGCGGCGTTCTACGTGACTCTCTTTCTACTAGCATTATGTCAAGCATTATCTTTTTCTACATAATGAAAACAGAAACATGACTTGATGTTGTATGTCCAAATTCACAGTAAATTTACCTAGAATGTTTTAAAAATAAAAAAAGACACATTGTAATGATATTGTAGTAAGTCCATCAGGTGCACAGCACGCGTACGCTGTTGACGCGCGGGTAACCTCCCTCAGACGAACAGACGCTACGAACCCAACCTGTATTATGGTATCACGTCACGTTGCGTTCGATCCTCTAACTAAATTGTACCACCAGCCAGTCATATAATTTAAACCCTTATTCGAAAAAGAACATCATTTTATTTGAAGATTTCTTTTTATTCAGTAGTTACAAATCAAAAAGATTTTATGTAGTGTCGATTTAATATTACTATATTAAAAATAGTTATAGATATTGGTGTACGCTATTAAAGAGTTAAGAACATTAGAAGCAGCAGAAAACTGTTGTTAGATATGACAACAGTTTTGCTACTTCTAATGTTATCATATAATTCATCATGTAATTTACACTTCTTTTTTAAGTGTAGATTTTAGTCTTTGCTATGAATTTAAAATTTTTTAAACATAGGATAGAATGCTCCGATAATCCTAAAAAAGTTAAATTTCATCATTTGTATCATTCATTGATATACAGATAAAAGTGAACAGGGAATACTGCCTATTATAAACGCTAAGTAATAAAAAAAATATTTTACATGAACAAAGACAATTTGACCAGTCCCATGCAAAAAACAAACAAACGTATGAAGCATATAGCTAGAGACTAACTGTTTGGTTTCCGAGCAATTTGAAATATGGCTTAGTGGTCTTATTAATCGGATTTGCAACATTGTTGCGACCGATAATAAGATGGATAACCGTTGCAGTGAAACGCCCCATATCACCACATAATAGAGTTGAACAATTAGTTACTGTAACATTAGTAAAGCGTATATATTACAATTAGAGCGATTTATTTAGAGTAAAAAATATTGAAATAACATTATGTTGAGACAATGTAAGATTCCGTCCATGAAATTACTTTGAGATTCGGAATTCAAACTCTTAGCAAAAATCGACTATGTAAAAATTACTAACAGCCCCATAGGTAATATATAAACTGTCGCATTGAGAATGGTCTTCTTCTTACTATGAGACGGGTTAGGTATAACAAGCTGGCCCAATGCAATTTGACAGAGAACGTTATGGAGAACTGATAAACCAAGCGATAAACAATTCAGAAAAAGAACGAACGTCAAAAGTAACGTACAAAGTGATTGCCAGGTGCGTAACATTATACAGCCTTCTTTTAAAAACGATTAAAATAAAACATCTCTCTAAATTCTCGACAAATTGGACTAATTTGTCAGTATTTTTATATTTATAGTTAAAATTGAAATTGTGCGTTGTAATTAACGATTTGCTGGATTAATTAAAAGATTTTGCACATGTGTTGAACATTGCGGGCTCCATCGTGTCCTTTTGCTGTCACGGAAAATCTGTCAAATAATGGATGAAGGTATAAGATTTAAATGTTCTATGCGAATACATTTCTCAAATGAGTAGTTTAAAACATTTAATTTGGCAAACAGATAAACAGTTGTTGTAAGTAGCCATCGGTTTGAATTAAACGTTTTGTAATTCAACAGTATGAACTAAGCTATAACGTCAAAAATTCCACTTTGGAAAATTTGTTATTAAGTCATCACACATTATTTCTGTCAATTGTCCATTAATCACATTCTTTGTGGTGTTCTAAGAAATTCTCTACCATTAATACTATTACCTTAATACATGTCAGAATTTCGTAAATTATGAATTTAACTTTAGTTGGGTCGAGTAGCACCTTGTATAAACAAATACACCTGATCGATTTTATTTGTTGCACCTTGCTCCAAATTTCAACTGAATGGACACAAAATATAAACAGAAGGTTAAATTGGTAACAAGAAAATATTTCGAGTTACTCTTTCTGCTTAGAATGTTTTTGTCGAAATGCTATTTGCTTTTTATATACAAATGTAATTTTCTGATACGTTTCCGAAAGCAAAACTATCAAGTTAATGTTTTGAACC
This sequence comes from Euclidia mi, assembly GCA_944739405.2. Taxonomy (NCBI): domain Eukaryota; kingdom Metazoa; phylum Arthropoda; class Insecta; order Lepidoptera; family Erebidae; genus Euclidia; species Euclidia mi. Next base: position 70,588,981 of record OX123188.2, read on the forward strand.
TACACAAGAACCTATCGATAATTATGTCCAGTTTTAGGCAAATTATAAAATGAGGGGCGTATAAAAAGTGCATTGCTGAATCAGACTTTGTACTAGGGCCTATACTTTGTTTATGTGCAGTTATCATTCAAGCTTGCATATTAAGGTAATCGAAGGTTGGATGGCTGCAAATAAAAATTTCACAACAGTATTTATTACATTCTGAAATTTGATTGAAACTGTATAGTATCATTTTATTTTGCAGCATCAGGACGTAAGCAACTCCCCCGGCTGCAGCCCAACTATTGTTGCTCTTTGATATTAAACTACTTTGTAATAAAGCTCTACATTTGCACCGGTAGGCCACCAAAATGTTTTTGAATATCCACTTGTCGTGAGATGTATCCTTACCCTTGCAACCTTGGATTGAACTTATAACTCTAGAGAATCTAGATATGAGTCATTATAATAATTATTAAGTTCCAACGCTATAAAAAAATGTTTCTAACAACGTCTTTTAACCAAACTTCTCTATATCGACTTTATAGTGGCTAATCTCTCTATCACTTTCATCCGTAGTGTTAGATGTATTGTTGTCTCTTTCTACCTTCGATGTTCTAATAGCAGCTATAGGAAAATATTAACGGAAAAATGGCTGCGAAGCCTACAGCGTTTTGTAGTATTATCTATCGCCCGAGGTAGGTGTTGTGCTCTGTAATTGGCCTTATAATATCGTAACAAAATTGGTAATGATAGTACTTATTTACTACTTATAAAAATGAATATTTCATAATTGTTTGATAAGAATCTTGTTAACTCTCAAAAGCAAACAAAAAGTATAGCTTGTAATTCTTTTTATAAAAATTTGTTAGAACAAAGTCTGATACTCACTGAAATATCCCATTAAACCACCAAGTCAAAATAATCTAGAAACTTTACATAGTACATGTCTGCAGAATGTAGCGTATTTAATTCAATTTATTTTAAAAATAAAAACTCCATAAGTCTTTGTCCATTCGTACTTTGAATTGTTTCACCTCATTACGCGCACGAATATCACCAGCGTTTCTTCGATCTCTGGCTATTTCTGTTACTCAAAATTGAGCTTTGATACACAAAGCTTATAGTTTAATCTTCTTTAAATAAGAATTCATGCAAGCTTCTATCGAAGACGGTAACTACACAAATTTCGACTCAAAACTTTGGGCTAGAAATTTCTGAATTGCCTGATTTTATATCTGCCCTGATTATGACTTATATCGTAAACGAATGTGTACTTTAGTGTCTTTAAAATTAGAGTGATATTTGTGAGCAAGACGAAGTATTTCTCAGGTGTGAAAACATTCGCTGGCCGTTTGTTCGAACTAAGGCAGAATGCGACAATTTCGCTTATTGGAATACAGAAGTGGGACTAATGGTTTGTTATTTTTATGTCACCAATTAAATAGTTCTCGTATATTTGCTTGAGTTATTGCAGAAATAATGTGATAAGAAATATTAAAAGCAAGAGTAATAAGAATTTAATACATTTATTTGTAAGAACCTGCCAACATTTCCTTTTCATGCTGTTTTTCCTATGTGTATAAATAAACTCTATTTTTAAAACGACACTACATATTTGCGTAATTCATAATTAATATTTCAACATTATCGCCTTCACAGTATTGACAAATAACGGAAAAGAACGCAACTATAAGTTAATTAACGCAACGCAATATTAAAAATAACTGTCACATATTAAATTAATTGAGAAGTTTCAGTAGATGCGTGTAAAATTTGCATATACACAACATTCGCTATCTCAAAATAAAAACACGATTTTAAACTCGAGGCTCACATGAAATAAATCGAATAAAAAAATCGATTTTAAACGTTCGATCTGCGCCGGAGTGGGTGCAATTAAAGGGTTCCGAGAATCGATGCTCGGGACTGCACGGAGCCCGCACGAATATAGTTACACCATTGGGGTATGGGGGATAAAAATAATTGTATTATATATGTATATTGTGTAATGTATATAAGATTCAGTCGTGATCTTTCGATTCAATTGGATATAAGCACGATATAGCTGTAAGGTATGCATATGAATATGAACCTTATGAATCGTAAAGCTGATCTGCGATCATCTTTAAAAGTAAAAAGTACATTAGTACTCATAGCCTCAAAAAATGTTTTGACATTGACATTTGGAATGAGTTGTGTTTAATGTTTGCAGAATAATATAAATCATTGACTAAATCAGGTGGTGTGATATTAAATAGTTGTGAATAGTTGATGTTGTTGAGGTCAACGGAAGGTTTAGTCGCTTTATCCGGATGTCTTAATAGAATATTAATAGAGTCATAATCTGCACAATAACACACGGTCATAAATAATAATTATATTTATTTGTATCTTATGGTGAGGCGGTGATGTGAGTTTTACGTTTTGATCTCCATAATACGAGTTTAATAAACTGTTGACTGTCTTTTTTATAACAACAGAATTGGTCTCTACCGACTTATGAGAAACTCAAGATTTGCTTTATAATGCTCTTTCTGTTAGTATAAATATATTATTATAGCATATTTTACGAAATAATAGTGACCCATAAATATATAATAATATTCACTACCTACATGTAATGCAGTAATTGCATAGCTGCACGTTTAAGTAAAAATGCCTGGACGACCAGTACAGAAGCATATTACGTTATTTGTTAGTTGTTACATATTTTGTTATAAGTTACATAAACGTTATCTTGTATCTCAAACTTTATTACTCGTTATATTAAAAACATATCATTAACATTACAAGTGAACATTCCGAGGCTCTTAAAATGATTTCATCTTATCGTTCACTTCACATTAACCGCTACTGTTTTGTATTAGAAAACAAATATTTTATCGAATTTATCCAATTTAGTTAAACATTCATTAAAAACTAATAAGATTGTATCATGGCCTGGACGGTCAGACCGAAAATTATCATAACCGCCAAAAAGAATCTAATGAAATCCAATATCGATTATAAGCGATATCTCGCATTACAACCGAAACTTTATCGATAACAAAGACGACTGAACAAGGTGTTTACGATCCTGATTTTGATCTCGAGAAAAACGTGCCACAAAACTAAATCCTCAGCGAATAAATTATAAAGAGAGTCGGGTGCTTCGCTTGTCCAGCCTTAATTGGGCCATGTCGTGGACGTTGGGTAAAAACTTAACATTTGTTAGGTATTCCAGGAATTATACACTTGTTGCTTTCGGTCCGGACCGTCGCCGGTTTTATTTTCACTGTTCCGTAATGAATGTTCTAACGAGTACGTGGATAGGTTACGATTTGATATATGGCACTGCTTGTCTGTACTATTGAACTATTTGTCAATATCAATTGTGAGTATTTTTTAAATAGACATACCTATAGACCAAGTAAGTTATTTTTATGAACATTTGGATTTCATGACTGTTCTTAAATTATAATGGGTTTGACGTTCAGTAGCGTTTTAAATGGTTTCTGATTAGTCCTTTTTCCAATAAGTAATTATTGTGGTCTTATGTAGTCAGTTCGTTAACAAATTTCTAGAAGTTTTAAAAATATTACATAAATATCTGCCAGTATCTTTTGTTACATCCCAAACATCCAATTATACAAAATCAAAGCTTAAATAATCTTAATATTTCCGTTTGTTTTAGTGGTGATAAGCATTATGACCACTATAGTGCTATATCGATTAATTTGTTGAAATACTGTTATAAAGATCGATTATTTGCTGGACCTAAATTCGAATAAAATAGATCCTATAATATTGTAAAGAGGCCCGAGTCCAGCAGTGGGACAGTTTATATACAGGGCTGAAAATTATAATTATTTGAAGTAAAACTTTCCAAATTACAATTCTAAATCTCATACAGCAGGTGTAAATAACAAAGAAATGCAAAGATGATAGTGGTGTTGACAATCCCGTGTAATACTAATGAACGGCGCGGCGTGGCGTAATCCCCGGGATTACACGCGGGATTGTACATCGAGCTCCGCCGCACCGGTGCTGCCAGACACACTGCTACTCTGCCATATTACATTGCAAAGACTTGTAATATGGCAGAGATGATTATTTACGTTATTACATCCTGATTTTCTCCGTATCATCAAACTGCGCAGCTTAGATGATCACTTGAAGTGACGTATTACAAAAGGTACTAGGTAAGGTACAAGTTATTTCTTTAGAAGCGAATAAATCTAATCTTTTCTAGGATATTCATTTGATACATTGCCTGTGACTGTATCGATGTTTAGTTGGTGACTCTATCTAGTATAACGACATGAGTTACCGCACCAATCTATAAATTCGCGCGATGTAAAGCGCTTACACTCACTGTTTTCTTTATTGATCGGCCATCCATCGGTCACAAAATGTCACACCGATCCGTACCTCAAAGGGCACGTAAAGCCATCGGATCCGATTGGCAAGAGTACTATTTCCCAGTGGACGCACAGGGAATAAGTACCCTCAAATATGACACATGAAATTGTTCTTAACCGCACATCTCCCACTTTTGGGATACGCAGGACAGAATAAAGTGGCTCTGTAGAAGAACTAATAATATTCGATCACATCTGGTTGGACTAAAGAGCTGAGTACCCGGGCTCTGCTGGTTGATTCAACCAAGGCGAACTCCTGATGTAACAGGTATGACAGACATGTATGATGTTGAACATGGCAATCACACCAAAACCCCATGTATGTAGTATGAGTAGTAGTAGAGTATGTGAAGGTTGCCTGTGCAACCTTCACATACTTATATTTTTTATTTTGATTGTGATGACATTTCGTCTGTCGCGGGAATCGAATGTAGGTCTTCATGGCCAGCTACAAACGGTAAGGTTAAAGAATAAGATCACGCCATTTTTCCAAAATTATCCAAGCGGTATTTTATCAAAACTTCTGTAACAAGAACATGTTCTACTAAACACAATGATTAAAATATGCTCACAAGACGAAACCAAAGAGTTACGTGTACACATAATCAACTCTTATCATTGGTTGTAAAATCTTTTTATAAAATCGTGTTCTCTCTGGTTAATATGAAAGGTGTAGCGGCAAGAATCGTGCGTGTCTCAGAACCTAAATTGTTTATTATTTTTTATGAGATTTTCATGAGAATCACCCCCAGCCTCGTTAAAGCAAAGCTCTTATTGTTATATACCTGCTATTTCGCCCCAGCTTAAGATTTATATTTTTTATATTTTCGTGTAAAAGTATTACGTGGTTCGTACTAAAGTTACGCCAATTTAAGCAAAGATACATTTTAGATTAAAATTGATGTACGTTTTATGTTTGAAGGCTTTTTGCTTGAGCGTGCCAAAGGATTATTTTTGAACATCTTGACGTAGGTTCTTACTTTTGGTATGTAAAGAGTTACTTATGTAATCGTACCTTTCAGAATACTTATTTTTGGGATATTATCTAAGGGGTTACTTATATAATCATGTGTCATAATACTTGCCTGTAATAAAAAAAAGTTTTGCTATACTGCTGCAGTGGTTGACAATGTTATTTTGCCTAAAAGTTTTAATTTAGAGTGTCCGGAGTAATTTCTACATTTAAATCAGATCTAGCTTTATTAATTACGAACCCTTTTGATTGATTCAAGAAATTGCCTAATATGCAATAACATGGAAACAAAAACCTTCGAAAATAGATCAGAATATAATGATGCGTTATATGGTATTCAATGTTGCGTTGAAATTAAGAAATCTTAGTACCAGCGCCTCCGGGTACTTTACCTATCGCCTCGTTGGTCATGTGTCTGCGCCTGGCTGATCGTGAGACCCTGGGTTCGATGGAATATCGATGGTATCGAGGAAATGTCTCTACGTATCTTATTAACAAAATCTAAGAAATGCAATTGGTGAATGGTCGATCGAGATCTACGTCGAAAAATGAAATGCAAACTGAAGAATTGAGGCATATTATCACTCCTTCGTCTACTGTTGGATATACACGTACGGATAAGTATATAATTTCCGGAATGAAAACATATTATTACGTACTGAAACTGATTTGTTATTTATCGCATAAGAATATTACTTTCAAATCGAATCTGTGTAGTATTTATTATATCTACATTTTACCAATTCTAGAGAGCAAATAATTAAGACCATCATTAAATATCAATCACATATATAAAAAATAAACAACTAATTCGATAAACAAGCAAACAAAACTCTCAGGTAGCTTGGTTATAAATTCAGTCATAAACGTAAAAAGGCATGGAATAACCGTAAAGCAATACGCAAATAATATTAATTTGCGCGAGCATTACCTGCGTGCTCAGTCCTGAAAGGCAAGTTAGCCGGCTCGGTGGAACACAAAAGACAACCCGACCGCCTACATTTAGTTATCGTCGTTGGTCTCATAATACGAGCGCGCATTTTCCACTTTTCTACAGATTTCCCGAGGTGAAATCGCTAAGCGTTGCCCTGATGTTTGAGGATGAGAAATGAGCGGAAGGGGGGTCTCCAGCCGAGGGGGTGTATTGTAAACACAATTACCACCCGCGGCGCGCCCAGGGCAACAAATGGTGGCTAAACGACCCATTCGCCTGTGATTTGTTAGCAATATGCTTGAGATTTGGAACAAGAATGCCTTTAAAATTCGTTCTGCGTACTCTCTGTATTACGTATTTTTGCTGGCAATGTACTGTAGCGGGAGACTTCATTTAGATTGTTATATGAGCGGTTGAATTGTGTGCGGAATATGTAAGGACGTACTGAGACTAGTTCGTACTCTGAGCTACTCTAGCTATGTGTTGCTTAAATAAAAATGAAACTACATCATTATGTAGTTTCATTTTGAACATTTTCAAAGAAGCCAAATGTACAGAATCATTCTTCTACGTCGATGCCTAAATTGACTAATAATTATAAAAAAAACTAGAGGACGCCAGCAGCTAGGACTGCAATTTTTTAAAATTTGCCTGTTTTGGCCGATCCCGTGGGAATTTCGGGAAATCGCTTCTAAGTGCACCCCTACGGTCCCCAAGGAACATAAGTACATGCCAAATTTCAGCTGCCTGCGCCCAATAGTTTTGGCTGTAGCGTGTCTGTCAGTCAGTCAGTAACGCAAGGGTTTTATATATTAAGATTATGTGTAAGTTGTATACCAAATAGCAACTTACTGTCATCAACACGGCCGGTTGAATCGTCATTTTATGTACCTTGCATATCAATATCTTGTTCTACCGATTTATTCTAATAACTATAAGTAACACAAAACTCCAATAAAGAGTTGAATCATACGATATACTATTACGTAACATTTGCACATCGCTACTCGCCACCGTTACACGTGTCACGGGCACAGTTATTTTTAACATAATGTCACATTATGGCCAGATGAATAGTACAACCAGTATTGCGATTATCATATTATGTAAATATTATGTATTAAAATATTTTGCTTCACTTTTATCTAGATTTAATTATTTTGGTTCAAGTTACGTATTGCATATTTAAAAAACGGGATATTTTTGTTTTCTATATCGCTGGGAACCAGTTTCAGTGTGTTAGTTGCTAACCTAATCAATATACAGTCATTACAAGTAAAAAAAATATCAAATTAATAAAAATAGCACGTGTAAATTACACGTTTGAAATTGCGTGGGTGCATCATAACTATTTCGTAGATCAGTTTTATACTTATTCAAGCACTTCCGTATTTTAAACTTGTTTTACTATCAAGTATGACAATCTTAATATATAAAATCCTTGCGTTACTGACTGACTGACAGACACGCTACAGCCGAAACATTTGGGCGCAGGAAGCTGAAATTTGGCACGTATGTTCCTTGGGGACCGTAGGGGTGCACTAAGAAGGGATTTCCCGAAATTCCCACGGGATCGGCCAAAACGGGTAAATTTAAAAAAAATGCAGGCGTAGCTGCTGGCGTCCTCTAGTTATATATAAGTTTTTTATAAGTGATAGACTAACATTTAGCCTTGATTTAGCGTATTTTAAGTGATGATACAGCCTACGAAGGAGCAAGCTTGTCTGGAAGGTAGGTACCTATGCAGACACGGCTTGAAACCACTCAGATTGTTCTCATCAGAAACACTGACTCATGCAAAGAGTTCTCCACTTTAGCAGTACGCATGTGAAATTAAAAAGGAAAACGTACTTTGTTTGTATGGATGAGAGTTTTTATTTGGTCAGTAAAGGAATATATAGAACTATATGTCAATAATAGCTTTACCAGACGATATATTATTATCACTAAGAATATAACTTTAGAATAACTGGTTCCAAGCTTTCAACAGATTTCTCTGTGATTGAGAAGTGTCTTATATCATCATAACTTTGATAAAGTAATAACTACATAGATCGCTCAATGATAATCGTGGAGCAGCGGAAGACATCTTACATTTATAGCCAATAAAAAGTTGCATTGTTCCTGAAGTTACGCACGTAAAGTCATCGACCGTTGTTGTCACGAACGTTTAGGAAGAGGAATGACTTTGCAGCTATCAAACTAAATAAAAAAATATGTTAAATATTTTTTCAAATATTAATTAATCTATTTTCAAGCTTTTGTGAACTATAAAAAGCCACTCCTTCTTAGTTAGCTTCTAGCCTAACATCACAATCATTATCATCTCAGCGATTTCCCGGGCCCACTAAACTGTGTCTCCTCTAGAGCCTTTCGCAGTCAACTATTGGATTTAGCCTCACTTAATTTACTTCACAGTAAACTGTGTCTAGCATAACGTTAATTTAGAAGCTGCTTTCTATACCCATATTTTGTTTTAAGTTTTTAAACATTGCTTTATATTTTGTTTTGAGTTCTTTTAAACATTGCTTTGTATGTTGTGTTTAAACATGTAGGTAAAATAATAGCTATATGTGGAGGCTTTTAGTTGGCAAATTGTTAATTCATTTTTGTAATCTTAATATATAAAATCCTTGCGTCACTGACTGACTGACAGACACGCTACAGCCGAAACTATTGGGCGCAGGAAGCTGAAATTTGGCATGTATGTTCCTTGGGGACCGTAGGGGTGCACAAAGAAGGGATTATCCGAAATTCCCACGGGATCGGCCAAAACGGGTAAATTAAAAAAGAAATGCAGGCGTAGCTGCTGGCGTCCTCTAGTATTATATAATATTTATTAGTCCGTAAGCCTTCTGTAAAACCTAAATAAATAAATATTATTTTTTTGTAAAAATACAATCATCGATTCTATTCTTTTCGTGAGTAGTATATGGAAATGGCATATTCATAAAGCAACACAATAGACTCGCGAACTATCGCAAACAATGGTTCGAATTGCTCCAGCGATATTTACCAATCCATTGCATCATCACTATATTATTAGATATCAACTTACAGACGTCCACCGCTGGACAAAGGCCTGCTTCTGCTTCAAGATCTTTCACACAGGCCAATCTTGGGCCGTCCAAAATTATTCATTTCGAATTGCATATTATGTGAAAATCAAAGCAAGAAAAGGCAGTACAGATAACGAAACCTCAGACGTTATAACTCGCACAACTAAACACATTACAGTACACATAGCTTGTTAATCCTTACGGTATAAAGGGCGGGCGCTACGGGCGGGGCGAAGCGCCTCTCTCCGCATAAACAACTCATGGTACAACATTTAATTATCGCTGTTTATTAAACCACGCTCACCTCAGATATGAATCATTCAATGATAACGAGGATGAAAAAACAACGTTCACACTTACGGCGAGAAGTGTTAGCCGTCCAAATATATTAGGTGGAGAGGAAATCTGACTGCTGGGCGTATGGAAGCGTTATACAATCACGCTGTATGTTTCCAACACGGTATTTGTAAAAAGAAATTCCTGAGTGCTGAGTCTGTAGGAAGAGCTTGTGAGCGACCTGATCATGACGAGTGTATGACTATAGATCCTTTGAACTGGATATTACATACAAACATACATAGACTCACGCCTGTTTCCCCGAAGGGGGTAGGCAGAGGCATATTAAACGCCCACTTTTCGCCAGTGTTTTGATCCCACGTAATAGGTGGCGAGCCTATTGCCGCTTATTGGGATATTTTGTTTGCCAGAGCCTCGTCCGTTGATCGACAGGTGCACCACTTGCAGGTGAGGTTGGCTTGGGACCCTAAGTTCTTGGTGGGAACCCAATGGTTAAACTGGATATTACCAAACCCAAAAGTGCAATAACATCAGGATTTATGAACTATCAGCCCTGTTTATACTTTGTCCCAACGCTGGTCTCAAGCGTCTTCGCTATATGAAAACGATAAGGCCATAGTCCACCACATGGGTTAAGTGCTGGTTGCCACACTTACTTACTACTACTAGACGAGAGAACTTTTAGTCCCGCAGGTTTCTTCACGATTTTTTCCTTCACAGTTTAGCAAGTGAAACTAACTTCAAAAAGACTGTTGTGCAGGCTGGGACTTTGAAATCGAGAATTTCTTCGTTGTTATCTTTTAGTATCTTCACTAGACTATCGCTGCCTACTATGTTATTACAAAAAGCCAAAAAAGGAATTAAAAATGTAAATTATACTTATTCGTTTCAATGAAAATCTGAAAACAACGTAGTTTTCAGATGTTTCAAAGCTTATTCTAAGATATTGTCTAGATTTACATAAATCTAGATAATATTTTAGAATAAGCTCTTTACAAGAGACATCAGTACAAAACATCTAAGATTCATGAAGTAATATAAATGGCACAAGCCACTTCTTTGTATGGAGTTCTGATATTCCTTAAACAGCTAAGGTCTGAGGTTGAACTCCGACCTTTGTAAGGTTTCGTTATATAATGCTTTAAGTTATTATGGAAGGAGGTCCACGGTCACCAATTATATGAGTCTATGAAGACAAGGTTAGGTTTAAGGTTTGCACTTTGCCATAAAATACTGCTTTGGAAGTTAGAGTCAGAAATGGAAAAGGCGTACGATTTTAAAATGTTGAAATTCTTTTTAGTGTGCATGAACATGGATGTTTGTCTTGGTCCGGGTGTTTCTATGTATAATATGTATATATTTACCAAAAAAAGTATATATATATATATATATATATATATATATATATATATATATATATATATATATATATATATATATATATATATATATATATATGTGTATATTGATCCATTATCTAGTAAGCTCTGCTTAGTTTGGGACTAGATGGGGTTGTGTGAATGTGGTAGAATATTATATATTTTTGCCTGAAATCGAGAATGTGTAAAATCTATGAAAATGCATCATGGGTGCACTTATTATTAAACTAGGCTCAAAAGTGCCTTACGCATTAGGCAAAAGTAATAAAAGGTCGAACTTATAAGAGCCCAATAATACTAACGCTTGATTCAAGAGTTCGCCTTTAGTCGCATAAACTTATATCTGTCATATAAGTCATTTGTGTACGACGACGCAGAAAACATGCAAAAATTGTTATATACACATGCAAGAAAATAATTCAGCTACATTTAAAAAAATAGTGAGCGCTTCGGCGTTTTGCTCTCACTTCTGGCTATCAGCACACCTAGACTCGGTAAAAGTATCTATTTCGCTTCGTATATTATAATAATGTTTTATATATTTCAAACAGAAAATAAGGCAATTCAATACCACAAAGTTTATGATCGTAATTTGTTAGTTGCCCAACATATCGATTGTACCAAACGTTGAAAGAACAAGTAAATATTTAGCTTAATAATACTCTAGGCCGTGCTGATTTATTGTATTCATTCTAACAACCTTACCAATGTAATTTAACAAGACTCTTTCCTATTGTTACCATAAATTTCACGCCCCTAAACTTATTCTTCGATCTATATTTCATACACTGAAGGCTATATTATATTTATGTGTTAAGACGTAATAGCTATGTATCCATATCTAGCCGTTTCGAGACAAATATCCTCCATTGCTCAAACGCTTGTGATAAAAAGCAAATCAGGTATCTACTTGTAGTTAAAGGCAGTTTTCACTGCGTGAGTATACGAACAGAGTGAGTGTAACATGAATTATAGTTACAATAGGTTGAGTATTTTTTATTTTTATGGTAATAGGCGGCAAACGAGCAGACGGATTGCCTGATGGTAAGCAATTACCGCCGCCCATGGACACAAGCAACATCACAGGAGTCACAAGTGCGTAGCCGCCCTTTGGGGTTGGGAAAAGGGATAGGATGAGGAATGGGATGAGGGAGAAGAAATAGGGGATAGGGCCTCCGGCACTCTCACTCACCGAACGAAACGCAACAGTTTAGGTACGGTTACTTTACGTCGATTTTCTGTGAGAGGGTAGTACTTCCCCGGTCGAGCCGGCCCATTCATCCTGAAATCAGCAAGGCTCTACTACCGGGAGAATAAACTAGGATTGACCAAAAGAGGTGCAACAGTGGACGTTAAAACGATCATCTTCCATACAGGAGGTGTAAAACCAATACACCTCCGACGATGCCAAAAAGCTTCTGACAAAGCTTTACAATGTAAGCTCACAAGTTACTTGATATTAGATTTACAAATTGAAAGTTTTTTTCAGTGTCTTTTCTCAACAGAGAATCAGAGTTTCTGTCTGAAAATGGCTTTACCCTTCCCACGATGAGAAGAGGCACGTGTCCAGCGGTACCCCTGATTATAAAAGCAATTCTGATGATGAAGAATTTGCAGGCCTTAAAATTATTAAAAAAGTTCATTGCACCGATGAAAAATAAGAGCAATTCTGCGTAGTGAGATTCCCCCGTACAAAAGTGCGCAAAGCAGAGCGCTCGCCGGCGGGTGAGGCTCGGACGGGCCATTTATCGGCGCGCGAGCCGCCCCGCGCCCGCGGCGCGCGCGCCCGCACGACCAGCACGCCCCGCGACCAGGCAGGGCCGGACCTGGGCAACTAGGCGGCTGGGAAATCACTGCGTAGCAGGCACTGTTGCAATATTGCTGTACCACCTTATTAGGACACTTATTATAAAAGGCAAGGCAGGCGTTTAGGCGTCGTAGTATTCGTCCACATCCCCCGCTATATTAGGTAGTTTTACTACCTTAGGACGTATCCAGAGGTGATTGGGCGGCGGTTAGAAAGCTGCAAAATTACCTTCAAGAATAATTCGGAATTAGAATGACTTATGTATCGTGTTTCAGCCAAATACTTTAACCGGGTCTTACCAAACCGCGAGAAACTGGCCCTAAGACTTTTGATTTAATTTAAAATGACAGTTGCCAAGAAGTTAGCTTGCGGAATTGATGATATATTGTTTTTATGTTGAATTCTGATTGCCAAAGCAATCAGCAAAGCAGTCGCTCACTTTATGGGGTTTATATTCTATCGTAAGACCTATTTGTGCACTTGATTTGCAATAAATAAACATAGAAGATATACACAGTGTGCACTACATTATTAATTATATGGACTTTGGAAATGTCTGAAAATAAAGATTATTTTATTTATTTTATTTATTACAAGTAAGCCAGAAATGTGAATGTTTTCCCACTATGCAATTACTCTAATACTAAAACTGAGCCAATCTCATTTTAATGCCCTATTTATATAATATCTATTTCGTTGTATAAGTATCAAAACAGCAGTTATGTGTAACTATGAGTAATTAAAAGTATGTCGGCAATCGATTCCGCTAAACTAACTTAAATAATTAGAGTGCACGTTTTATAATTAGGTACCCGGTAATTTTGTAACGTGGGGTGTTTCACTAAAGTGTAGGTATATCGTGCAACTTATCTATGCATATAGTAATTTAAACTGAAACAATATTATTAGGGCTTTGCAATACCTATACAAATAAATGGACAAACTGCGTACACAGACTGTGTAGTTTCCACCGCTTGCTTCTGCTTTTTTTATATAAACTCGCTCGCACTCACTACTTAATTCGCAATCCTGTGTTGCGAAGAAGTAAACAAACATTCAGACCCAAAACAACAATTTATAGAACGCAAGACATGTTGTCCCGGCCTGTAGTCCCTGCACTCTACATAGTTCCCCGGATGTCCTACGCTAGACTTGTAACTACTATTTACTCAAAACTACTACTATTGGTCTTCAGTTTTCCGAGGCCCATTGCCATTTTATGATACTAGGACCTCATTGTGACTCAAATGAAAAATGAAGCCAGCAAGTTCAGACAAGAAATAGAACTCGAATCTGCGTTCGACGAATCATGTCGTAGATTCAGCAACTAAGATATCTACGATTTCATTATTTCACACGTGGCATTCTTCTTTAATAATATTTATGGAGAGAACTTTGAACCCTAAGTACTCTTCATGCAATAAGCATTGTAATGAAAGATCTAACTGCGGCCCTGCGCATGCGCCCCAATACATGGAGGGCGCGTGAAATACCGGCCGATCTGTTCGACGCCATTATAATGAGGCGTTATTTATTGAACAGAGCTGCACTAATCATCTCAGACAAGCAATTATCGTACATAACGTATGAAACGAAAGAATTTCTACGATGCTATTTTTATCATTGGAAAGGTAGCTAACCAAATTTCCAGTCTCAAAACGACAAAATGCTCGCTTATTGCTTTATGATTATTAAGCTTGGTAGTCACACTGAATTGACAGTCAGATGACGTGTTTATAGCAGCCAGCATTGAAACAAACATCACCAACCAAGCCTAAGCCAAGCCACTGCTCTTGGTTGGTCTTAACTGAATTCTATCCAGATATGAATAGGCACTCTTGTAAGAGTCTCATGTGACCGCACGTTAGTGAGTTCAAATTATAACATTATCCAAAGGGTAAAGTCTCATTATTGTGTATTCCATATATAATGCTGTGTCCACATTTTGGATTTGCGGGACCCCCCAAGCTGAAGTTGAGCAAGTTATCACCACTACACCACAACGGACTCAGCTATTAATATTAAACGATTATGACTTATAGCCATCCTACAGCTGCTTGAAGAAATTAATCTTTTAACGAATATGGCTAAAAATAATGGAAATTGCCTTGTCGTACTCGACGGCCGATTATATTCATATAGTTAAGAGCTGCAGAGGGTAAAGGCATTTACTGATATGTGGAGATATGATGTGCAGTGCAGACATTCGTGGGTGGAGTCGGGATAAACGGAGAGGAGGGCGCACTAAATTATAATGACCTTTATTTCAAAGGTGAAGAGAGGGGCGAAACCTTAAAACGAGCCTTTTATACACTGATGAGTAATTGAAGGGCTTTGAACAAGGTCGTGAATATAAAGATATTTTTCTTGTTTTTTTGTAATATGTATGCGAACTTTCGTGCCCCTGCTATACAGTAAAATTAAACCAGGTTATGATCATTATCCCCTTTGCCTCGTATGAAACTTAGCCCACCTTATTACAAAACATGGACGAAATATAAATTGAGCTTTAGTCCTAAACTTACCTGCGTTAAATTGATTATACGTGCACTATAAACACATTTTTGCAAAAACTATTATCATTAAAATTCGATGAAACAAATGGCGAATAAAAATATATAACTATGTTCGTCAAAAAGTCCTTGTAAAAATTCTACAACAAGGTTTAACCTGGTATTATATTTAAACCATGTTTTGTAATTAGGCCATATATGTTTTATTTTATTTATTTATTTATAGACTCACGCCTGTATCCCCGAAGGGGTATGGAGAGGTGTAATAATATATACATACCCACATATTGCCATGAATTTTTAGGTCCCACGTAAGTCTCCGTGCTGCTACTGAGAATTTCCTAAAGGACAAACCCAATAATACTTTGCCCGACCTGGGAATCGAACCCCAGACCTCCCAATCCCACGCGCACATTTATGTCGCGAGATCAACGAGGCAGTCAAAGCCATATATGTCTAGCAAAAATAAATAATTAATTTAATACACAATGTTATTTATTACCGACTGATGGGTGTAGACCTCATGAAATTCGCTTTATCCATCAGGGCAAGGGATGAACTAAAACCGTACACTCAAATCTTTGTTGAACTTTTCTTATGCTGTACCTATCCAATTTTATCAGTCTAAGCTGTGAAAGCTAAAATGAAACAGACAGAGACAAACATAAAGATTTGCTTTCGCATTTATAATAAATATGAATATTAAATTACTGTCAAATGCTACGATGACGTTTGTAGGAGGCATAATTTAAAATGTTCATATCTGTTTGTAACATAATACTCTAGCTCGACAGATTATGGATTAGATAGAACATTAATTTCATTTTTAATGGTTGTCAAACGATAACAAATTCTAAAATCTGAGAACTAACGAAATATGCCGAATACCTATATTTCATTTTTAACATATTTTTGTCTCTCTCGGTTGTGTAATAGTGTAAATTTATATCGACGTTTGCGGCTAGTTATATATTCTTGATGTTAATGTAAGTCTTGCCGTCTCCCGTACCCCTGGAGTATTTCGAGCTATCGTCCGTAATAGATCAGCAAATTAAAGCAACGTTGCTAAGGTCACATCTAGGATGGGTGCCCACTGTAGCATTTATATCAGAGCGCTACCCTGTTTCTAAGCACACGTAAAGGTGATGTTTCCGGTTGAAACATCGTAAGGCGATCTGTAAACTCCGACATCACACACTAACAGAAAAAAAAAGATCTGTTTAATGGATAGAGATCTAAACAAAGAGAGATGACTTTGGAGAGAGATTTGCCTTCTCCTCTCTTCCTTGGGAGCCCATTACAAGTAGATGGGTTTGCCGTTTTACAAAAAAGGCGCCCTTGCAGAATGAAATATGAGGACAGCGAATTACTTCACGTCAATTAAAATTTTATATTAATGAAATAAAAACTGTCTAGTAATAAAATTTGCATTTATACGGAATTCATATGTGCCATGTTCTCTAGGTTATGGATAACCTTTTATGTGGAATTCAATAAAAGGCTGCAGTAATATGCTCAGCTTATGTTTAAAGGCTCAAAGTTTAATTTTATATAGGCATTTATACATTATTTTGAAGCGTCACGGACTTTAAGCGAACGGTTTTAAAATGGAAATAGATCGATGAATAAGAATTTAATTGCAACCACAAGGGTTCAGTTTGAAATATTGCGAGGTTTATGCAATTAACCACTTCTTAAGAAACGAAATGAGTGAGGTGAAACAGGTACTTTAATAATTGTTAAATTATTAATTATTATTTACACTTGTTATATTAAATAACCATATTTTATTCAATCATCTGAATAAATTTGAAGATATTTCATAGTAGGTATTATGGTTAGGAAACATTGTGATCACCTTTCATTAGTTTTCTAAATACCTACTACTACATGGGTCACTAGATAATCTCAAACCAAAGGCAGCCAAGGACTAGTAGAAAGACCTACATACTGACAAACGCACGTTTCACAGCGTACCTACACCACTGAATTTTCGAAGTTGTCTTTTATAAACAGGACCGATTATGATTGAATAGATTAGATATTAATGACAGGTATTTAAAAGACTGCCGCCGTGGTCTAGTACATAGCGTATGCTGCTGATCGAGAGGTCCCGGGTTCAATGCCCGGGTCGGGCAAAAGTGTTATCTACTGAGTTTTTCCGAATTCAGCAATAGGTTCGCCCCTCTATTACCAATAAAGTTAATGGCGAAATGTAGGTGTAATATACAACCTCCGCCTACCACTTCGGGGATACCCTAAATATAAAAAAAATATTTGAAGTATCTAGATCTGGTTAATTAGAAAGCAGTTTTAACACATAAGAAAACCGTTCAGCTACTCGTACGAAATTTATCCTTGCCAGGGAAAACGCATAACTAAAAAATGACTAACACCATACCTTCCTATCATTTGAATAACTACAAATATGTTTCGTCGATAGAAAAAACCATTTTAGTCATTTTGATTATAATAGTAATTCCTAAAATATGTTTAGTAATGCTGTTCACTTTAATCATATTTACGACAATCACTTCCCGTCGCTCTGCCGCTCCTAATAAGGCAGCTACAACGACGTAGAGTTCCTAGAAGCGAATGCCACTACTGTTTTAAGAATACTTTTTACCTCATCTTTCCTTGAATTCGGTTTGATAATATTTTGTCGTAGGGTACAGTTCCGTTCATGTATAGTCTAGTTATAATCCATGGATGGCAGACATACAATGCACAATGCTTTCCTGCAAACGAAGGGAAAAGAAGCTATTTGCTCAACCTATATTAATCTGTGTCCCCGTGTATCTTCTAAGTTAGGTACCAAATTGACTTTTGGAATATATGCAACTGTTGTACATTTGTGATCATGGTGCATGCAACAGTGCCGAAATAGCATCCTCATCATCATGAGCCTGTATCAGTCCACTGCTGACTACGTCCAGCCTCTGCCATGGCACGCCGAATTATCGAAAACTTGAAGCAAATGTCCAAGGTGTATATCCCGAAAGTCAATTTGAAACTAATATAAGTTATCATGGAAGTTTTTCATTAATATATTGGGTATGAGGTACCTCCTCTTTAGACTGCCTCCGTGGGCCAGTGGATAGCGTATGCGACTGCTGATCGGAGGTCTCGGGTTCGATTCCTGGGTCGGGCAAAACTGTTAGTAGGTTTTTTCCGAATACTCAGTAGCAGCCCGGAGTCTGGTGATATGCCCGGTATCGGCAATAGGCTCGCCCCCTATTACGTGGGACTTAAAAATGTATGCTGAAATGTGGGTGTAATATTTACACCTCTGCCTACCCCTTCGGGGATACAGGCGTGAAACTAGATAGATAAAGAAATTAGGAAGGTACCTATTAGGTATAGGTGGCTCAGAATTCAACTTGAACTTGACAAATGAGGAAGCGTTAGAAGAGCCTTGACTGTAAGTTGGTTATATTATGCTATGTGACGTCTTACTAAATTTAATATGGTGTCACTCGTCCCCTATAGGTATAAATTTTTCTAAGCTCTGATTAGCTGGAAAATCGCTTCAAATGTTCCAGTAATTTATGGCCTTTGCTAGAACCAGTTTAATTTCTGATCTAATAATGACAGATTATTAGAAATTAATATTGTTGTCCATTAATTATTATCGATGATTTTAACGTCTATGCCCTTCATATAATTATGTACACTTTAATAGTGTCAATCTCAAAACGAATTTCGTTAGCACTTATCATATTGTTGATAATAATTTATGTGACTGCCTCGTTGGTCTCGCGGATTGGGAGGTCTCGGGTTCTCACAGAAACTCTAAGTAGCAACACGGAGTCTGGTAATGTGCCCGGTACGGCAATAGGCTCGCCCCCTATTACGTGGGACCTAAAAATCCATGGCGAAATGTGGGTGTAATATTACACCACTGCCTTTCCCCTCCGGGGATACAGGCGGGAGTCTATAAATAAAAAAAAACAAAATAATAATTTGTGTAGCGCGCAGTTAACAGTATAGATGCATTAAAATGGTATATAAACTTTATTTAAATGTATTTCAATGCAAGGTAAGTACCTATATTTTACCACAAGACTATCAATCGTTTCCACACACAACATTACATCAATCAAACAAATCGTCGACATCACTACAAGCCACAAAAACCAACCAGGATAACAGATAAATTAAATTGAGCCAATTAAAAATGATCAAAAAAATGTTTAGCAAGCTGCATTGTGTTTTACAGGATGTAGAAAAACATGCAGCGGCACAAAACGATTAATAAACATTTATAAACTAAGGATCGGCAATAGAGTCTTCTACAAAAGTGCAAGCGAATCTTTTTTGTAACTAGGTATATATTTTAAAAACAATTTATTACAATTAACTTTTTATTTTTTATTCTCTTTAAGTGTGCAGGAGTGTGGCACCTAATGTAAATGTAATGATTCAGAAACAAATAACTAATTAATTAGAAAATTTCACATCACAAACATTGTGACTGAGTGAATTTATGATTTTTGTCTTTTACTAAAATCCATCTTGCACGACATGGCTGAATCGAAATTGATTAATTTTACTTTATTGTAGGTTTAAAACCTGAAACCTGCATGTATGAGAGTTCTTCATAATGTTCTCGAAAGACATGTGAAGTCTGCCAACACGCATTTGGCCAGCGTGGTGGACTATGACCTTACCCTTCTCATAGTGAGAAGAGGCCCGTGCCCAGCAGTGGCAATCCTCCAAGGAAGTTGCCCATCCCCTAGAGGATTTATGATTTTTACTATATGCTGCCATTCATATTCAACTGCCTTGCTCAAGATATTAATTGTGTATTTGTAACATTTTTTCCTAAGAAAACTGTTCATGTTCCAATACAACTAAATACATAAACAACCCGAATAAAACCGCAAGGAGCTTTAACTTATATTGTACTATGACGTAAGAAACAAGAATACTTTCAAAAATAAAAACAATACAAAACTTTTATTTTTGACTAATTAGACAAGTTAAGCCAGGTTGAGCAACATAGAGTTAGGTATTCGATATCACTACGCGGTTATAGTTCGTATTTTCAGTTTGGCAGTATAACCACATAATTACCGTTACAGTTACGGGTCATTTAGTACTCAGCGAGACCTGAGTACATATTAGCTTTCAGAATACACCAGTAACTCATCGCAAGTGTTTGGTTAAGAAAATGACTTATGCTAGAAAACTTGTACATTGCTGAGTATTGTCCTACTATATTACATAAGTAGAGACATTTAGATAGGTTGAAGGTCGTAAGAGGTATAGGGTCATTGACCTGTGTGCCAAGTCAATAACTTTCGGTAATTAATTTACACAAGCCTTCAACCTGTTAAGATCTTAATTTCAATTTCTTACGTACTCGTATGTATCTTGGTTACTTTACCTACTTCGCGTTCATTAGCTGTTTGTAGCAGTTTTAAATAGTTCCAAATGTATACAAAACTTTTAGTAACGTAATATTATACTGCTAGCATAATCATGTAAGGAACTAATCATTTTTATAAAAGGCTAATTGGATAGTTTATGATGTTGATGGACAGTATCTACGTATAGGGCTTATGCTGATGAGTGATAATTTCAAAGAAAATTTTATTGGCAGCTTATATTCGCTTTGTTAATAATATACCTTATAAGGACATGCGCAAAGTGTCAAGCATATTCCCGATTTTCGTTTATCAAACACAATATCGAGAGAGAGACAGAGTCACTTTAGCTGCTATAACTTCCCACAATACAGTTCGTTTAGGACATTGAAAACGCTGTTATTACCTATCACCTTGTTCGTATATACAAGCCCTGTACAACGTATACAAACAATCCCACTACTAGGAACGAGCCTCTTCTCTTTCTGTTAAGGGTAAGGCCATAGTCTACCACGTTAAGAGGCTACCTCGAAGGTCAAAAAATCGTGCAGAGGTTATCGCTAAGTGTTAGCTATAAAGTCGAATGTCGCACGGTTTTTGACATGGCATGCCATCACGAAACTGTCTGAAATCTTATTTCGTTCATAACTCAAGTAGGTAATAATCGTTTGAGAAAAAATTCGTTTGACCAGTCCCTAATAAACTAGCTCTTCTTTCGGTGAATAGCAATTTCAAGGCGAAAAGTTAAGTATTTTTTTAAATATCCGTAAAAATATTTAGAGAAAGCATGTTTTACAAATTAAAATTCTATCGAGCGAAAATCTTTCAATCGTGTATCTGTCTTAGCAGTCCCTAGATATAGACCTGATAAATAATATATAAAATTTTCTCACTGCTTCAAAATCTGTAATCAAAAAGGGCATACATTTTCGAGGTAGCGCCTTAACCTAATATATTTACATTATAGCCATCTAATCATATAAAAAAGTTGTACATAATTTACAAAGTCTTCTGTTAACTGAAAGCCACTCTTTCAAGAGCACTTTTTATATAGGTATGGCCTGTAAAAATCCTGCACGAGATAGTCCATCCGTGATGAGTCAGCGTCGGTTCTCATGTTCGCCGCTAGCTAGCACCATACATACTAATTCGATGTACCCGGGCCATTCAACTCTTTGTTTTTTTGCCGATGACACACTACAATAAGAAACGTGTAAGTAGGATGTATGAACGACCCACCGAAATTACGGATGTAGACCAACATTAGGAGCTTTCATTTTTTGCGGTAGTATCTGACCATTGTTTCTTATTTACGTCGTTACGGTATATAGTATCATACATCTACTTAATTGGATGTCTTAGCTTGTAAGCCCTCCTGCGTTCATGTGCACAATATACCTTTTGGAAATGAGATTGGAAACACAGACTCGAAACATCGATTTGTAAAAGAGTTGTTGAAGTTTAATGAGATTGATATTACCACATTCAAGAAAAGCTTATATATAGCCGAATCAGGTTAGAATAGTAATCGGTTGAAACTAGGATAATACTAGGAGGATGATGATATTATCACATTCGAAGTATTGAAAGAACTCATCACCGTCCTGGCGTTAGCGCGGTTGCGTCCCAGACTTTCGCACTGGAGCCCAGCCATTGTTGCCGGGGGTTTGAAATACATTCAATGTGATTAATTTAATAAAAATATGCAAGATACAGCAGTTACTGGGCATCAAGAAAGCGGCATGGGACTAATTGAAAGGCTGATAAAAAATTAGCTGGCGGACTGATTAAAAAGGTGGGCAGAAAGAAGTTACAAACGATGCTCTTCATTTTGTCGACTGCGGCCCGTTACTATACTAGTATTATCACCAGCGTATAAAATATTTTAAATATTCCCTAAGCATTTTTTTATTTGCCATTTGCATGTTTATTAGTTTTAAATTGTAATATTGTATTACTGCGTTATAAATAAAGGTGTATGCAGTCAAGCTTGCGGCAATAACGAAGTTTCTAATGAATATAAGCTGGTCGGCAACATTGATGCAGTCTGATGTACATGTTCTTTTATGACTGGTTGTCACAAGAAACATGATATATGAAAACTAAACACGCTACTAGGCGGCTCTTCAGATCTTGCAAGTGAAAATTAACAGGACTTCGATCATTGCATTACTGCGAATTCCTTGCTCTGCGTTTACAAAGTTTGTCATTCAGGAGGAAATCTCCAATCGAACAATCTAAAATACAAACCAAACTAACATTTTTAAGTTATCATCATCGGCCTAGCGTTATCACGGTTGCATCTAACTTGATATCATCATCATCAGCCTTTAAAAGTCCACTGCTGGACTAGGCGTCTCCTTTGAAAGGAGGAATTGGCCTACTATACCACGCTGGCCAAACGGGTTGGCATAGGGTTTGTATCAAGTTTTCCTTCTCTTACAGTGCTGTTCTCTGCATAATATGCTCCCTCTGTCGGCTCTTACGACACCCGTGGGATGATATGGGGTGGTGACATTTCGTATTCTTCATCCGTCACCACACGGACAATTGTAACTTGATATACCTACTTAATAATATATTAATTAGGTATATCAAGTAAGACTAGTAGCTTTTCCATAGAGGTTTTACTTTATAACATAATGCTTTTATGTATCGAATGAACATTCGATCGCAGAGGTTAAATTAACAGCTTGTAATTTAAAAGAAAATTAAACATTTCACCTATGAATAACCTCTTCTTTAATAATGTTTATTTACTGTACCTAATTTAAATGTAGATCATCAATCGAGCTACAAATATTAGTTTCACATAGTGCAAGTTTTGCTAAAATACCACTCTACTTTCAAAATCTATGATGGTGCGTTCTTCCAATGAGCCATCAATGCCTAACCAAATCACATTAAAACAACCACAACCCTTTAAACGTTCCCATAGCCAGCACAGCCAGCACAACAACAAATAAACGCAATATCCATTCACAAAACCTATTATGTTAATTTAAAACACATCAGAGGACGATAAGATCGGGTTTCGTTCACACCACACCTCCCGAAACAATAGTTAATATGATGATTTATATCGAGTCGAGATATGCATTCGACACGTCTCTACATCGCCTTAGCATAATCTGTGCTTCGATCGTGCCGTATCGATTGGTACAGATGTTACTAGAGGCACCCTTGTTATGCTCCGAGTGTGAACTTAAGGAGATAGGTGGCGCTCTTCTACAGGTTATATGGCTTTTTAAAGTTATGTTGTGGATGGATTTGTGGACTCTGGGTTGAATAGATTCAGGACATTGGTCACTGTTCTGTATGTTGTGTACATTAGATTTACTGTATTCGATAATTTTAAATTCAGTCTCATTTGATAAATATTTGTTATTTCTGAAAAATAAGGTTCTTTGATTTCGTAGATTTTTCAGAAGGCGTAGGAAGTTTATACATTTATTAATTTGAAGAGTTAAAGGTTATTTAAAAATGTTTTATTAAGAATCGATATGTATGTTATTGAGTAGAGCCTTGACAAAGTCAAGAAGCAAAGTTAATCAATGAATAAAGTAAATCAATTCATTGAGTACTTCGAATATATGCATAACAATGTAAACATGTACGCTTGCACTTGGTTCGAACAGGAAAATCAATATTAATGCAATAGAAGTGTCATTGAAACAGACTCAAAATATGCGTCATATCGTGACTGGTATTCCCGCGCTATTTTCTACACACAACACATTCTGTGAATATAACTATTCATCTTTTTGCCAACAACATTACAAAAGCATTGTTTACCCAAAAATATGCGTAAAACTTTTTCCAGGAAACTATTACAGCAACTTAAGCTAGAAGCTTTGCAAGCAGCCTTAAACGAAGCTGCAGTAAAATTAAACAGGTACTTAAAGTTTACTGTTACCCAGAAGAGTAACAGTTGGTCGTGTCTGGCGTCCGTCCATGCGGAATCCAGTGCCTACTTCGCAGAAATGACAATACACTGATAGAGCCGGTGAGATTGACGTTACCGCCCAGAATGGGGCAATTAATTCGGTAAGAGTTGGTTATTTGCCGTGGGCCAGCATGACACGGAGGTTTCGCTCGCCCTCTATACGAGTTATTATAAAATAATGAAAGGTGAGCCTCCCGCTGGGCTCTACAATTGCCCTGCTTAGCCGCCTCACCACCGTCCGTTTAGCTATTTTAATTTTTTAGTTTGTACACTAACGGTGTACGGTCTGTAGTTTCGTAAGACGGTATCGGAAAGCAATCATCGGTTTCTGCGCTTCAGTCCGCCTACATGCCGGTGCCGACCGTTTGTTACGATATTAATTTAATTTGAAACCCCGTATGTAGACACACCTCGATGTTTGATTGCCCTCTTGTTCTGAGATTCATTATGTGATGTTACACCGCTCCTCCCATCATTGTTACATGCAAGTGATACGTTTTTGTTACTTAAAAATATCAACCAAAGCTTTGTTTGTGTATTACGTAGTTTAATTTGTTATTTGTGTCACGTAGAGGGCCCAGTTTGTTACACGACGAATATGCTAGACTAAATTTTATGCAAATTCTATCCTGTTGCGTAAGCATGAGCGTGTTTTGTATATAAAATTCGTGCCATATGAGGTAACTCCGCAGTTTTACTAATGTAAATCTTGAACAACTTTGCCTTGCGAAGATTTATTGCAGAACGTATCCATGGGGTTGAAATACGTATGTGTAGTTTTCTAGCACGATAGCAATTTGTTATTTAGTCACTATTATCAGATTCTATCCTTTGCGGGACAACCTAGTAACATGAGTCTGACATCGGTAGAAATCAATAAATTAAATTGTTCAATCGTAAATCGTAGAGTGCTTATTCAATTTATTTTAAATTTAATTGTATTGATCTATTACAGCTAGTTATAAAAAGTAGGAATGTATTGACTAGCACAAGGATCGATTACTATTTGGCTTTTACAAACGTGATGAGTATAGCCGCAATCTAGTTGATGATTGGCTGTAATTGCGTGATTGTTCAGACATGAAACAATAATATTGATGCCATATAGTAAATGGGTAGGTACATGACTAATACGTGATTAGTTTTCGTTGCTACGAGCAATTTAAAACATCTTGATCTAGAAAATTAAATCAAATTAGTGAACAGTAATTTCATTTAATATATTTTAGAGCAACTTGTCACAATTCATTGTTATAATACATAGATAATTGGCTATTAAGTAAGGCAGCTAATCAGGTTAGGTGCGATGCGAGGGGGCTGGGGTACACGCACCGAGCGAAGGCACCACGCGTGAAGATGGCGGGTGGATAACCAACCGCCGCCGCCCGCCATATGACGCTGGGCCGCCGCCGCACCGCCGCCATTCGGCGTCGCACCTCACCGCGCTTGCGTGTCGCACTTGCGAATTAACTTTCTGTTCTTAATATTTTATTTGGTTTGGCTTTATATACATAATTGTATAACCTTTGGCTTTGGTTATCGAGTAAAAAAATTTTTTCGCTCGCAGATCATCATCATCATTCCGGTTTCGATCCCAGGCCCTCGCCTTCGAGCTCTGAAGATAGAAAGAATCTCGAGAAACGAGATTTAAATGCGTATCAGTTTTGTTTGCTGCCGTTTATCAATCAAATGAACATTTCAGACTGAATGTATTGGCGTAATAATATATGTGTTTAGCAATAGTACATACTACATTCCGTCGAATAAACCTTACATCACTAAGCTTACTGAAATGAAATACGAGCGTAAGTGACCATATAAGCAACTACACAGTCAAGAAATAGAAACTATGGAACCAACGATGATCATGGTATCATAATTGAAAAAGCAAATAACTATTTCCACCATACACATCAATCGTCAGAATCTTGCTGTGTAACATAAACTTGCTTCACCGTGGAAGTGAAACATATTGCACGCAGTTATAGGCCATATAAATAACATCATCGAAAGAAAATTTTACAACGGAATTTATGCCTGGAATAATTCAACATGTTCTGTAAATAGCTAGTCAACCCGCACTCGGTTTAGCGTTGTGGAGTATGACCTAATTCGGTCAGATTTTAACCAAGGCTGATGATGATTCTGTAGGGACGAACTGGCAACCTTGTCAAGCATTAAGCCTATTTTCTATAAATTTAGCCACACTGCTACAGATTTAGCCTCTCATACAAATAACCATAACTAAGATGATAGACAGCAGGTACTTCCGAAGAAACAAATCCACAAATCAAAGAGAACACGCGGTGAACATGAACTTTAATCAATGAAGTTATGTCGGCGTCTTTACGGTTTAACTAACCGAACATTGTTGGAGGTACGGAGGAATGGATGCGGCACGGACGCTCTGACTACGAGATATTGCTAGATGCTGTTTTAATGAGCTTAAATAACGCGTGATTGACGTTTGGCCAAGGATCGTTTTTGTTTCTGGGGTTCTTGAAAGTATAGATGGTTCCATGAAACCATGAGTAGGCATAATTTATTTATTTATTTCGGAAAACAAACAATTACAATGTATTACAATGAAGTGTTGTAGTAGCTACATGTGGGTTATTGTACAATCCACGACGTTTTCAAAGATTAAACAAAATATCCCGACAAGCGGCAATGGGCTCGCCACCTATTACGTGGGGTCAAAACACCGGCGAATAGTGGGCGTTTAATATGCCTCTGCCTACCCCTTCGGGGAAACATGCGTGAGTCTATATATGTATGTATGTATGTACTTAAACGTACAGTGAAGTTAAAATTGTACAAGCTCCTTATCCTTAGTGCATCTAACACTTACTTACTATGATATAATTTGTAATAACTAATTTAACTGTATATTAACGTGATACTTCTAACCTCTACAAATAACTTTTCATACAAGTCTTTCCCATATTTAAGCTTACACAAAGCAAAACATCAACTTCAATGAAATTTTTATTGTATATCAAGACTAGTTGTCGAAGGGGCGCTCGTTCACCTGCATTAGTACGACTAGTGGTTGTGGCAAAAAGTTATGTACGATACGGATATGTACGAGATGCTCTTTTTATCACAGTTACAAGGTAACAAATACTATTAATAATGTCAGGGCAGTCAAATTGATTGTGTACCAGCCCGTAAAGCGTCATTCCCTTCAAAAATATTCGCCTCGACTTCAATGTCAGTAGATTGAATTTTCTCAAAGACTCCTCGTAGCGGAGATGCTTCAAACGACATCTATACTGCATGGACTTTATATACTTGCGCTGCACTCTTTCGATTGTATTATTATATTTATCATAAAAGGGATCCCAAACTACACTAGCATATTCCATCTGCGAGCGAACCAAGGCTTTAAACAAATGTATATAAGTAGCCGGTCGTTTAAAATCCGTCGTGGCTCTCATGATAAAGTTAAACATTTTAAAGGCCTAACTATTTTATCATCTGTCTCTTTTTTATCATCTGGCCTACCTATTTTATCCGTCTGTTGTGTTGTCAAATGTTCATTAAGATGATTTGCTTGAGAATACAACGTGCCATATTTTTGTAATTATGATTTTACAAATATTTGCGGGCAGCGATTTCCAATAAATCAGTATTGTTCATTTAATTTTGTTTCTGGTATTTGGGTATTTGATTCACTTTTATGTACCTTCACTTACCCACCTATTTGGTGTAATATAGTAAAATGCAACATTCGATTCTGGCTAATCTTTTGGAACAAACTAATAGATAGATAGATAGAAAACTCTTAATTGTACACCAGAAAAACAAAAGGATACAAGAATACAGTGATCAAATTTTAATCAACTTAAAACTTGTGGAACCTACAAGGGCGGTCTTATCGCAAAATGCGATTTCTTCCAGACAACCAAAAATGGTATACATGATTGAGTGACAGAGAGAATGGGTAGTTTATGGTGTACTTTATGGAATAGTGTACTCTTACGAGCTCAACAAAACGAGTAATAATACCATTTACTTACATACTAATATTATAACATACATAAATATATACTTTATAAAATATATAAATAGCAAAATAATGTACACTTCTACTATAATTACCGAAATCATCGGGTGAAACCTTTAAAATAAAATTATGGCTACAAGTTAGCTACTTAAGTGTTTCAGCCTTTCTTAGTGCAGTTACTCGAAAATGTATATATTCTCTTATCTACCTTATAAAAGAGACTACGAACTTAGCTAATTTAGAAACTTTTTTCAAGTTTGTCCCTGACTACCTAATTTAAAACTTCTTGGTCTGTGTGGAATAAGAAGTATTTTCGGGTAAGGTTTCCTGAGACACTAGGGATTTTGAGGTACGGCCTACAAGGACTTTTAGCTTAAATAAACTTGGACTGAAGCCAACTTAAGTAAGCAATTTAATTAATGTATTGAAAATAGTATGATGGCAGTCTCAATCGTGTATCGTGGTGCAAGTTTTCCGTTAAACTTATTGCCGATCGTGACATCCTGTATTTGATACCCGGATCTGTTATTGACTGACGTACTCGTAAAAGCGAACAGCTTGAAATGTCTTCATCAAGCAATACCAGGAAATACTAATTATTAATAATGAGGAACGCTAATTAATATTTAGTATAAACATATATTTTCATCGTAAGAAAATTTACTTGATTGATGGCGAAATACTTGACCACATATTGTTACTAATAGTAATTACTGTCGTATTATATAGATATAGAGGAAGAGTAAATGTTTATCAATTTGAAACAATCAAGTTATTATCTAAAGGCAACGTTTCCTGATATAGTGATGTCACCCGAGACTGAGCAGAAAGGTCTAAATTTCTTTGCCTGACCGAATTCAAGCAAGGGTCATCAAAACAGTTAAACATGAAGAAAGCTCCAAATTCTTTCTGGTGTAACATTGAACAAGTACCAACCATGAAAACTAATATACATCTTATTCTTTCTGAGAATCGTTCGAATCATAGCGCTATTTAAAACGTCATTTCGTAGCGGTTCGTCGCACGCGCAGCTAGTTACGGGCCCGATATTCGCTGAGTCAGCGTCTCCTCTTTAACTTTTCCCACTGATTGTTCCATTCGGCATTGTCTGTCAATATGGTGCCCCCTCCACCCCCTGCGCCGCTCTCGCCAACAGTTAATTACTTTTCATTAGACAATAACTGCGCGGTGTTTAGACTCTAGTGGTTTGTATGCTGGGGAAATACCTAGCAGGTTAAAAAAATAAACAGTATTTCTTTTATGATTGTTTGGTAGTTAGCCATAATTTTGTGTTTTAGCTAGAAGGTCGTAGGTTCCGTTCTTGTATCAATCTTATTATTTTGGTTATTTGTTAAGCCACAAGTGTAGTGCAACTTGCAGTTTCGTGCTCTACCTATCAAAAATGACAACGGCCTCTCCCTGGGAAACGTGGGAATATTTGTGACATGGCTATCAAAATCTGTATGACCTAAGTGGCACTTACTCGATGTGATTGAAGTGTCGTGGATTGATGCTTATGCATCCTTACTCTAGTGCACGTGCAATAAACACGATTTTTAGGGGTTGTGTAGGTGTAGTTTTTAGTTACCTACTATTTCACACAAAAGTTACTGAACGGATTGAGATGAAACATTACAGTAGTATACCTACATACATTACATATCAAAATATTCTGAAGGCTAACAGCTTTTATTGCAATAAGCAACTCACATGGAGGAGCCGTATTCAGTAACAAGTACGATACGACATGCAAAAGTACCGACAATTGTGCACTAGATGAACCGATAGTAAAAGAGTCATTTAACATGCATTTGTATTCAGTTTTAGCTACTTAGATTTAACAGATAATACTTACTTCTGAACATATTATAATATCTCGCATCTTTATACAGGTGTTGATTTGCATTTGCAAAATATTTTAAGGGGTGCATATACTACTATAACTGAATACAAATACCTACATGAAAAATAAGTCACTAATAGTAGAAAAAAAATTTTCGTCATGATACACTTTGAAAATTAACTCAGTGTATTGACTGCCACCGCCGCTCAGCTGATCGCCATTGCAGGTGCCTAACATACACAAGCACACGTACCTACAGTGACTGCGCGATACAGTCTTATTTTGCACGATTTAACAGTGTATTCTGATTTACTATCTAAGACATTTAATGAAAATAGGGTTTTATATCATCGCACACTGTTTTAAATAATTTTAGGTTAATAAGTGTACTGTCTATGTTGCATTATTAAAATATTTTGCCAATGCATATCAACATTCTGTATAGTAGTGTTGCGTCGCACTATAGCCAAAAATAATAGCAGTAGAAACAAGCGAACTCAGAAATATTTGTATGGACTCAAGCATACTATTACCTATGAGAATAGAAGCTTCATCATTAATTTCTCGTACCTAACCGTTGTTTTACAATGACCACATAGGGATCTGATCGAATAAGTTACCCAAATCTTGGAAGGCATTGAGTGAATCATTATTTAAAAGAAAATTAAGTTCCTTTTAGTTAATAAAGCTTATTACAGTATTTCAGATTTTTTTACAGAAAAAGAGAATGCATTTGTTTGAATATTTATAAATATTTATAGTTGTGTAATTTTAATTTGTTTTTTTGGTATTGTACCTTTCGCATGCCTAATGGTTAAATATGGCTGAACCTTTTAAGATCATGTACTGTACCCATATTTGCGAAATAAACTATCTTATCTTATCGCAGCATTGGGCTATATTTTGTTGACTATTTAGGAAATGAATATTATCATCTTTTAACTAGAGAATGGCCAGAACTTCAAATAAGTGATATTCCATGATCTGTGGCGTAAACTTTACACATTTGGTGGCATGTAAAATTTTCTGCTTGGAATGAAATGGAACAATATTAATTTAGTCGACATTTATCGCCTTAATACACACATTTTCAAACACTTTCGGGATCGGTGCAGACACAAAACTATGATGCAACAGCTACACAAAAGCTCACCTCTTTCCACACCTCTCCTAATCTGTGCGCCAAATGATAATAAGTAATCAACGGCGTCAGGCCTGTACGACATCTCCCGCTGGCTGACCACTATTGAGCAGTTCATCACCTCGACTCGTGTCAGAGGTTGAAGGTAACGGGTGAAAGGGAAACTTCATTGTTGTTAAGTCGCCACTGACTGGGGCGCCACTGTACAATTAGCCCACAGAAGTCTAAGCAAGATTAGAAGTATTAAAAGAAGTTTGATATAAATTTGACTAATGTTATCCAAAATCTCGAGTGGGTGAATATAATCATAGAAGTCACTCTTTTCTGGCCAGCAGTGATGACACCATGGTTGTTTTTCGGCCGCTATTCTTATAGTTAGTGGTATCTTTAATAAGGAATCTCAAGTGTATGAGCGAGGATTATTTCTCTACTCTATATCTGGTCAGTTGTTGTAGTAGTCAGTAATGTGCAAATGTATATGCTGTATCAGAGGTCGTGGGTTTGATTCCACCCAGGAAAAATTGTATTACAAACACAAATCTTTGCCTGGCTTTGGTGAAAGGTAAGTTTAACATGTGTGTATGTTGTATGAATTATTGTATGGTTACATGGACATACTGCCTTAATGAGTTAGGTATATGTATTACTTTTCCTCGCTTCCTTATTATATTGGGTCTTGCAAATCTTCTTCTCATTTTACTGGAGTCAGTTTTCTAAGGTGATTAGATGTCGTTGCATATAAAAATTTATCCAAACTTTGAAACAATTACCACAAAATGATCTCTTAACTATCCGTCAAGGTCTACTGTTATGTCTCTCATAACTCAAGCTCAAGAATAGCTCAAAAGCAAAACCTGCTCAAGGGATTGCTATTTTCACTGTATATTTTAAATAAACTTTGATTAGCTTTGCATGTTCTTTTAGCATTTAAAACTACACCTTAATTAAATTACAATTTAAATGAACTTCGTATTCTAATCAATATGTATATACATAGAGACATTTGTACAAACAAACCTTATTTGTATGTTATATAAAAAACTTAAGAGGGGTGTGAGTGATATCCGTTGTGTTCATTACAAAATGATCCAGATACGATCCAGACTATATTACCTCTAGTCTAATCTATACTACTAACTATTTATTTGTACGTTTTATACTTTAACAATACTAGGAAGAGATGAGCAATGAGAAAATACTATTCAAACCCGTGACCACGATTAATGTATCCTCCCTTTACCGAGTAAAGTATTACCATATGTATGTAAGTCAAACAGTCACCATCAATACTTAAAACACAATAAGTTCATAGAGTGCATAGGGTTGCCACCAAGAACTTAGGGTCTTAAGCCAACCTCACCTGCAAGTGGTGCACCTGCCGATCAACGGACGAGGCTCTGGCAAACAAAATATCCCGATAAGCGGCAATAGGCTCGCCACCTATTACGTGGGAGCAAAACACTGGCGAAAAGTGGGCGTTTAATATGCCTCTGCCTACCCCTTCGGGGAAACATGCGTGAGTCTATGTATGTATGTACAATAACTTCCAAACCTTACTCTGCAACACGGGCAATATTTGAACTGAAACAGATCAAACGCGATACAATTACGCCGAACTCCGCCAATACATAATGAGGCACAAACAAAATTAAATTTCTGTTGATGAGCTGCGTTATGAGGTAATTATGTTAACACTCCATTTGCGCATATCGCTATAGGCGTATGTTTAATTGCTTTATCCTATTTTGATCTGTAGACCGACGTTCGTAATACGTGTGCTACGAGTCTTTGGGTTAAGTGATAGTGTGAATAAAAGTGTCGATTCGATTGATAATCATCGTAAAGCCTTTCGAAGTCCAATGCTGGACATAGGCCTCTCCTTTTTCGTGGCACAATAGCATTGTTAGTCAATAGAAGAATATGGCATAATAAACCACGCTGCAGACGGGTTGGTGTAGGTTTTGACGTCGAGCTTTCCATCTTTCCCGACAGGTATTAGGTACTAGCTTCGTGTATTTGCCTTAGTCAGCTCTTACGACGTCCATAGAATGAAGCGGGGTAGGACACTTTGTATTCTTAATCCGTTACTACACGGACGTCGATCATCATCATCTTCTTGCCCTGGTCCCAATCTATTTGGGGTCGGCGCAGTACGTCCTTCGCTTCCATTCTTTTCTGTCGCCCGTCATCCGATCATTTACCCCTTTCTCTTTCATATCCATCCTCACACAGTCCATCCATCTTTTCCTTGGCCTCCCTCTCCCTTTCCATCCCTCTACCTTCATATTCATCACTTGCTTCGCTACATACATATCATCTCTTCACATAATATGTCCATACCAAGCCAAACGACTTCCTTTCTCGTCTATAGGCGCCACTTTCAGACTATCTCTCACGTATTCATTCCTAATCTTATCCGTTCTCGTAACTCCACACATCCATCGCAACACTACACGGACGTCGATATGTTATATTGTATGCTGTTACAACCTATTCGTCTTTTTGGTTTGAGCTGTGATTGTAATTGTTCTCTTACACCTCTTATGAGAGCTGTCTCTTCCGGACGTAGCCTGAAGAATGTAAAACAATGCCGCTATATTGTGATAATACTCATATTGTATGTACGTATCAGATTTTCTTTAAAAATCTACTACTTTTACTCAGGACTTATTAAGTAGATCTTTTGGTTGCTTTGCTGTGTTTCGTAAAGCCATTGACTACGGCATTCAATATTCGATCTATAGATAGGTCTGTAGATTTTAGATTCGTTTTTGACATAAGCTCCATACAAAATATGTCAAACACGAATCTCGAATCTCAAAATCCATGTATATATCGAATATTGAAAATGGCCGTGAATCGGCCGATCTACGAATAGCATGTCAAAGCTGTGGTGTTTATCAACTGATTAATTATGAAGCTTAATAATTCTCAAAGAAGTAAAATTACCTACTTAATTTATTTATTTACCATTAAACATAAAAACTCGAGTAAGGAGAACTTAAATTTCCAGAAAGATGCTTCTCAAGTTTTACTTGTCTTCTCCGTCATACGTTTAAAATTTTATTTGTCTTACAATATCATATCTTAAAGCTGTTAAAGATAAAGCCGTTACACATGAACCATCACCCAAATCTGTTCACCGAAGAGATTACCCAAACCTTCTCCGATCACGTTATCTTTACATCATGTAGACACATACGAACACATCAAGGGTACAGCAGCGGTCGTGTTGTAACAACATTACCTTCTATTTGCATAGTAATCGGCCGGACCGGCTGTACCCTGCTCCGATTTTAATTATACTACTAGAAGACTTTACCGTTCGCTTCAATAAGGCTTCGGTCCACCATAAGTGTTTTTATTGTAGAAGACATAAAATAAACGTTTTAATGTTACGGATTAATTGGGGATTATTGAGGTT
Source organism: Euclidia mi (assembly GCA_944739405.2). Classification (NCBI taxonomy): domain Eukaryota; kingdom Metazoa; phylum Arthropoda; class Insecta; order Lepidoptera; family Erebidae; genus Euclidia; species Euclidia mi. The sequence continues at coordinate 70,624,057 of OX123188.2, forward strand.
GCGTGTTTTTTATTTGATGATTTGTTGGTTTAGTAGTGCTTAAGTTTTGTTAGTAGCACAGTTACATAGATGCTAGTGAAGCACTGATATACCTATATTTTTTTATTATTTATAAATATATACGTATTTTACTCATAATTTATATTATTATTGTTAGTTTGTGGTATAATTATGTTTCTAAAATACATTCTCTATAAAGTTATGTACATAATTGTAATTTATACAGATTAGTTATAAAGTTAATAATACCTAACCGTGTACTTTCTTCATCTCCTTTTGCCATAACAATGAAATCCTGAAATAGTTAAGTCATTTTTATAAATGAAAACCATGCCATTATTAGTTTCTATTTGTGTTAAATGTACAGTATTTTTTTCCGATATAAATTACTAAAATAAAAGAAAGTATATTCCATATTACTTTGATTGGTTCTTGATTTAAGCGTTGAGACATAATATACCTACTATCAACAAAATTAAAATTAGTATTGTCTGAAGGTACCACACCAATTAATTTAATAGATCGAACATTTATTTAAGTTTTTACGAGCAGCCACAAAATTATCACATACGAAGCCATGCAACGTGAACTACAACCTCAAAAAGAAATAAAACCTGCTTTCCCCAACTGAAGCGATTAAATAGAAAATTTATCCTCAACATTTTCGTGACAACGCCTACTGTGGTAGCTACTTGAGGTTTCATGCTAGCTGGCCGTTGTGCCGTCTTAGGCCATAACAATTAATTAGAAGAACGTATGGGTGGCTTGTAGTGACTGTAGTGGCCAGTTGGAGCAAGCGCTCAATGTCATAAACGCGGTGAAATACTGGTGTAAAGCCAACTGTGACGTAATTGGAAACGATTTTCACATGGATTGTGTGGTGTTGTGTTATGTGAAACTTTATGTGGCCAGCATTCAACGCGTGTATAAAATTTAAATAGGCCATTGGAATAGCATACGCGGCGTTAGTATATTTATATTATCCTACATAACTTCAATTTACCAATGTCGTAGGCTATAGGAGGTGATTGATTTCCTAAAACATACCTACCTGTTTAAAGCTCTTGTTGGGATTTAAATTTATTTCAGTTTTCAAAAAATTTCAACTTTCTGGATTTCTACCTATCTATATATCATACAAAATAATTTAGCGGATCTTAATTGCGTAAAACTAACTTATTTAAGGTTTTTAATTTATTTAACCTATTTGTTTCCGACGTTTCGATCGTCTTGCACTCTTGATCTTCTTATGTACCTACATTTATGTTACCCTATGATGGTTACAGCCGCCATACATATCTGTCTAGGCACATCTCTAGACTGTGCACTGCAAAATATTTGTAAATAAAATTTAACCACAATGAACGTATTTAACATTATTAACGTAACCGCCCAGACGTCAATAATTTTAGCTCCGTAATTAAAAAAGTTTTAATATAATTTTAATTGATTATTTAACATATAAGTTAGTATATATTGATAAAATAGTGACAAGAAGTAATTGTGTTTGTAAAAAGTATAATAACTACACGGCCAAAGTTCGAGCGAACAGAACGGAGACTTGGTGTCAACGGACGGATTTGAATTTACATCTGCTACGACTTCAACCCGGGGAGTATAATACTTATTAAAACTTATCCAACACTCCACAACATCGAATTACTCGGCTCACCCCCGTGAGAGCTACGTCCAACACACATCTGGCTCAGTTCTGTCTCCTTTTGCTTGACTATATGTGGAAGCAAAATCGAGGACTAAACAACAGCCCCAGACAAACACAATCTACAGATACACTTCACAATTACTACACTGTTTATTCTTGTCTGTACTTCATATATTTGTGTACTTTTCTGTATTAGCTATTATTGGTTTAAACCTGTAACTTGTATACCTACTTACATTTTATTAATAAGTTGATTAAGTTCATCAGCTGAGATATTTCAATAGAAACCAAGTAAAAGTATTAGATAATTACTCTAAAGTATTCAAATTACCTAAATTGTTCTCAATTTCTTAGTTTCTACAATTAATTAACTTAATATATTTTTTATTCATATATCCCCCTTTTCTTTTGTAACTTTTCTTATTTATTCTGTCTATACAATAATACTCAAACCCCATCACATCTCTTCTCTTCTTTGACTTTGCTCAGCTGTTTTCTTATTTTTTAGGTAATTTGTAATCCTTGGCAATGTCTACCCATATGATGACTCGGAAGGCAACGGCCAAGGAGGCGGAAAATAAATTAAGAATAACTCTGCTCGAGTTAAAGAAGTACAAGGATGACAACAGTCAACTATTAAGGGAACGCGTTGACTGTGAAGAAGAAATTAAAATTGTGAATGACCGTATATCTGAGCTGAAGACACAACTCACGGAGCTGCATATAGAGCATATGGATGTCTTGGATCAACGGGACAGACTACGAGAAGAAGTTAGGTGTTTCATCAGCTGCGATGAAATTTACTCCAGACAACTTAGCCGCAATACGGAGTTAGAAGCAAGTCTCAATGAGGCTTATGGCAGAATTTCAACTCTAGAAGACACAATTACGGCCTTTAACAGTACTGCTACTCACAACTTATTCTCTGAGCTCCTGGGTGACAAAATTAATGTGCTAAAAGCTCTTAAATGTAACTGTCACAAGAAATGTCTTAGTAAGAGTAAATTTAGAAAATTGTTTAAGTTAAATAAATTAATTAAGAAACTTAGATCTGGTCCTAAGTGGTCTACCAAATTGACTCAGTATGCACAAGATAACTGTAAATTAAATAAAGAGTGTGAGTCTCTTTTATTAAAGCTTGAGGAAACAAATGAAGAATTAGTTTCTGGTAGGTTGTTATATGAACAACACACAAGTGAGTTGCAAGCACAAATATCAAATCTACAAGCTCAACTCACTAGAACTATAATGGAACACCAGAATGAGACTCATGAATACATCTTAAAATATGAAGAAATTTCAAGAGTTGGTCGAGAAAATTTAAAACAACGTATCTCATTATCCAACTCTAATAATTACTGTTCCAGTTGTACAACTAAGTGTGCGACTACACCTGCTGAATCAATAGAATTGAATGCACATGGATGTCAGTATAATACACAAAACAAACTGCATCCAGTAAAGACTGACAGTAAGAATGTAATAATTTTTTCAGACCAACTGGGAGTGGGTTTAGGGAGCTTAATTGATCATTACACTGAGCGACCAGTACAGAACTGTTGTTCACCTGGAGCTCAGTCTTGTACCCTAGTTGATAAGATTAAGAATGCCGACTTGAATGCACAAACTACTGTCATCATATTGTATGGTGACAGCTCATTAGTCTCCAAAAACAGTCTCATAGAATTAACAGACTTAATGATAGATGTTAACACAAAAATAGGATGTAGCTTTATTATATGTGCATTGCCTTATTCATATGCTCTAACAGATGACCAAAACAGGCAGATAGGCAAATTAAATTTATTATTGTACAATAGGACATGTCATAGTGACAGTATTTTATTTTTTGACACTAATATTTTTATTAGTAATTTCTTTTTAACAAAAGATACTATGTATCTTTCTTATGTACATAGGCGACAACTTGCTAAATTATTAGCATTTAATTTATATACTGACAGGAGTACTACTAGAGTACTTAGGAATTTGGTAGATAATAGTAGTATTGACACATCTATTAGTTTAAACTGTTAGATGAGACAACAGATAGGCATTCATGTGTTTTAAACTTAGTTCATCAAAACATACAAGGCCTATCTGGCAAAGAATTAGAAATAGATTTATTTTTAAATAAACATAAGATTGATATCTTATGTATTACGGAACATTGGTTGCGAGGTGACCAATTAATATTTAACAATCAACATTACTCAGTTATAAGTGCATTCGTAAGAAAGAAGGTTATTCGTGGTGGCTCTCTAATATATGTATGTAATAGTTTGAAATGTATAGAATGTAAGGATATAGCTAAACTTTCTATCGAGCGCACTGCTGAGATTTCTTGTATTGAGCTTGAACAACATATTATAGTGTGTGTGTATCGACCACCACAAAGCGACTTTACTCAGTTTGAAAGCATTATAGAGGATGGCTTAAAACAGATAATTTCTAGTAGGAAGTCTATAATCGTATGTGGCGATTTTAATGTCAATTTGTTAGAAAAATCATCAATTTGTACTAGGTTAGTTAGCTTATTTAGGTCATTTAATTTAAATGTTTTGTTCTCTGAACCAACCAGAATAACCTCATATTCGTCTACATGCTTAGACAATGTTTTTTGCAAATGTCTTTATTTAAGTAAGGCTGTTTTAACTGACTTGACATCGGATCACTGCGGGCAAAAGGTTGTAATTCCAACTAATACAACCCCCAAAGTACAAGAAATTACATGTAGGCCAATGACCTCTGCTCGCCTCAAACACTTTAGTAATGATGTTACTGCCAATATCGTCAGTATTGACTTAACCGTTGATGATCCTGATGAATTATATAAATGCTTATTTAAAATTGTTAATGATGAGTAAAGTAAAATTTTTAAACTGAAGACGTTTGCAAGGAGCATAAAGTAAATTTTTGTGACTGGGCAACAGTAGGTATATACAAAAGTAGAGCTAGGTTGTATGATCTATATGGTATGAAGAAATACAATTTTAATCCTGAATTTATTCAATATGTTAGAAATTATTCAAAGGTTTTTAAGAGGATATGTGCTTTAGCCAAATCCTTATATTTAAGCAATAAAATCAAAGAATTCAAGAACAAAATTAAAACTACTTGGAGCATTATTAACAATGAGACTGGTCGAGCTAAATTGGTAGATAACAATTATGAATTAAAATTAAATAATGAAATTATTACTAGGAAAACTGATGTTGCTCAGACATTTAACAATTTCTTCATAAACATACCAGTGAACACAACCAGCTGTCTAGATTCATGTCCAAGCAAAGCAGAAATGTTGGTTAGGGCAATGTGAATGAGTGTGATGTGCTTTTTAATTTTAAATATATTGACACCAATGACATACTGAAGGTATTCAAGACGCTCAATAATAAAAAATCTGTTGACTTATGGGGCATTCCTGTTAAACTTGTGCGACAAATTATTTCTAGCTTAGCTCCATATTTAGCTGCAATATTCAACAGATGCGTAGATACAGGAGTATTTCCTGATCTAATGAAACACAGTAAAGTAATACCATTATTCAAAAAGGGATCAAAGAGCGACCCTAGTAATTTTCGGCCAATTTCTATCTTCGCCCGCTATTAGTAAAATTTTTGAAAAGATTATTTTGCATCAACTAGAGAGCCACTTTCACACCAATAATTTATTTCACAGTGAACAGTATGGCTTTACTAAGGGTCGCTCCACCGTTGATGCCGGTGTAACTTTGTTAAAGCATATTTTAATGCTTGGGAAAACTCGAAGGATGCCATTGGTGTTTTTTGTGACCTATCAAAGGCCTTTGACTGTGTGGAACATAATACACTTTTACTTAAATTGAAACTTTATGGTATTAGAGATACCGCACTCAATCTTGTTGCCAGCTACCTTAGTGATAGAATTCAGTATGTAGATGTTAATGGGAGTAGGTCTCTAGGTTTGCCAGTAGGAATGGGCGTTCCACAGGGCTCTATTCTCGGTCCATTTCTTTTTTTAATATATATTAATGATTTGCCGTTCTTTGTACAAAATTTATGTGATATTGTTTTGTTTGCCGACGATACGTCACTAATTTTTAAAGTTGATCGTAATTTAAGTAACTTTGATACCGTCAATAACACTCTTGCACAAGTATTAGATTGGTTTTCGACAAATAATTTGGTACTCAACTCAAGCAAATCCAAATGTGTTAAATTCTCTTTGCCTAATGTCAAAAGTGTTCCTACTAATATAATTTTAAATAAGGAAACAATTCAACTAGTTGAATCAACCGTATTCTTAGGTGTAACTTTAGATTGTAAGCTTCAGTGGGGCGCCCAAATATCCTGTTTCGCAGTAAAACTTAGTTCTGCAGCGTTTGCAGTTAGAAAAGTTAGGGCATTCACAGATATAGATACTGCTAGACTAGTTTACTTTAGTTATTTTCACAGCGTAATGTCTTACGGAATAATGTTATGGGGTACAGCTGCTGATATACAGACTATTTTTATCATTCAAAAGAGGGCCATACGTGCAATTTATAAGTTAGGTGCTAGAGATTCTTAACGTGATAAATTTAAAGAAGTAGATATATTGACAGTTGCATCGCAATATATATATGCTAACTTAATGTACATTAAGAAAAACTTAATTCTATACCGCAAAAATAGTGATTTGCACAAAGTGAACACAAGGAATAAGCATAAACTGGTGGGAACTAACTACCGTCTACATAAAGTTCAGAACTCATTTGCGGGGATTGGTATACGATTTTTCAATAAATTGCCTCTTGAAATAATGAATTTACCCATGCACAAATACAAACGGACAATTAGGAACTTTCTTTTACAAAGGGGTTATATAAGGGGGTATACTATTAAGGAATTTTTAAATGATAAGACACCGTGGGGATAGGCTTAGGCTTGTTTAACTCGCGATTATTTTATTTACATGTTAAGTGGAGGTGCCTCGTGAACACATGATTTTTGCAGGATTTGGATATTTTTATGATTTTTTGGATGTAGTTTAACATTATTTATCCCTGATCATATCATTGTTCACTTGTCACCTTCACAAAATTCTTTCTTCATTTGCATTCCTTCACGCGTTCCACTAACTTATGTTAATAATAACGATCTGGAAAATGGAGGTAATTGGTGGTCATGGTCAGTATACCAATAGATTGTTTCTTACTGCTGTTTCGTATACCGTTGTCGTCATGCTCACTAAAATGTCATTTCTTGTGGTGGCGTCGTGTGTCGGGTCATCCCTGTCCCTCTAATATGGCGAGAGGGATGATGGCTGGCACATGCTTCATACTCGTGAACGGGTGCTACTTGCGATGACTGGTCGATGACGGTCTTGCGGGCTGGTATTAAATTTTAATATTTAACTGCATCATTTCCATCATGGTTCTGATCACTTTCGCGGATTGCCTGCATTATTAGGTATATATAATAATGTAAGTGGATGCTCCTGTTTCACCATGTCTATTCTGAGGAGGCTAACCAAAACTATTATGCTTGAGTATTATAATGTACAGTAAATATATACAAGTGATATAGAAGGTGTAACAGTTGCACACCTTACAAAATGTAAATTGTGTATTATGCAAAACCTGGCGAAGAAAAAGAGTGACCGTGAGTTTTATTGCCCGTTCTTTCTCATGGTTCTACCTATTGCTTTGCGAACGTGGCAGTAAATGTAAATGTAGAAGCATACAGTAATAATGTTTTAAATTTGAGTATAAGTAATTTTTTTTATAAATTTATTATTTTGACGTTCATAAGCGTCACATTGTGACCCAACTGAATAAGGGATTTTGAATTTGAATTTATTCATTTTACATATTGCTAGATCTCTAGTACGAACAAACCAGAGGGTAAGTACTTAGTTCAGTTCAAAGCGGGATAAATGGGTCTCAGGAGCATTGTGGAAAGCTGGCAAAACACGTCCCATTACTGTGCAGTCTGATTATAATCAACATTATTTCGCGAGGGTGTACGTAAAAATAAGTGTAAATCGAACCCGCAACCATTCGATCGTGACATTAAACTTTTGGCCTAACATCGCGTCGTACTATCAATCAAACAACGCAACCCTTTCGTCAGTGGATCCGATTTACAATAAAATTATTGTCGGTGAGCATTGCGGTGTGAATCAGTGATAAGTGGACGACAATACGAAACAAAATATTTGTATGTAACTTATATTTTATATATTTTTTGCTACAAAACATGTATAATAGGATAGTGGCCGCACTGAAAAATCTACAAAAGAAAATAAACCACTTTATAGAGAGTAGCAGCGGTAGCCTAGTAGAGACACCCTGCCTGTCGGAGAGTTCTCCATAATGTTTTCAAAAGACATGTGAAGCCTGCCGACCTGCAATTGGGCAGTTTAGTGGACAGAAGACTAACCCTACTCTTAGTAAAAATACAGGACCTCGGTGCTGATATCGACATTAAAGAGTACATTCTGAATACACTTGCAGGTATGGTTAAATGTAGAGTCCTACTTACATACAATAAATAACTCCAAGTGTATGTAGATACAATCAAACTCCATCTATGCCTAAATGTAGAACCTATTCACTCACAAAATAAATCCAAACAAACCAACGCACAATGTACCATATTTACCAATAAACAACACGTACAAAATTATGTAAACATAAACGAAATACCGTTACATTGATTTCATCAAACAAATGTCTGGCTCACGAACGATTCCTGCTACCCGTAGTTCGAATGTTCGCCAATCCATACGGGCCTGAGTCCCGCCTCTCTCCCGTGAAAAATGCGAATTACTTTTGAAGATGGCCAGCGAGTCAGAAACTCATTGTTGTTCTGATAACGATATTCAACGCGGTGCCACTCGTGAGCGAAATGTCGACGGCCCGTACCCCGCCAAATTATTATGGCTGCGGTGAAGTGGTCACATTCATATTTTGTTTGATGTTTTTATATTGTATGGATTGGATTTACTGTGTGTATACTTGATTGGGTGGGTGAATCCGCGGTATATTCTATGTATGCTTCAGCTGATACCCCAAAATGCGGTACCTAATTCGAGCCGGCTGAAACTACGTGGTAGCCTTTGGCTAAACCTGTGTGTTACAGATCTATTTAATCTAATATGCTAATTTGACGTGCCCATTACATACACTCGATGAAGTAAAAATAAGTAAGTATAGCAAGTGCCTAACCTTAAAGTAAAGGCCTTCACTGACCAACTAATAACTATCTCATTATTTATCACAAATTTCAACACCTGCTCTATAAAAAACATAGAAAACATAAATAAAACAAATGAAATCACTTACATATATAAATATACAAATATAACACGCGAGCTGACCCCTGTGGTTTTGTACGCATATTTTTTTTGCCTCAACTAAAGATTCACTGGATCTGATTTTGAATCTAAATCCTAAACTCGCTGTCTGTTCATATTTAAATAGTTACTTACTCTGGAGAATAAATTTAATATATGAATGAAAACAAAATTTAATGACGATAACTATTCCTGGAAAAACCACATCGTATAATAAAGCGATGCAATTTGTTTAATGTTGGAATGAAATGTATAACACAGAATATATCTGTATATATAAAATGTATGCGTTAGGTACTGGCCGACTGGCAGACAAGTGACAACGCAAAGCTAAAACTATTGAGTACAAGACGCTGCAAGCATGCATGTTCCTTGGAGAGCGTGGGGATACATTAAGGAATTTCCTGAAATTCCCACGGGATTGGGCAGTAACGGTTAAATGACATCATCATCCTCCTAGCGTTATCCCAGTTTCAACCTGGGGTCCACTTACTAGTCTAACCGGATTTGGCTGACTATTAGCTTTTCCAAAGAGCGACTGCCTGTCTGACGTCCGCAGCTTGAAGGGATAGCGATATTCCATGATAAAGACTAGTGTCAGTTTATTTAGAGGTACTGACGAACTCTAACGACTGTCAAACATCTTCATGACAACCGGGACCGACGGCTTAACGTGCTCTCCGAGGCACGGGACAAGCGATAATTAATAATTTAATACGCACGTAACTCCGAAAAGTCATTGGTGCGCGCCATGGATTCGAAGCCGATACCCTCTGCACGGCATTCTGTTGGTATCGCTGCCTTAGCTTGTAACGGTTAAATAACATATAGGTTTTATATTTTTATAGACTCACGCCTGTATCCCCGAAGGGATAGGCAGAGGTGTAATATTACACCCACATTTCGCTATGAATTTTTAGGTCCCACGTAATAGGGGGCGAGCATATTGCCGTACCGGGCACATTACCAGATTCCGTGCTGCTACTGAGAATTTTCTAACGGAAAAACCCAAGAATACTTTGCCCGACCCGGGAATCGAACCCAACTCCCAATCCCACGCGCACATTTATGTCGCGAGACCAACGAGGCAGTCGTGGGTAACACATAGGTACATGAAAAAAAATTCAGCTTCTTTCCAATGACATCGGCTGCGCGTTGTTTGTCAGTAATTCAGTAACGTAAGAATTTTATACATAGCCATTATCTGTACTACATATATATACTTAGTAAATTGCCAACTAAATTAGTAAACTATTTAGATATACCTAATATCATATCAGGTTGCAATAAAATGTTAATTCTGTACTAAATAATTAGCTATTCTATATGTTTATGTTTTAATGATTCTGGGACATTCATATTTGCTGGGTTATGACACAATTATGACTAAATTATTGATAATTGATGGCTGCTTTACATAAAATATCATTAATATATTAATAATTAGAACCAAAAACAAATATCGTAAAGTTACCAGCTGCGTGCGATTATGCCATATTTACATTTGATTAAAATTCAAATATTAATAGTTTATTTGAATATATGAATTATGACATATAGGCTTAAGTATCATTATGTGCGAAGTTAGAAATTTCTTGAAATATAATATTGATTATTGGAAATTAAGTCACCTACGCGTACACCTACATCTTATTAGCAGTTTAGTATTTGGTCAAAATCCTTTATTCATCTAGGTCACAAGGTGACGCTTATGAACGTCAAATTTTAAAATTAAATTACTTATTTTGGGCGGTTTTACCTACTTTTATGACCTAAGCGCTATAGGACTTGCGATTAAGAGATAGTGTCTCGTATTCACTCAGTGCTGAATTATATTACTGATGTGCACGCCATTTTAATTGAACTGTTGAACCAGCTCTGAACTGACAAAATGGGTTCACAAACTAAAAATCACATTTTTGCCATTTCCTTTGCTCCTAGAAATAGATAACCAAGAATCTTTGCTTTTTAAATTTGAAATTCGTCTTATATGTAAATGCGATAATGTGTGTGTTTGTTTGCTATGCGTACCTGCCTTAACTACTCCACCAATTATCATAAATTTGGCAGATTTCTAGAACTGTAAAGGACGTAATTATGTAGACAAATCCGGATGCCGCACGAGCCTACCCGTGGCTATAGCTGATATTTTAGAATATATTAACATATTGCGTCATCTTTTCTATTGACTTGCGATCGATAAATTTATTATTATTAGAACTCGTCTAATTACTTGACACATTCAAGTCAATCAATTCATTAATTCAATTTCCGGTATTGGCAGTTCATTTCAGTTTCTTTTTAATTCTGTAGTAGTATTTATATTAATTTATGATTGTTTTCTCTTTTTACTAGTACTTACCACCATATTGTAAAGACAGTGAAAGTATTCGAAGCCAGGGCGCCCATCACTGACTTTTCAAAGTTATGTGCGTATTCAACGCATGTCCTGTGCTTTGGAGTACTCTGCGAGGCACGAGATCTGTCGTGAAGATGTCCGTCCCAGCTGTCATGAAGATCCTTGGCAGTCGTTATGGAGAGTCGGTACCCTTGAATGAACTGACAATGGCCTGAGCCATGGAATTTCACTGTCCTCTTGGGTTTCGGAGGTCAGACGGTAGTCGTTTTATAGCAAAGCTGACCTTCTGTCTTATTAAACTAGTAAACTGACCCAGGCTCTAAGGCAAGACGATGATGTTGATGTTGACTTGTAACATTTTTGATAGCCTCTTAAGGTCTAGTTTAATTATAAAATAAATCTAGAGCTCTAGAGCAACATTGCAAATATTAAAAACATATATAAAATATTAGGGATCGTCTACATTTTATTTTCAACGAATCGAAATCATACATCTTAATGCTCTGACAGTGGCCGGGCAACCACTTAAACTTCTGTACCGTCCGGCTCTACATTCAGTTATAATTGTTTCATTGCATAATGGTTTTGTTGTCATTTATTTACCCTATTTAATCAAATGAATGCATCATCTAAATGTAATTGTTGAGAACCATAATATTAATACCTACTTCACTCGGAGGGCGATCAGTTAATTGATTGTAATAATTAGAAGCTCTTATCCAATTAGCCGTATGTCATTTTAATTCTTCCGAATAAGTTTGAAGTTTCCGTTATAGGTATATTTTTCTTTAAGGTAACTCTAAGGAAGTAGGATGTTTCATATTAAATTTAACTTTTACCTTGACAAAATGAAAAAATGTAACAGCTGGTGTCGCAGAACAAAAGTTATAATAAAGAGTGGCACACATTTCCTCAAAACTTTGCACTGTATACTTACTAAGATTAATCCTTTTATACATATCAAATAATTTAAGCATGTCATAAATGTTTATAATCATATATTTACTATTACTGTTAATAATAATGATTGTATCAAGAAAACCAGATTTGAGCCCTAACATATTAGTGGCTGGGAAATCACTAGAGCGGGTAAGACAGTACAAATACCTAGGGGCATGGGTGAACGAAGCATGGGAGTCCGATCAAGAAATTAAGATCCAAATTGAAATTGCTCGAGCCTCTTTTAACAAAATGAGAAAAGTTTTGTGCTGTCGTCAACTGAACATAAAGCTCCGCGTCAGGATACTTCTATGTTATATCTGGCCAATTGTAATGTACGGTTGCGAAACATGGACCTTAAAAGACACCTCCATTAAACGTCTACAAGCATTTGAGATATGGTGGTACCGCCGCATGTTACGTATTAGTTGGATGCAGAGGATCAGGAACGAAACTGTGCTTCAGCGTGTCCACATGCCTCGTAACCCCCTTTGCGTTTTTTGATGCCAACCATCAAAAGACGCAAAATAGAGTATCTCGGCCACGTGCTCAGACACGATAGATATGGGCTGCTACAATTAATAATGATGGGCAAGGTAGAGGGGAAGAGACGCGCTGGACGCAGGAGGAAGTCCTGGCTGCGGAACATTCGGGAGTGGACCGGCATGGCCTCCGTAGAGCAGCTGTTCCAGTTGGCTATGGACAGGGAGGAGTACAAAAAGCTGACGGCCAGCCTTCAGGAATGAAGAGGCACCAGAAGAAGAAGTTAATATTTTTTTTTATCTTTTTTTTTATAGACTCACGCCTGTATCCCCGAAGGGGTAGGCAGAGGTATAATATTACACCCACATTTCGCTTGAATTTTTAGGTCCCACGTAATAGGGGGCGAGCTTATTGCCGTACCGGGCACATTACCAGACTCCGTGCTGCTACTGAGAATTTCCTAACGGAAAAACCCAATAACACTTTGCTCGACCTGGGAATCGAACCCGAGAACTCCCAATCCCACGCGCACATTTATGCCGCGAGACCAACGAGGCAGTCAGCAGTTAATAATAAATATAATAACGGTAATTTAAAAACCTTTACGTATTACCTGTTACTCGTACCACGTGACTGTAAACAATGCAAAAACCACAGTCATAAATTGATAAACTAGCTGTCAATTGGCTGTCCAAACGTAGTAAATTATTCACTGTGTGCCATGTTTGTTTCTAGTTTAATGACATAACTCAGTCTTTTGACCGCTGATGTTCCTGCTTGACAACCATGGCTACTTCTATTAATGCGAGCTGAAGTTTCTGAGGACCGATGGCAGTGTTAATGTTTCTTTAATGCAAAAACTACTTAACGGAATTTGATAAGACTTTGCAGTAGTATAGCTTAAACATATATCCTGATAACCGACTTCCACATGAGCGAAGTCGCGGGAAAAATCTAGTTTGAAAATAAAGTCAATTAATTCTTCACTAGGCAATAGGCTCGCCACCTATTACGTGGGATCAAAACACTGGCGAAAATTGGGCGTTTAATACGCCTTTGCCTACCCCTTCAGGGAAACAGGCGTGAGCTATGTATGTATATATGTATGTATGTAATTCTTCTCTGGAACTCAATTGTAATTTTTTGGAGGCCTTTGAATGTCATTCATTCATTCATTATTTCCCAAATAAATAAAAAGTGGAACGTTCTTTATAAGATCGCTCCAATCTAATCTCTAAATTAATTTATCCAGTATTTATCGAACGGTGTTCAACCAGCCCTATAATTTATACCTCATACATATAGAAAAAGCTGATTATTCTGTCATGTCTGATTTGACTAGAAAGCGGACTCCGGGCTCCAAGGCCAATCTCTTTTATGCAAGAATCTCTTTTATCTTCCATCAGGCAAGATAGTGGTCAAACGCGAACCTATATTTAATAAAAAAGAAAAAAAAAGGAGGATACCGCTAGGACGATGATGATGATGATGATGACCTTCAAGAGAAATCTGTTTAAAAAATGAAGCAGTTCCGGAATCATGTGTATGTCACTAATAAACAAATTTAAATTTTTAACTAGCAATAAAACGACTACATACAATGTTCATTAAGTTTTATTGGTTATTAGGCTTTATTGGTATAATTATTGTTTTATTTACATGAAATGTGTAGGCAGTAGGTACCGGTGACAAGTTGGCGAATAATATAGTGCCTATATATTACAGACAGTCAGGTGATTAATAAGAGAAAGGTTTAATTATTGTTTTAATTATTCATAGATAGTTCTAAATGAGTTTGTAACTTTAGTTTGTATTTGTTATTTCTATATAGAAGATGTTTATGCACCATACAAAGTACAATAAGCACAATGACTGCACGGTTGGCGTAGTGGTTTAAGCAGCCGCCTCACCGCTTGACACTGTGCCGAAGTATTGTGGGTTCGATCCCCACACGAGACAACACTTTGTGTGATTCATAAATTGTTGTTTCGAGTCTGGGTGTTCATTGTGTCCGTTAGTTGTATGTTTGTAAAGTTCCCCGCGACACAGGATTTAGTCCTAATGCGGGAGTTGTCCTATAAAAAAACTAAAAAACGAAAACTATGCTTAGTTTAGTGCTAGACAAGGTCTTTAGGTCTACCTTAGAACTTATCACGTTTATTTGCACATAAAACCTTCTATTATATTTTTGACAGAGACTAAAACCTAAATGTGCAAATTTCATGCAAGATGAATGACATAGGGTTCAGTAAGAACCTGGTAGAGATTTGGAAATCGTACTTGTACTCCCAATTATATTATAAGAAAGAGGTAGATACGTTACCTACGTAGTAATCAATCTGTAGAAACGGTACACTAACGCACACATCGATAACTCCATATTTTATTTTGTTTTCGGTTGACAAGAGTCAGTTTCACATTGACGCCGGCTCGCGACTTCACACACACATATGTCAGACTTGCCCACTGGCTTATGTTTAGCGTCCTGCTTTTGGTACACCTATTACATATCTACTTCTTTTGCTTTTGTAACATCATTGTGGACTTCCAATTGAATGAATATTCCATTTGAAAGAAAACCGTAGGTATTATAAATATATTGCGTATCTGTAAGAACCACGTTGTCTGGCTTTAAGAAGAAATTATTTTGTGAGCAAGACATCAATAAATTTAATCTACTATAGGGCTCGCAGCTACGGACGCATTTTTATTTTATCTTTTTCTTCCAGATCTCTTGAGAATTTCTGGAAATTCCTTCTTAATGCACTCCTACGGCAAGCCTCCTCCTCCCCGAGGCATATAGATGCAAAATTTCAGCTTCTTGTACCCAGTAGTTGTGGCTGTACTTAGTCTGTCAGTCAGATGTATATACCGATATCCCTTATAACGACAGCACAAGTTGTGGATGAAGGAAAGATATCGCCTACATCTTTGGTACACTAAAACAAACTGCTTACCATAAAAATCTCTTCGAATATTTTGTTTAGCATATGGTTGGTTTCTATAAATCGTAGTGATAGTTATTGGATGTATCTAGTATTGCATTGGAGCGATGCTCGCGTGCGTGTGCTCTAAAACTGAATTGCAGAAATTCGGATGAACGATATCGGAGCGGACACGAGTCCACCAACTGGGACCTCATACACACTACTAAATTCTACACAGTACACGCTAGCTTTGAGGATAAAATATATCTTCTTCAGATTTTATAGTTTGCAGGAAAATTACAAAGTAATGTTAAACAGTACAATATTGTAGAGCAAGGTTGAAAACGTAGTGTGTACTTAGAAACCTGCAGTCTTTGGCTTGAGAAATAAATAACACTTAGGTAAAATACATATATAAAGTTACGTTATAATTTATTTCCTAATAACAATAAGAGGAAATCTACAAATAAACCTATTTGACCAATACCTACCGCACTAATTTGTAGATTGCAAAAAGATAAGTTTTCACAGCATGGCCTTTACCACTGGCACATACATATATACCGGCAATGAGACAGGTATATAAATACGAGCAAAAAATATACCTATCTTTAAAATGATTCATGTAGTATTTAGTGTAGGTTCGTACATTGATCTGTAAGTTTGCGTTGTTCTTTGTTATCAGTCGGTTCGGTTCCACGTGCCCGGGCTCCGATCGTTAATTGACTTTCGGCTCCAAGTGTTTCGGCCAGTCATCGTTCTAGTTTTGTATTTTTGGCGCCTATTCCATTCCTAACAGCCCTCTATATTTTTTTACATGGCAGATCAATTATGATTTCGAATTGGTTTGATGAATCTGAATAAAATCCCATTGCTGTTGTTTAATTGCCTTGTTGGTTGTTTGAAAAATGGTTTAATCAATATAAACGTTTTGTATAGCTTACAAATAGACAAGGTCCAGTAACAATAGTGCGCCTCTATTAGTTTTCGCAAAATCTTCTTCGACGTAACATTTTTGAAACTTCACGTTCACGAAGACATATATAAACTAGAAACTATATAATGAACTTGAAATGGACCAATTCTATTTTAAATAGTGATTGACAGGGCAAAAAGCTTGTAAAAAGAAACAATCACTTAGCATCGACTTCAATTCAATTCAAACTCCTATATAGCATTGACAATTTTCAATTGCTGTTGTCGGGGCTGACTATACCAATCAACATGGCAAATTTTTCTACTAGCTTCATTACACTTTATTTTTTGTTTTCCTTTAAGTGCCAGTTATTTGAATAAGTAGCTTTAGTGTACCTACATTAAATGTTTCATATAATAAATTCGCGATGCTTATCGTGAACCAATTATTGTAATGTCCCATAATGTAACGGTTCGAAAGTTCATTGCCAAACTAAGTCGGCGGCGTCCAAAGAAAATACAAGTATTTTTTATATTCTCACGCGAAAACTTTAGTGGCTATCACGCGTTGAATAAAAATGTTTTAACATAATGAAGTAGTATTGCGCATTTTAATTGGACATGCGCATTGAGCATGCGTGTACGCACTTGAGGAGCGGACGCACCGCCGACTCGAAAAAAAATCAATTTCAATGCAAATAACTACAAAAATTACGTTAAACGAACATTTTCGCTTTCGAATACGCGATGGGATCGGGTAATTGTCCCATATCTATAAATCGGCGGTAACAAAAACTTAGCGGTACATCCCGCGGACGAGCCTGAGCTGATATGAATTTTGATAAATTATAACTAACTTCCTCCTTAAGGTAACAAGACTGCCGGTCTCGTTTACGGGGAAAGTAATGAGCTAACTAAAATAATACTAGCCATTAGTATAATGAAATGCTTTGGCGGCGTGTTATGACATGAGTGTTACACAACATAACACAATCGTGAAAATGCATTATGAAAAATTATTAAAGGTATTGCCTTTGTGCTGATTTAATTCTATACCTAATGTCTGCCGTTGGTCTCGCGGCATAAATGTGCGCGTGGGATTGGATAGGTCTCGGGTTCGATCCCCGGGTCGGGCAAAGTGTTATTGGTTTTTCCGTTAGGAAATTCTCAGTAGCAGCTCGGAGTCTGGTAATGTGCCTGGTACGGCAATAGGCTCGCCCCCTATTACGTGGGACTAAAATAAATCTGGTGAAAAGTGGGTGTAGCAATATACCTCTGCTTACCTCTTCGGGGATATAGGCGTAAGACAATGTATGTATGTTACATACATAGAGTAATTCTATAAACATAAGACCGCAGCTGCCAACATATCGCGAGTAGTGAAACTTTAAGGATTATTGCTGTTACTAACCAAAAACTTTTTCAATACTGCCTTAACAAATACCTAAAACATTAACACATAAGACGTAAGTAAACTGTCTAACTAATCCTAACGACATTACAGGACAAGTATAGGAACTACAACAAAATCATGTTGTCGTGACCTATAAAATAACATGTAATCGTGAATCACTATAACATTATTGTTCGTGTAGGATAATTGGTAAACCCTACTATAAAAACTCTAATATTTCAATATTTTTGTAGCAGTTTCTTACATGTGTTCAGGCAAATGCTTTCGCTCTCATAAAAGGCGTCTTCTCTTCGTCTTTTTGTGTGTGATGATAATGTCTACCACATCAGAGTGGTTTTGGATTTTATAGACCGTCCGAGGACATCCAACGTGGCCTAGCGATCCTTGTCCTGAGACAAGATCCGTGACCGTCAGGTTAACATACATTTCAAAGAGTTGTAGCGCTCTGATGTAAATACCACCAGTGGGCACTCATACAAATAGTGACCACTGTAAACGACGCTTAACTTTGTTAATCCATTACGAATGAAAATTCAAGCCACGCCAGGAATGCTAAAAAAAGTATGATGAAATTATGCGTAATATTGCATATTATTGATATAGATAGAGACATGGTAACTGTAGGAGACCTTAGCTATTAAAAATAAATCAACATAGTGTATAGTTTCGTCACATGTAAAATCTCAAGAATGCAAAGTTCCCGTATCACAGCGCTCATCAAGATTTAGACCTTGTTCAGTTCCTTGACTAATTAGTTAAAGGTCAGCCCTCGATACCCTTTCATAGATGGTGCGCAGATAGACTGCTTGATAGAATAAAGGAAAATCTTACAATATGGATACTAACTTTCTGACGCTCGTTTTGAATTTAAATACCTTTTATGTGAAGGTACCAGATTAAATCCCTATATTTTATTACAAAGTCAACAATATTATTTATTTTCATTAAGACACAATAAAATTGTGCCTACCTGTAAAATTCCAAGTGATGATAGGCTTTCCAAGTTGTCAAAAAATGTATGCAGGCTATTTGACAGAATATAAGCTTTTTTACAGAACTTATTATATTACCGTCTGCCTTACGCAACGTATGGTTAAGACCACTGTTAGTTCGTTTAGGGCACTTTAGGGGTACTGACTCCCCATGGCCACTCCTACAGTCACAGCCGGGTGTGACTGTAGGAGTGCTCTCCGAGGCACGGGGCAAGCCATAATTATCTATTTAGTACGCACATAATTTTGTGTGGTGGCTAACGCCGCCCTTCATCAACATCGGTCTCGTCTTATAAATCTTCTGCCTGGTCATTGCTGGGCATAGATCTATTCTCATTTATGATAATGGTAAGGGCGCAATTAAATAGTCCACCGCGATGGCCTAGTGTGGCTTAGCCGACTCCACGTGTTTTTCGATTCGAAAACCTAATGAAGAACTCCCAGATATGCAGGTCTCCTCACGTTGTTTTTCTTTACCGGTACATTTCTAGTCTACCAGTATATTTATAGTTAGTGTCTTACCGAAAAATAGAACATTAACTGTACTGAATAATTATTATAATTTAATTGGTAACTTGCAAAAAATACAATTATATTGCTAAAATATGCAGTGGTACGTTTTTAAGTTATAAAACGATTTAAGCTTTTGCTGATTTTATGGTCTGCGAACTGTTGAATAATTCATCAAACTTTATTGGCAAGGTACAAAAAAGCCGTATACAGAAGATAAATTTACGATGTGCTAGCTGTCACCTCTAACAAACAGAACTTTCCATCCATACTTACATACATATATAGATTCACGCCTGTTTCCCGAAGGGGTAGGCAGAGACTACGGAAAGCCATTTGCGATCCTGCCTTATCTCCCTTGCTTCATTCTCTCCCATCAAGTTTTCCACAGAGCTTTAATGATTGATATTTGAAATTGAATTATAGTACAACTAATTTTAAATAAACAACTTTTTGAAGTATGCCGTAAAGGGGGATTCCTGGACAACGATTGCTAGAATAATTAATAATGTGTAAATTTATATATGTTGCAACCAAAACTGTTAACCAGTCTAAAGTACTATTGACTAGCAAAATCAGTCATAAGTTCGTTTGATAGAACAGGTTGGTCAAAAGTGGTTTTGACTGAAAATTATTGGTTATTAGTACTTTTGACTGCAAATTTGCGGTTAAAAGTACTTTTGACTGACGCTCTACCTAATATGTAGATATTTAAGAATAAACAAGCTTGGATTAGTGTTGGATCAGACGACTCTGTGAGAGTTGTCCTAAGTTATCATTATATATTGATGACGCTAAATGACCTGATTTGGATGAAGTAGAGCTTTGCTAATTTCTATATGAATGAGCCAGCTCGACCGGAAAAGTACTATTCTCTCACAGAATATCGACGGAAAGTAACAATATGCAGTTATGTTTGGTAAGGGAAAGTTTAGGGGGGGGGGGGTATCCCCTTTTCTTTCGAAGCATCACGCTTCTCCTCATCTTCCCTTACTCATCATCATAATAGGCAGCGATTTATTGTGACCATATGTTGGGCCACGGCATTTTAATCAAAAACCTCGCCCCGTCTTTAATTATAATCAAATTAATCTTAACTGCTCTGATCAAAAATCGAAATCAGACTTCAACATTCATGCATAAGCTTTCCCGATACTACTAAAGCAAACACTTAATATCATAATTAAAAACTTTCAGTACATATACGTATGCGTATGTGTGTCTGCTATGTTCTACGTGTAGAGTTGCGTGTGAATTCATTATTGTGCGAGTGTAATGCAACATTTGAGTCGGAACGTCGCCTCGGCGTCGCACCGGGGCGCATGGCAGACGATGCAATCGCTTACCCTGTACCGTCAGCAAATACCGTCCGTACACAATAACGTATCATTTTTGCGATTCATCAAAAGCATAGTTATGATGATAAACAAGTGGATAGATGAGAAGACACCTTTGAAGGATTTCCTTCAAAGGTGTCTTCTAATCTTTCCACTTCTAAGCAATAAGGTCTAGTCTGACTGCGCTCTAAGGCGGACGTGTGTCGCGTAAATAAATTTTATATTATTGTTTCGCGCGGCGCGAGCCGACGCTCGCAATTTTTATCACCATGAGTGATAAACTTGTGGTGAACGAGCTGCTGGCGTTCCTGCAGCAGAAGCTGGATGTCGTGGCCGAAGTGTTGGCTATCCAGATCTGTGCAACGAACTTCAGCGAGGAGGACATTGCGGCTGCCAAGCTGCTTGTGTACAGGTCGCTAAACAAATGTGACCAGATGGTGTCCCGCAGGCGTGACGGGACAAAGAAAAGCCTACAAGACATCATCACGCTGCTCAAAGAGACCGATCCTGACGACGTGACGACGTTTGTGGCGAGGGACTTAAACAAGTTACCTCCTGTCACTATCAACCACGTCGATGTTACAAGCCTTTTGAAGGACAGTTTTTCTTAAGGCAAGTTTTAGCGGATGTACACAAAAAGTTGGAGACATCTCAAGATACCGTCGCACTCTTGCGCACGGAGTTAGACGACCTACGTAAGGTTTTCGATTTAAGTGGGTCACCGGCGCGTAGTAACATCAACACGCGCCGAGGTGCATGCGTCAATACATCGGTCGCAAGCTTCGCGTCAGCAGTTCTGTCGCCGCGTAATATTGTGACTACTGAGTGCGCTACACAAGCGCCCCGCAGCCCTGCCACCGACCCCGCGACTCCTCCGTGTATCGCCGCGCGACCTAACTCAATAAAGGTTCAGCAGGAAACTGCGAGCACCCCTGTAGCTACGAAGCCCAAGCCGGAAAAGGCGAAAAAACAGGCTGACGTAGCAGATGATGGTTTTGTGACGGTGCAGCGGAGGAAGCGTCGTCAGAAGACCGTCAAGAACTGTTGCGGCACGGCTCCTGTGGAACCTGGTGCAACTCTGCGCGCTGCCGCGCCGAACACACCCGTGTACATCTCTCGCCTGCACTACACCACTAAGGCGGAGGACATCGCGGAGTACGTGCGCCAAAAGTCGAACTACATGCCGAGAGTACAGCTGCTGGAGTCGCGACGCAACGTCAACTTCAAGGCGTTTGTGGTGCGGATCCCGACGTGCTTTCTGCCTGTTGTTATGAAGGAGGACTTTTGGCCGAAAGGTGTGGTGTTCCGTCGCTTCCGCGGACAAGTGCCACCAGATCGCACAACATTATCGTGGCCGCAAGTGAAGCAATTTTAACATAGTATATAAGTATATTTTTTTTTATTTACTAACAAAAATTGTATATTGTATGTATGTTGATATGTAAGGTATGTATTTAAATAAAAAAATATGTATGTCAAACCATTGTCTAGTACCCATAGCACAAGCTCTGCTTAGTTTGGGACTAGATGGTGATGCATGTATAATATAATGTATTGTGTATTTACTTATTTAAATAAATTGATTGATTGATTGATAATTAAAATTTGATTTTTGATTGCAAATTATATGTAAGTTTATATATTCTTTCTTAAGCCTTCTTAGGTACAATTAATCTACCGACGTGATCATTTGTATATGTATTAGGAGATTGATATACTAACTAAAATATAACAGAGTGTCAGCTTTTCCACAGAATGGCTACCGTCTGACCGGTGCAACCACCCATAGGGATAACGACATTCCATGCCTTAGACCAGAATCAATTTATTCATGGGTACTGATTCTCCATAATGACTGTATCTTCATGATACTCGGAACTGACAGCTTAGCGTAATGTGTGTAGCGTGCAATTCTTTAGGTAAAGCTTGCCAGCTTAATTCACTATATCAATACGTATATAACTTCGAAAAGAACGTTGGTATCTCCAATAGGCTATCGTTTGGTGGAGGAAGCAACAGCCTAGTGGCGCTACCATTAGTGGCATTACGGATACTAAGAAATATGTCTTGCTGGCGTAAATAATACACTGTTTGTATGCGACAACACCGTGATGGTGGTCCTTGTATTTTAAGTCTATGAACGACCCTCTTACCTTAAGCTAATAGGTTACCACTGTTTTGATGTCTCCATTTCTGTAGATATATTTAATTGTCCAGGTGATCATGATATATTCTGTCACTTGATCTTGCTACAGAATCTTGGGTAGAAATCATAGTCGTTTCATGCTGACATTTCTACTACAAGCAAATTACATGTAGACACTTGTAATATAATAGTATGCTAAAAAGATGATATTTCAGAAGATGGTATGATGATCATAATTATAGTTTTTTTTATTAATAACCAAATTTAACCATGTTTTCGTATATCAAGATTATGCTCTTATCGTATATGGTGCAGACCTTGCTGCAAATTGAAATAAGTTTCTCATTGCTGACGGTACACACGCAAAAAGGCTGGCAATTTCCGATGCTATCAACACGTAACTATGTATGATTAATTAAAAACAATAATAATTTTAATCACCAACGACGGCCAGTGCAGTTTGGTCTATATCTCTTAATAGTAGCCACTCAGATGTGAAAAATTAACGCAACCAGTTTATTTTTGCCGCTCCAAAATTGTAATTTGTGCTTTATGTTTATCAGTATAAGGTTATGAATTAGGTTTTGAAGTAAATTTGTAGTCGATAATGAGTGACTTCGTCACAGAGTGGGCAGGTGCCGACACCTCCACAGCCTACAAGGATACTATCATGATCTTTGTAAAGTATATTGCAATTGTATGTCATATTAAAGATTAATTGGTAATTCGGACGACAAGTATCCTTTTGACGTAAGCTGTAGATAATTTGTATTTCAGTTTATTAATAGAGTCCATTTAGACGAATCTAGTCTTACATTATTTACTAATGGATGATAATATCAAGACTGTTATTGCCGAAAGATTAGAGTTGTGTCATGTCTTCCATATCATCAGGCATTGCAAAGCAAGTGCTATATCTATAGGACAAAACGAGTTGGTACTGTCATCTCACATAGATAAAGACAACGGTTCTGAAAGAAAATACAGTATTCCTGACATCTCCCCAGATCTTTGTTATAGAGCTACCATCACGTTTTCGCTTTTTATTTAAAAATAAAGTAAAATTTCAAGTGACTGCACGTATGGCGCAGTGGTTTTAGCGGTCGCCTCGCCATTTAGCACTGTGTGTGATCCACAATTTGTGGTTTCGAGTCTGGGTATATTTTGTATCTGTTAATTGAATTTTTGTAAAGTCCGCCGATACTCTTGATATAATTTAAGTACGGATAATATCTTGAAAAGAAATATTCAGGCATAGATAGGCAGTCTTTATATAAAATAAAGTATGAAATTATTGATTGCAACCAACATACAACATCTGAAGTCAAATGACATTACTAAATTGGTAAATAGTTTATAAAATAATTTAGGTTTATAATCTCTTGAAATTTCCTCAGCAAAAGGTCAGTTAATGACTAGTGTAATATAAATTAAATCTTGTATTTTTATGAAACGCATCCTGTAGGTACCTAATACTAAAGAAAAATGCTACAATTGAAAATTGCGGCAATGCCTGTTTTTGATCATGCGTAAGTACTTTCGCAAAATTATCTTAATATATAAAATCCTTGCATTACTGACTGACTGACAGACACGCTACAGCCGAAACTATTGGGCGCAGGAAGCTGAAATTTGGCATGTATGTTCCATGGGGACCGTAGGCGTGCACTAAGGGATTTCCCGAAATTCCCACGGGATCGGCCAAAGCGGGTAAATTAAAAAAAATGCAGGCGTAGCTGCTGGCGTCCTCTAGTTGTTAATAAAATTCTTTAGGCAAATTATATTTCTACATAGCTATATGAAATTGAACAAAAATTCTTAGACGTAGCAATGTTGTAACATTAACTTTGAGTACGCTTTTAAAAGAAACAATATTTTACACGCTCTATACTTTGATACTCAAATCTTAAGTTAATAGTAATATCAGCCTTTACATAAACAGTCTTATGCTTGGTACGGGCCTCCTGCAAAACAGTGTAGGAAAACATCGTGAGGAAACTGGCATGTCTGAGAGTTCTTCATATTGTTTTCGAAATATACTTTATGTGCAATCTGCAGTGGGACAGTTAATAAACGAGGCTAATGATGATGTTCTTTTTTCCCTTGAATTCGTTGTTCGATAGTTTGTGAACTCCTCTGCGAGTTTTATTTCTTCTTTGTTTTATAAATTACGGTTTATTAACTCATGAGATGTCGTGATAGTTAATAAGTAATGATATTAAGAGACTTCCGATTAATTAAATTTGTATTCTTTATGCAAAACATGATCATAAAAACCACTGGAATGTATGTACCTATTATAGGAATAGTACGACTATAAGGCATAAATAACGAGTACTTAAAGAAAATGTTATAATCAATTGGTTGCATTAAATAGTTACAAGAGTGGGACATCTGGAGTATTTTATATCAATTTATATTATCTATTAGAGTCGGAAATTAATTACAGCAACAAAGTTGCTACTTGTCATGCACTGGCTACTTTATATAATCTTGGGTTCACTCACTGCCATCTATATAATTATTAATAACTGGCAATTCAATAATATTTTTCTCTAATAAAAATACAAAGTTACGTTTTAGTTATTAGTGCTAGTGATGTAACGAATGTCATATTTTGGACATTCGCGAATGTGAATGCGAATATCTGCTGCCAACATTCGCGAATGCGAATGCGAATATTCAGTATTTGATCAAACTTGGCGCCATTTCTCTATGGCTTGGTTACCTTGGTGGCAATCCCGTTAGAACGAAGTATGTTCCGGTTGTTTTTTGTTCCGAGAATAGCCTAGTTGATACGAACGCATCTGACTGGAGTGTCATTGTTGCCAGACGGGACTATTATTGTACCAATCTGTACGTCACCATACCTGGAAAATTCCTGAACCAGGAATTTCCCAGGTATGATGCCAAAGTAAAAAATGTTCGTAAGAAAAAAAATCGTGTTTTGAATGATAAATGTAAACTTTCTTCCAAATAAACATAAACAACATTTTCAATATTTTCCTAAAATAAAAGGCTTTAAAGTTCCCTAAACGCAGTGTATGCGCTACTAGCAATCGGCTGGAGGGCATTACCCTCGGCTGCACCACCACGTAATCATAAACTGCCGCCGTTAGGTTGGTTTCAGATAAGCGTTTTATACGCGCGTATGAGCTCGTTTTTGGAAGCGCATGTAGGCGTGAATAGGCGCGCCATTTTGGCACACGCGCAACTCGTACGAGCGTTGATGCGCTTCTAAGCTCGTATAAGCTTGAGCCGTCAGAGTCGATGTTGACACTGACACGATGTCACTACCATTTCGAGCGAACATGCCGAAATATGCCGTTTACGTGAGTTCGGTTTTTGAAGCACGTAATGTAGCGCGCGTGTTAGCGCGTATGCTGAAACGACCGTATACACGCAGAAAAATACGCTAATCTGAAATCGCCCTTAGGTACCAGCCGACGTTCACGCTGTAGGTAGATACGGCCGGTGTAGGGACGATGTATTTCACGCACTATACATTGCGGCTTATAAAATGTGCCTATATTTTTAAGCTTAAAAAAATCCCGGTTCCCAGGTATTATTTTCGCGTAGTATGACTTGGCATGATGTGCAGAACGAGTAGACTTCGGCTTGGTGATGGGTCTTTTTACACCCTGTATATTATCCGTTGGCTACAAGTTAGGCTATCTCGGAGCTACAAGCGCACTCCAGTCAGGCGATTCGAAAAAACAAATATTCTGGCAACCCTGATTCCGCTCGCACCGACTGGGTCATTTCGGATTTTTCGAGAAACAAAATGAGACGGTTTTTAAGGACGCGAAACAGTTTCTAAAGAACCGTTTTTTCTACTACATATAAGCTAAATCTCCAAAAATCAATTCATATACCCATATATAATATTCACACATTTCACACATCCAAAATTGAAGGGCGAATATTGATCGTGAGTAGTCGTGAATCTTCTACTGAAATAAATTAAAATATTGAAGATATTCAAACTAAATAAACGGGCACTACGACCTAACAGGCCAGATTAATAAAACCAGTTCTTTTAAGAACCACTCATTATCATGTATCAAAATCGACTTTATCGTAATAAACAATTTAATTGTTAAGCCTCGTTGCCCAAAGTTAAATAAATAAATGATACCAAATGATAAAGAGAAGACTGATAGGTAATGTGATAACGAGGTTTAGTTACTTGCTACTTTTTCTTACATTAAAAAAAACATAAGAAATGAATGGATTGTGTTTTATTAGCCAACCATTACCTACCCTCAAAATGTTTTTTTTCATATTGGCAAAACATTCGCAGTAATTTCGCGAATGCGAATGCAAATGTGAATATGCAAAAATAAACGAATATTCGCGAATGCTAATGCGAATATTCGTTACATCACTACTTAGTGCACAAGAATGTTGCCACACTTTGAATAACATTTCCTTAAACACATTAAACAAGCTTGTAACTGAACTTGATAGGTAATTAAAATTAAGTACACTACCTGCTAAAATAAGTGGAAGATGCAATTTCAGTACTTTACATAGCGCATCACCAACCAACATTCTTAAGGTGGTAGTTCTTACAAAAGAAAAGAAAGGCCTTTTCGTACTATGAGTCCAAATTTTTAAAGTAATTATTTACCTATTTATTTGATTCATAGGTACTGCTAATATTGTAATATGTACAATTGTAATTAAAATTTATTAACCACCGATACAAACTGTTAATAAGTTTGTCGTTTTTTTTTATTTCGGATCAGAGCTACGAATGTACGTACCTACTATGACGGGATTATTTTAAAGCTTCCTTAATCGAGTTAGTTTTTAGATACAATTTATGATGATCTGAGCGACGTATACATATTTTTTGTATTATTTCTGCTTATAAATATGATAGGGCTATTCGCTTCATTCAAAACAACTAATCGTAAATACCGCAGGCACATATACGAAAAATATACCTAATTCCACTGCTTGAAAAAGCGGTGTAGACTTAATCGATTGGTGCAAACTGTTCGAATTCATTTTAACCCCTTCATATTAACGAGCTGGTCAAGTGCGTGACAGCCCACGCACACTTTCGGGTTCCGTAGTCCATTTTGAAAAACTTAAGCACAATTATTATGTTATGATTTTTAAAAGGATAAAAATAATCAGGTACAGAACTAAGTATTATTTGTTAACTTTAGTTACCCTTAGCTGAAATTATTTTATTTTCTTGCTAGTGCAAATGTCTAATGGCTTTGGAAGATCTATTTAACGATACTCCAATATGATGATGCAATAGAAAGGTGATTTGCAATGATGTGCATAGGAGCTTCCAAAATACATCAACAGCCGACAACGTTTTACGTTGCGTTTGTACAACGTGGTTGAACAGAAAAAACATCTTAACACTATTGGTACTGCCCATAGTTTTCCAGTTAAACCGACGATGGACAGGTGGACAAAAAGAACCTGTTAGTATTCAAGCGATTTTGTAGTTTACTACGGAACCCAAAAAATTCTTCCAATTGTCTTTCCAATTCCATTTTCACATTTCTAAAGACGTGTCACTGTAATTCAAATAGGAAATGATCGATCATCAGTAATGAACAGTAGATTGGCCGACAGTTGTCTTCACCGCAACGACAAACGATCGTGCGTGATCACGTGATCTCGGCGATCAGTCTGTTCACTGCGGTTGGCGACCGCAAGAGTGTTGAGACCATCTTATAGTTTATTCAATTATGGTGATGGTTTTATAAAATGCATGGTTAGTAAGGTTGTTATTTTTATATTACAGCTGTGTTTAGTCCATGCAGATTTCAGAATGTAGAGTGAGTGTAGAGTATAAGACGATTATTTTGATTAATCAAAATATTAAAAAAAATATTAGTACTGTCTTTACTGTTTAAATTTTAAGGTATTGTAAGTATCAGTTTCGCGAAATTAATTAAAAATTAAAGTAACAAACGTATATTTTATTTCCCCGACGTTTCAGCCTTTTTTTCATGGAGTCCCGGAGGTGCGAGGGGCAGAAGAACAGTACCTCGCACCCACACCATTGGACGCATCCTGCGCAGGCCTCCGTCAAGCCCACGAGGAGCGTCCACTCCCGGGATCTCGCTTAGCTTCACCGTGGGTGACCTAACCACCAGTAAGGTTGTTATTTTTATATTACTTCACAGTGGGTGACCTAAGCACGGTTACTGAGCCCCCCTACCACGGCAAGGTAGAGATCCCACGGGAGTGCCGACGTTTCAGCCTGGGTTACACAAGTGATGAAAATATTTATTTCCGAATTTGTTTACTTCTAAGCTAGAAGTAAACAAATTCGGAAATAAATACTTTAAAAATAATGTCTAAATGTCAATCACATTATATTATATATTGTTTTTTATAAATCGTTTTTCGTCAAAATACGTTCGCTCCGAAAGTATGTTCGCATACAAAAACAGCATTTCCTCTTATAGCAACACAAAGCTATCAATAACCAAAAACAATGTGCAAGTAAAGCTCTAAGTATCGAACAAGCCCAGGTACACAATGGTACTCAGTAAATACTAGCACGGAATGTAATTAGACACATAACATGCGTGTATTTCAACTAAACATTTCAAACGATCGCATAATTCATTCCTTACATTTCACAGTGCTCATAAATTTTGCAACTATTTCGATAACACGGCAAATTTAAATTTATGTTCGTGGTATGCATTTTATACATGTAAAGGCGAGCTTGGAGTAAAAACAAGCTACGTTCCGTACGTCGGCGAGTAATCTCACGTGATCTCTCTGCAGTCTTCTTTCACACATCTGGTGTTTTTTTACTGATTGGAAAATACCATTTTGCATTGACAGGGTGAGAATGTTTATGAATAAAATGTTGTATTTATTTATGGGGCGACTTTGTCTTGCGAAACTCTCTACAAATAGATATGAATAAGTGTGGAGGATGAATAACGGTTGCGAATTCAGTTGAGCTAATGCGTCTCAGTTGAGGCTGTAGCTCACGGCAAGCCTTTGACGTATCGTATTTGTACGTGTAGTTAAAAGATGATTATCTTTTGCGAAAATCTAGCCATCTAACGTTTTATACAATGCCTCTAATGTGAAGTATAGCGATCTAAGCTTAGTTACTGTATGTGTTATGCTTAGAACTATCTTAGAAAAAGAACAGTTTAGGTACAACGAACAAAGAGTTTTAAACACAATTCTGTTAGTCGAGGTGCTTTTTTATCCCGCTAACAGTTGATGATATATTTCGCATTGCAATAGTTAACGAACTAATTGATCGTGTGTCTCTCTGTAGAGGTACGTGACTTTGTACATACATTTGGAAAAGGCTATATTCCTGTTGAGGAATAAAGCCTTTCCCAAATGCATGACTCTCGGTATTGACTGAGCTGAAAGCATGTTACTAAAGTAGATAAATGTGGGCTTTAACAACCATGGCAGTTATGTGGTGAACTTGGGTTGGAAAATCTTGTATTAGGTCTTAAAATGATAGGTAAAATGAGGTTTTTATAAGTAAATATGCAGGAGGCAGAGGTCCAAAGCCGATTGGAGAAATATAGGATTATTGTACCTAGTTGAATTTGTGTAACGAAAGCAAAGGCTTGTGGGTATTGTTTTTAATGCGTATATATACTAACAGCCCTATAGGCATCTACTTGCCAAGACGTGGGCAGAGTTTTAATTGTCATGACAAATTCTTGCTAGTACAAATTGACTAATTTAATACGATCACCTACGAACCATTACTTAAGTTAAAAAATACCATGAAAAAATTATATAAGTAGGTAATAAAATATGTTTCAGTCCCTTAACAGCATAAATCGTAATTGAAAAAGCGACAATTAGGTACCTACTCGACAATGAGTAAGTACCCATAATACTTTTAACTTTGGTTTAGTTATAATATAAATGCACAACCGTGATAATGAATTATGGTGGTAAATTTTATGCAGAACTATTTGACTTAGCATAAAAATGCGCACACTTATGATTAAGTGACGAACGCCATTGCCATTAAATTGCACGTATACTTACACGTACTTACACGTATTTATAGTTTAAATAAAAGAAATAAAACAACGTTTTGATAGAAATTGATGCATTGCTTTCTATAGAGGAATTAATTGACGTAATAACTATGTGGGGGTAATAATTTATTCGTACAATGACGAATATAGGGCCCGGTGAGTTTGCAGCTAATATTTTTAATGCGCCCACTTCATTATCGACGTGATGGCGATCTTTGTGACGAAACACGCGGCAAATATGATGCATTGGCACGATCGCAGATAACACAAGCTGAATCGTTTAAAGTATATCGTTTACTACCTTCCGAAATTAACCCAAACGAATTTGAACCTTATTTCTTTATCATTAGAGTAACTCAACTTGTTACGTTGAGTTTTGTAGATGAACCCCTTTTGTGGTAATTGTTTCGCTATCGCAATTAGTAATATAGGAAAATCAATGAGGGCTCATTTTGTAGATTACTCAGTTGCATGAAATGAATGATTGAACCTTTGTGTTGGTGTATCTTTATAAAAAGGTTTTACTTTAAAGTGAAAAATTATCGATGAACCTGTTGCGAAGCCTGTAGTGGCAACTCATTTACATAAGTCGTTACATTCGTCTACAAGAATGTCTCTATAGTGAAGTAGCTATAAGTTGGATGTTAAATTGTTCTTAGGAACTCTGCAAGCTACAGTTCTAAATATTCATCATCATCATCATAAGCCCATATACTGTTCCACTGCTGGGCACGGGCCTCTTCTCACTATGAGAAGGGTATGGCCATAGTCCACCACGCTGTCCAAGTGCGGGTTGGCAGACTTCACATGTCTTTTGAGAACATTATGGAGAAGTCTCAGACATGCAGATTTCTGACGGAGTTTTCCTTCAGCGTTAAGCAAGCGATTGTTAACAATTTAATACGCACTTAACTTCGAAAAGTCATTGGTGCGTGCCGTGAATTCGAACCGGAGACCCTCTGCGTAGCAATCTGTCGGTCTCTCAACTCGGCTAACGCTGCTTTCTAAAAAATCTAAATATTTGCAAACAGAAAATCTATTGGGCTGTAAAACATAACGCTTTACCTCATGCTCTCACGTGAAAGACGTCCAAGGCTCGGCATGAGCTCCACATAGACCAATCTTGAGCCACCCGCATCCAAGTGCGTCCCGCGATCGCAACAAGATTGTCGGTCCATCTTGCGAGGAGCCTCCCTCTGCTATGAAGTCCGGTGCATGGCCCTCACTCCAGAACCTTTCTGCCCCATCGTCCATCGGATCTACGAGGTAACTTTGCTCAGCCCAATGCCACTCTAGACCAATTTAAACTATTTAAACTATAATACTACTATCAGAACTTGTACAACTAACGTATTACTACTACCAGTGCTTCCTAACAATGTTATACTTCCAGAAAAAGTCAGATGATCTATTCAACTCCATATTAGTGTAGGTGCTGAGACACTTTATGCCATAAATATAATGCGACATAAGTCACAAGTTGAGCTAATAAATACAAATTGAATATTATAATAACATTAAGATGTTTATCAGATTTTCATCGCCACCGCGTGGCATAAACACAAAGGAGCAGAGCAGAGATCGTCACACGACCTCCCAACGAGAATTTAAATGTGTAATTAAAAAGGCAGGACTAGACAAACTGATGAAATATTCTAATCAGTCACTGGTGATAGTAAAAAGTGCGGTGGCGGGCGGTGGCGATGTGCGATAAGGCGTGTGTCACACGGGCGCAGGCCACAAACGAGCGATAGTGCGCCCGCACACGGCGCCTGCGCGCTTTGCATAACAAAGGGCGCAATTTGGAGAAAAATGGCCGCAATCTCGGAACATCTCCAACGAATTCGGGCGCTCTCGGCTCTGCGCGCGCGTCTATCTAATAGTAATGGCTGCTATAATTGTTATGAGCCTTATAATTCAGGATGACGTGCTCCAAGAAGAATAAAGCTCACAAGACCATTTATATTGTTGACAACTACAAACTTGTAGATAATATTGATTGTGAAGCACCATTTGAAGAGTGCGATTTTGAACGTAAGTACTTGCTTAAAAATTATTAAATTAGAACGGTGTTGGGACTCTATAGTGTTGGGACTCTCTCCTACACCGGCCTAAAGTTTTGGTCTTGATACACTTGATAGACACGAGATCACAATGTTGAGTTCATTTTTAGAAGAGATTTTGCCAAATAATATAATCCTTCCAGTCTTTATGATTTATCCTAATTATTATATTGATAGAAAATAAACTGACCAAAATGCTTAAAAAGCTGATTCAATGATTCGATAGTGAATAAACATACTAAAAAAAGTGTAAGTATTAGTTTTTAGTATTCTGTAGTTTAAATTTACTAACCAGAGTTGTAATTATAAATAATTTATCAGAACGAGCGTAGGGTTTTAATAACTTTAATTTAAAGATTTATGTTGTAGGTACTCTGTTATTTTATTGTTTATGATGACCCGATATATGAATAAGGCTGAGGCTACATAAGGCCGCGACGCGACCTGCGACACATGAGCGATTAAAACAAGTAAATGAATGCTCACGTATACGGCTACACCGTACATCAAATATTAATAGCGATCTTTGATTTCTTTATGCGATAGGAACAACATTACTGAAATCACGGCATCGGCTACATCAACATATGAGCGAAATTGAAGCGAATTTATTAGAAAATTTCTCACTTGCACGACTAGTTCAATAGTGCTCTCTACTAATTACCTATGCGTGTGGCTACATTATAAGTATAGTAAACCTTGCTATTTCCTTGTGGAGCATGTGTACTGTAGCCACGTCATCGCCGAATATACACCGAAATTTCGCTTGTAATGTAGCCATACTATGTTTTTCTCGTTTCGCTCTTCCAGTCGCATCGCAAATCGCTGCCTACTGTAGCCTCAGCCTAAGTCTTGACAACTATTTGTATTTGAAACATGATATTACACATCTTCAGATATTGAAGTAGGAAAGAGGTAGGTAGAGGTACCTACTTATTAATCATACAAATTGTGAATATTAATGTCGAATTAATTAGCAGTTAATCTAAAATTAGTAGCAAGTATGTTTATGGGAGGCAGGCGAGACAGCTGCTGGCACTGATAAAATGTTTGGTGTTAATACATTTTCAATGTGCCACTAATTCTTGTCTTTTTACCCGACTGCGCGACGCAAAGGAGGGTAATGTGTTTATCAGTCTATGTATGTATGTATATGTATGTTTGTTTCTATGTGGCGTTCTAGAGACCAAATGCGTAGGCCGATTTTGATGATTCTTACGTCAATCGATTCGTCTTAACCTTGCGAGTGTCACTAAAGACATGACAGTAATCAAAATTCACCACAGCGACAGCCAGACGCCATATTGTCAAAATGAAAAAAAATAAAGTCGATGAACTATGTCAAGTGGGGTATCGTTGAATAGGCATCATCTTTAGGTTCCTTTTATCATTTTTCATTTTAAATAATAGTTTAGGATATATAACGATTTAAAGATGTTTAACAAAAAAAAAATTCTCGCTAATTTTCATACTTATTGATTTAAGATTTTATTTCAAGTATAAACGATATACAAACACTCGATTGCGAAATTTTCCATCTTTTATCGAAGTCAATGTATCGTAACTAAAAAGTATAAAATAAAAAAATAATTTAAAGAAAAACAAAAAACCCGACTGCATAAAAACTAATTTAAAAAAATACGTGAAAAAATTAACTTAAATAAAAACCTAAAAGAAAGAAACAAGCCCAGAAGTTTAGAAGTATATGCAGAACAGAACGACTCACAGTCGGGGCCCATTCAAATTTTACCAAACAAATCTTCTTGGGCTTGTTTCTTTCTTTTTAGTTTTTATTTAAGTTAATTTTTTCACGTATTTTTTTTAATTAGTTTTTATGCAGTCGGGTTTTTTGTTTTTCTTTAAATTATTTTTTACAACAATTATTTTCATTAACAAATATTGTTTTATAATCTAGGATTAACAACTTAGAGTCCAGGCAACGCCTACTAGTTGAACCGATCGTCACATAATACCTATAATTTTTCAAGGACCTCTATGGGGTCCGTAGCATGTGTAACGGGGGTCCGCAGTGGCACAGTAAACACTCAACATATTTATTTGGAATTTGTGCATCGAAGTCTGTCCTCGACTTTTACTATAGGTACCTAAATAAGGCTTGTTTTTTACCCTAATCTATTCGTGAGAAGGGGTCCATGGAAATTTTTACATTCTGAAAGTGGTGGAAAGTGCCCTAAAAGATAGTTGTATTTGATGGTTTAGACCATTGTCAGGATATTTGAAGGAATGACTACTCGTAAAGGTGTTCATGGCAGACGGAACTGACAGGTTTAGGTTTTCTCCGAGGCAGGCAGACCTGCGATTATAGGTATTGTGCCCGATGTATCATCAATCGATCAATCAGCTGGTGACGAACGTATGTAACCACTATCTATAGAATAGTGAGGTCACCAATTTGTGACGAATACTTGCAATTATTATGAAATCCTTTATTGTGTAAATACATAGTAGTCAGGCACAGTAAGCTAGCAAGACTGGCGATACAGCGAAGCGGGGTTGTAAGTTGATGAAAGCATGTGTAGCAAATATAAAAATAGCATATATATCAGAAGTGAATAAAACAAATAGGTAGAGACGTGGTGACTAACGCAGCAAATTCAAAACTGTAGATTTTCTGCACTACTTCAATAAACAGGCGCGGTTGAGATAGTTCAAAAAAGAGTCATTTTACGCATCTGTGTCTTGCCTTATATGTTAGGTACCTAAGAGTCTGCCTTTTGGGGTAGTGCTAGTTCGTGACGTCAGATTTGGTACTGATACCGCATTTGTCAAGATATTCCGCCCACGTCTGAACTGATACAGATTAAATATGACGATACTCATCTAGATATTTATTATTCTGTAGTTGCGCAGCACGACTTGCATTTCACCTAATGAATATTTTACAGAGTTCTGTATAAATATGAAACACGACTTTTGTCTTATCTATCTGGACACAATAGGAGGGAATTTTAATGTGAAAACTTTCTACGAACCTCCTGTTAAGGAAACTAGATGATGCCAATAATTTTTGTTTATGGTATTTCCCACTAGTTCTCTTATTTATTTAGTTTTTTCGAAGACCATATGTTTCACTATTTTCAAATCTTTGCGATTAACACGCATTGCCTACCTGCCTACCTACTAATGTCTATCTGACTCAGTAATGTTACCCCAATCAGGGATCACACCAGCCTTGATCACGGGAGTCTTCGTCAAGAATAGAAAGCATTTCCTCGTTCATCATCATCCAGCCTGCCGCAGTCCACTATTCTATATAGGCTTATCTAGTAAGAATAATAGTATGGTTATAATAATTAACAAAATATGTACTTACTTACACAATGTTTCAATCTCAAACAAAAATGTTGTTGTGGTTGGATTCGTAGCTAACTTTTTATTATTTACATTATTTGCATTATCGCAAATATCTCACTATTAGATTAGACAATATCGATTTTTAAATATCGTCAGCTCTGTATAATGTTCTGTCCCACTGCTGGGGACGGGCCTCTTCTCATAATACCACTTAGTTTTTTTATAAGATATTGGTAATATTTAAAAATAAATTCCACACTAGCAGACGCCCGTGGATTCACTTGCCCCAAAATTTCCAATTTTATTTTGCCTCCTAAGAGATACAAATAAAAAAAATCTACTTTAGTAGATTTAGTAAAAGGAACCGGATTTCCAAATGTTATTTTTGTAGCTTTAGTAGTTTGGGCTCTCTGTCAGGACATGCCATTTTATATGGCTACATGATGAATATTCTTATTACAGTATCTAGTACAATTTTGATTGTGACGAACTACTAGGTTGCTGTAATGCCTCTTATAAGTGTCATGGGTTTTATACCCGGACTGGATAACTTTTTACACTAATAAGCTTTCCGGAGTCTTTCAGTGCTACCTATATTCTCGGTATGCTTGTAATTTGCCTTCTGTTCTGTTAAGAATAACGAATTAGTAGGTCACATACATTACTACTTAGATTCAGATATTAATTATCTTATGTTAAAGCCTGATACCTAAGTCAACAAATATGATCCATAGTCGGTAAATCTGCTAAACACGTAGCTAATTTAATAGTTATTAAAAATAAAATCATTATCGGCCCTGTATATAACCTGTCCCACTGCTGGCCACGGGCCTCTTCTCACCATGAAAAGGGTAAGGCCACCACGCTGGCCAAGTGTGGGTTGGCAGACTTCACATGTCTTTCGAGAACATTATGGAGAACTCTCAGACATGCATCTCATCATCAGCCTATAACAGTCCACTGCTGGACTAGGCCTCTCCTTTGAAAGGAGGAATTGGCCTACTATACCACGCTGGCCAAACGGGTTGGTATAGGGTTTATATCAAGTTTTCCTTCTCTTATCTACAGTGCTGTTCTCTGCTTAATACCTATGCTCCCTCTGTCGGCTCTTACGACACCCATGGGATGATATGGGGTGGTGACATACCGTATTCTTAATCCGTCACCACACGGACAACACTTCCCCTTTTAGCAAGCGATAATTAAAAAAAAACCATTGACAGAATTAGGTATTTTCAGTTTCAAACATTTTTTTTAATATAAGTATAAACTGTCTTGAATACAATGTTCAAGTATTATTTTTTAAAGTCTAAGTTAAGCGGGTGTAAAGAGTCTTTATATCATGTACTTAGGTAAAAACAACCAAACACATTTTTTTACTTAATATGTACCTGCTTGTTCTTAATGCTGTTAAAAGACTTATCAAGTTTCTATCTAAAGATGTGTACCTACCTACATATACCTAATATACCTATATAGATAAGCACATATATGTACAATGAATATGTAATTATAAGTTCACACAACAAATAATAAAAACTTTCCTACATCATTTTCTGAATCCATTATATCGGCAGAAACAATGACCTAAAAGCAATAAAAACAAATTCCCATAGCCACTGAAACATTTAGTCCCATGTCTATGATAAATCTCATAAAAGTGTACAATACCTGCAGACAATTAGCATTTAGCATTTATTATACAAGTAACAATATAGATAACGCTTATAATAAGAGCCTAGTTAATACTAATGTTATCTTGAACAGCAAGAAAATGTTCGTGGCGACGGCGACGTAGTGAGTGTCGAAGCCTATTGTCGCTTACAATGCGTCGGTATCTCAAGTAATTAATAATCATATAACAAGCGAACTGCGAGCGGTTGCAACACGGCTGCGTGTTCGTTTTTCATAACAATCGTTCGTTTTTACAAAATTTGCATGCGCCCACCACCGCAGAACAATACGCGGAGGAGTCGACTTGTTAATATCACTGAGAATTAACCGGCAGCGGATTGTCGCGCACTCGACCACTGTAAACAATACAAAACGTCGCCGAGCAAAAACAAACTATACAAACGGAGCCACAACAAGAAGAATAGGAAAATTGCTTTTGTTTAAAAAAATGTATTTGTTCGTGTCTCGAGATGTGCGGCGAGCGCGCCTACGGTGCGTCGACGGCGGACCAATGGCGGGCCACCTCTACCCGCCCCCGCCGGCCGCGCCAATGGCGGCGCGACCGACAGCCGCAAGAGCAGTTTCCTTTTTTAAAAGTTTCGCCCCGACTTCCATCCGATTTCCCGCCTCGGCTCCTTAAGTTATGGACGATGAAAAAATACGTTGACTTATTTATTAAGACGCGAGTTTTTGCGATGTTAAATTATGATGTCGGCTGAAGACGCAGCTCCCACTGTCCTCTGAATGTTTCACAGTTTTTACATTCACTCTGCACTCGTTCGACGCTCTTCACTCGCCACTCTCATATATTTTACTTTCATTGAATTCTTATTGTTATCTACGTGCCAGCAATCAAGGATTACGTCAATATATGTGTTTGTCTTATTTTCCAGATTTCATATGTTACACTCGTCGATAGCTTATCTTATTGAATCTAGGTATTTGTAAGTGATTTGTAAGCTTTTTCTGAAAGTCATAAGTTTCATAATTATTTAGACTCTAAATTAATCTTTTTACGAATCGTAGATACTGAATATATAAAGCACCAAAAGTTTTCGCATACCTAAGTGCTCGTCTTGTAAAATTAGATGTCATTTCTTTTCATGTGTAAGGCTAATTTGGCATTATCTAGGACTTCTCAAAATAAGATCACAGTATACAAATTAACAGCTATAGGTATACCTAGGTACTAGGTAGTTTATGAGTTGGTCGTTAATAATTAAATTGACTGAGGATTAAAGTAATAAAGTTGCACTCGAATAAATCAAAATTGAGTTCAATATGTAATTAGTGAGAATTGAAGTACACCGCCGATTACCTATGTTTTAAATTCCTGTGTCAATTTAAATAATAATTTCGCCTTTAATCAAGATCATACTGTTATATTAATCGCTAAATTGGCTGTCGACAACTATAACTAGCGGATATGATAGATTAAGTGTCCGTATCAGACAACATACTTATTATTATTACTACCTATACCTATATTCCTAGTAAAGAGCAATAAATTCGTTTACTGCTAAGTTAATCATACCTACCCAAAACGTGTTCACTAAATGTAATTTCCGATGTTAAAATGTAAAGCCTCTACATTATTAAAGCCTTATTGACTGTGCAGAACAGAACACATTACGTTACCTACTAAGCTAGGTACCTACAT
This sequence comes from Euclidia mi, assembly GCA_944739405.2. NCBI lineage: Eukaryota > Metazoa > Arthropoda > Insecta > Lepidoptera > Erebidae > Euclidia > Euclidia mi. The sequence goes on from OX123188.2 coordinate 70,663,792, forward strand.
CAAAATTAATTAAATTAGAAATGACACATTACATAACTGAGATTGAGATGTTTTGCAACTTTTAAATTTGGGGCAGTCTTTCTTAAAATGCCCGGTTTTAATTTTTTGATACATATGTAGTAAAATAATAAACAATACCATATTCGTACTGAACATATTCATAGATACACTATAAATTCAGTGAGGTAACCTAAAACACATGATTTTCTGGAAAACTTGCAATTAGTGATAGAAGCGTATTTTGTATAACAAAACTAGTTCTTTTTTTATAAGATTATTATTTACTCTCTTAACAAAACTAACATAGAATTTATATCTTTTAGCCTTGTAATAAAAATTGATTAATATAGCTATAGGTAGGTACAAATTGGTAGGTACCTATAAAAAATAATGCGCAAAATATTGCAGTTTCTGGCAGCTGCTCTAGATATTTATTTTATCGTCTCACATAATATTTATAAATAAATATACAGATAATAAATGATGATTGGTTATTATATTGCGCTTTTCAAATAAATAACTTTTGTTGAGAACTTTACTTGGTCTATATTTCATCTTTCCTAAGTGATAAGTTTTTTTGTACATGCTTTTTAAAATATAGATAGCATTTAAAATAATGGCTTTGTGTAAGCCAATTATCTAGTGGGTATAAGAATGTTTAGTGTAATTAAAATTATAGTTGCAATATCGGTTAAGAGAAAGATCTTCAGAATCAGACGAAGACATCTATCTAATTAGGTTTTTTATCTACCCTTCTTTTAATATCCCTATGAGTTAGTAGATTCTGTCTTTTAGCCGCCATAATACAGCTTAATTCTTATTATGCTGTATTTTAGTATTTTGCTTTCTAAAGTAACATTCAAGGGACATATTTCACAAAGAATATGTAGATGTTGGAATATTTCACATCCAACCTGGTACGTGACAGAAGTTTTATCACTAGTTCTTCTATGATAAATTATTACGCTTATTTTATAAATTAAAATGATTAATATAAATATGACATGTTAATTATTTCAGGCAGTGCAATCATTTACTTTTTTCATGTGGATCCATTAGCCCTTACAGTACCTTTACCCGAAATATATACACATTGATAAGTAGTTTTCGTTATCTTGCGAAAATATCATACTCCTAACGGTAACGCTTTCAAATCTTAACTACTCAGGTCACTGCAGCTCACACCATACCAGTCATCGGTAAACTTGAGTCATCATAATACAGGCTTCCGTAATCTACTGACTTTGGCGCTTCTAATCTAGGTATGTCACAGAGCAATGACCTAATTCAGGATTCAGCCTACTATACAACGATGGGTAGACGTGTTGGTATAGTCTTTGATGTCGAGTAAGAATCCCTTCCCAAAGATTCTATTGGTTTCGTGTATTTGCCTTAGACTTCTATTATGACACTCATGGAATTAAATTGGATGGTGATATTTTGTATTCTAAATCCATCACCACATACGCCATTACTGGACTATTATAGAACAAGAATTAGAAATAAAAGTACCTACTAAAAACGAAATCTAAGTAGAACGGTATTTATTGCTGCTACCTAATTAGGTATCTAACTAGCTGTGCTCCACGGCAGAGGGTTCTCCAAAAAGTCCCCGAAAGACATGTGAAGTCTGCCAGGCTAGTGTGAAGAACTATGGCATCATCTGCATCACCTTTATGATAGTGAGAAGAGACCCTTCTCTGATGAAGTGGGACTGTTTTATAGGGCTAATGATGATAAGCTGTGCTTCAAGGTTTCAAGGCTGCAACGAATATTTTGCTTCATTGTTAAGGGTCGTAGCAATGTGTAGCGTGTCTAGCCTACAATATTTCTTAAAAGTTGAGCTGAGATTTGCAAACATAATTATTAAAGTTCAGATTCAAGATAAGTCATTGCTGAGTAAAGCGCATTTAAATACCGTCTTCAGTTTCAAGTCGAATATATCAAGCTCAAATTAATTGTTTTTTAAGCAAATTTTCAATAGGAACACGAAATATCAATATTCCTTTAACAATTGAGAATTATGAAAATCTAACAAAATATTGAATAATATGTAAAGGTTTAAAGAATAGTACTTACCAACTACTTCAAATTTGTTTTTTTTTGGGTATTCTATCACTCTCCCTTATTTCTGCAATTATGTCATTGCTGTTCACAAATCGTCATCATCATCATCATTATCATCGCCCTAGCTTCATCCCGGTTGCATCTATGACTTTCGTCTTGGAGCCCGAGGTCCGCTTCCTGGTCTAACCAGATATGACAGATTATCAACTTTTCCACAAAGCGACTGTCTTCTCACCTCCGCAACCCAAAGGGATAGCGATATTCCATGATTTAGACCAGTAACAATTTATTTAAGGGTACTGACTCCCCGTAACGACTGTCAAAGATCTTCGTGACAGCCGGGACCGAACAGTTTAACGTGCTCGCCGAGGCACGGGGCAAGCGATAATTAACAATTAAAAACGCACTTAACTTCGAAAAGTCATTGGTGCGTGCCGTGGTTTCGAACCCGATACCCTCTGCATGGCAGTCCGTTGGTATCTGCACTAGGCTATTGCTGCCTTATTGCTATTCACGGATCTCAGTGTTAAAAGGATTACGCAAAATACATTCAAATTGGCCCCAGCCACACAGTTGTGTATAAAGATATCTCATCATCATCAACCCTATATACTGGTCCCACTGCTGGGCACGGGCCTCTTCTCACCTATGAGAAGGGTAAGGCCATAGTCCACCACGTTGGCCAAGTGCGGGTTGACAGACTTCATATCTATTTCGAGAACATCATGGAGAACTCTCAGACATGCAGGTTTCCTCACGATGTTTTCCTTCACCGATTAGAAAGCGATATATACAGTAACATAATATCATATTGAGCCTGCCAAAAGTATACATTGGAACAATAGTTTTATAAGAAAGCTAAACGGTGTCCACAATGGCCACAGCTACGCTCGCACACTTTTATTGCCCGATCCCATGAAAATTTCGGGCAATCTCTTCTTACGCACTTCTGCGCTTTCCACGAAACGTGCGCTGTATATCAGTCAGTAACGGACGAATTCTATTATAGATACAGATTACCGGAAATAACATAATTAAATCTCTTAATCAAGTATCTTCATCATCGTCCTCGCGATATCCCGGTTGCATCCAAGACTTACACGTCTTGGAGCCCGAGGTGCGCTTACTAGTCTAACCAGCAGGCCGATTCAGAATGTCACGACAAGTAATCGTACGTATGTCAAATTATTGTCCTCGTCTTTTAGCCGCCTATCAGTGATATTTTGAACAAATATTAATTGAATTCGATTTATTTATTAATTTACTTCATACTGAATGCATAAAATTGATAGGAAATGCGATAGTTTTGACAAAAATGAGGTAGCCCGTTTGACAATTAACGGAATCGAATGTCAAATGAGATATCGAACGATTCTGAATCGCACACCTGATATGAGAGAATATTAACATTTACACAGAGCGACTGCCGTCTGACCTCCGCAACCCAAAGGGATAGCGATATTTCATGGTTTAGGCCAGTATCAGTTTATTTCAGGGTACTAACTCCTCGTAACGACTGTCAAAGATCTTCATGACAGCCGGGACCGACGGTTTAACGTGCTCTCCGAGGCACGGGGCAAGCGATAATTAACAATTTAATACGCAAATAACTTCGAAAGGTCAGTGGTGCGCGCTGTGGAATCGAACCAGATACCCTCTGCATGACAGTCCATTGGTGTCTCGACTAGGCTATCGCTGCTCTATTAATGCTGTTTAATTCGCATGAAACTTCGGAAAAACAATAGTGCGTATCATTGAATTGAGCTTGGAGCTTTAAATGGTAGTGTGTAACGATCTCTTGACTTGAATAAACAAGTAAGTAATTTATAAATATTTCAATGCTGCACAATAATAATGAAATAGCCTATTTTACAGAAACTTTGGATTACAATATTTATATTTATACATGTAAGTTTATTTTAAATCTTGATACAGACTTACTCGTCGAAAAATAATTTGAAGACTATATATGGGCTGTTACTAGTTGACAGAGCGATCAGATATCAAGAGCTAATCTAGCCATCCTCCTTAAAAGAGCAGTCGAAATAATTCAACCAGATGTTACAGTAAGTTAGTCGAACGTCACGGCAAATCACTCACTACACGTTTATAAATCAATCAACGAATAGCGAAGCGCTATCACGCGTCGATCTTTACCAGAAAACACATATCATTTGCCTAATTAGATTGGGCGTTAAATCGCCAAACAACCATTTATAATCTGTTCATTTAAAAATAATGCCGCATAAAAAACTCGTCAAAGATATTGTCAGGAGATACCGACCGAAGTCTGTTCGCGGGCATCGCTTAAAAAACTCGAAAAAAACTCACTCGAGGCGATCCGTGACTCCTATTTTTTTGTTTTATTATTTTTAATTCATATTATCGTACGGCTATCCCCTTTAATTTTGTTTTTAAGTATGGCCCTCGGTATGCTGGCAGCTACGTTTATGGATATTCAGAATTCCGCGGCGTATCGTCCACGGGGCGATTTCATTTTATGTAAATGTGATGTGAAGGAGTGCGCGGGCTCTGCCGCACCGCCACACCGCCGCTACACCGCCGCATCGCCGCCCGCGCTCTGCACCTGCGCCTGCGCGCGTAATTGTGACAGATGTAACAGACTCGGCCTAACCAATAATTTATTTACAATAACCAATGTTTAGGCACGAGGTAACACTAAACTGCTTCAATAATTAGACGTTCAATACCCACTATTACCCGCTCTAAAGCAATAACGTAATTTTCACGAACCGAAATATGAACGACTTAAATTGCTCCTCTTATTGATATATGCACCTTTTTTAGAATTTATAGTCATATCACATTGCATACTTAATTATATTTACATAAAAATAAAGATGGTTGTTATAAGATAATTTTGATGGCAGCATTGCAGTAGGTATCATAAACTTGAAGAAACTCTATCCATGATCAAAATGTCAAACTACTACTAATTTAGATGTAGATACATGGAAAATACGTTCTGTGTGACAGAAACAAGATAACAGAAAAATAATGCAACAAACTGTATTAACAAACTAGAGAAGTAAACTCGGAAACGGCTAATCTTAACAAAAATCACTCCAAAATATGATAATAAGCTTCTGGTTTCGGAAGAGAATGTACGCATAGATATCTTGAGAGCAGTTTTTTTCTTTAGATCGAAGAGATAGCAGCACATCTGGTCGATTAGACTCTGTATACATCCGACTAAGAGTCAAGTCACTAATTAGAATCCAAACTAACAAGCGTTTGCTACCAACGAGTCATCCGGTGGATTGGTTTTTTATGAGACTTAAATATTTTAGTATGACTGACGTTTGGAATATGTTTAATGTAATATATAAAGCTGCTTAAGTTTAGAGCCAATATGTTTTGTGATTTTTTATCTTGTATGTTGCTAGGCGTATGCAATACATTTAAAGGAGTAGCCTGACTTATTTTATTGGAAATAAGACTTCTAGCAAAAATCAACATGGCTTTTAAAAGGAAACTTCGGGTATCTGATTTGGAAAACTGTAGAATCGCCATAAATTCTACAGTTCACACTTTCTATTACAAACCATTATAATTTTTTTGTACACACCTGTATACCATTCTATAGTTCCTCAAATATATGATTATAATTTACATATATCCGGGTACGTAATATATCCTCTTGTTGGCTCACAGTGATCAATTGTAACAAATCAGAAGACAGCAGAGGACTATGAAAAGCTGCAAAGGAAGGCACCTATAGATAGAAACATATGATAGTTTACTGTCCAGATATATATCCGAACGTTTTGAAAGGCAATAAATTAATAAGATATTACTAAGACAAGTCTCTCCCTTAAGAACGTATAAAAAGAAGATTAATGTAGATTTCGTATTTAGATTGGTTGTCGTTGAAAGTCAGAGAGTTTGATAGGACTGTGTGTACTTATACTTGATTTTTTCAAAAGACCACAATGATAATCCCGTATCGTGGGAAATTTTTGAAACATTCAACCAACGGACACAAGAAACGAAAAAGTAAATACCTCTAAAATAATATTTTTTTATTGTAATTAAAGCTGCTCAGTGCTCATAGTAAAGTTAAAACAGTCTCTTCAATAAGTATGCTGCCATTGTTGTGTCCTTGTTTGTAATAAACATATTTTCAATCCATAAATATTTATTGCGCCAATCTTTACCTAATTATAAAAATCTTCATAAAACATATTGTGAATAACTATGTGACTACTAGTACTCTTAAACATTCTCGTTTCGTAACCCACTTACAGAGTTTTCAGTCTGTTCATAACGCGTGTAATTGTAGTACTTGTGTAACATTTTCACCGTAACTGTAAAAACTATTATAATGAACCAGTTAGTTATCAGATAATACCGAACATTAAATAACACAATGTACCGGAAATACTTTTTAAAATATTTAACATGTACTCGCTAAAAACTCAGAAGGAATGAGGCTTTTCTATCTACCGTAGCAATATGTAAAGATTTGAAATACCTTAGCGATGTTTAAAACTTAGCAATCGCGTAGTCAGCCAACTGTTGTCGAGGAAACCATTTCAATCTAACATCAACAAATTAGAGAGTGTTATCCAGGAAGTGATGTATGACATTTTTATAGAAACATACATATTATTAGACTGCCTCCGTGGTCCAGTGGATAGCGTATGTGACTACTGATCGGAGGTCCCGGGTTCGATTCCCGGGTCGGGCAAAAGTGTTACTGGGTTTTTCCGAATTCTCAGTAGCAGCACAAAGTCTGGTAATGAGTCCGGTAACGGCAATAGGCTCGCCCCCTATTACGTGGGACCTAAAAATTCATGCCGAAATGTGGGTGTATTATTACACCTCTGCCTACCCCTTCGGGGATATAGGCGTAAGTCTATAAATAAATAATAAAATATATATATATATATATATATAAATAGGCCAACGGATCCGCAAAAAACCATTCACCTCACCAGAACGATGCTAGAATTTCAGGCATACTATTCATATACATAGAACAGTGGAATGCCACCGTCTGCTAATGATGAACCAAACATGATTAATAGCCGTCATCACCAGGCACTAGCCTCTCTAATACTTCAAACTAATCAGTTCTACTTTCTATTTAAGATGTGCGCCTAAACTACTTACATTATTGTTACTACAAGTAACCGACATTGCTACGTACGATGTTAGATAGATAACGTTGCCTTGGATTTGAGAAATCAACATTTTTTGAATACTCACCTTTTGATACGATCTACATGCATATATTCTAGTTCTGTTACTTAACAAGCTTTGAGTACATCTTTTATATGTATATAGGCATAGAATTTTTTAAATGTTCTCGTTTGGGCGTTAATATTTTTCTGTTTAGTCTAACTGGTCTACGACCGGAATAAATATTTGATTATTGCATTTTTGAAGTGGAAGAGTTACTAGTGGGTGTGTTGGGCCTGTTTCTTTAGTTGTTGTAAACAATAAATGTTCCGGAGTATTGAGTTATGAATATTAATTCAGCCACGGCGAAATTTATAGGCTGAAAGAAAATATCAGAAGACTAAACGCGTTATCTGTCTTTGTCATGATGCATTTTCTTACCCAGATATTATATTTTAAGGGGCTGAATCATTTAAATACATATATATTTCTTTTTATGTACCTACGTATAGTACATGTATGTCACTGAGATGTACCTACCTTAAAGGCTGGATCGATTGTGATTAATTTTCTTTAATGTTTCAGGTCCATATTTGGATACCTTGGATGACACGTTTATTGATAAACTGAATATAATGTGGATGAAACCAGCTGGAAACAGCCAACTAGAAGTATTTAAGACCATTCATACATAAATACTTTCTTTTATATATATCTAATTATAATATTAGTGAGTATGATCGTTTACCGAAATATTTATTCGGTTATTTTAAGGTACATTAGACACATTGTCATATTGGACATAATTATTTCAGTTTGCCGTAGCATGTACTGATAGTCAAATTGAACGCGTTGTTACTTACCTGTAATATGATGAGAGAGAGGCGGAGGCACGCACAACATGGCGTCTTATAAAATATAGTTAATGCAATGTTAACGAGATCTCGGTTATGTAAAGCTGCAATATTTTGCATTTAATAAGGGCCTACATAGCGGCCGCGCGTGGCCGACGGCGAGAGATGGATTCACAGATACTAAGGCACTTCGATCGGGACTCGTTCACTATGAAATTATTGGGAAACTCGATTCGTGCTCGATGCATCTGCCCGCGAAGAAGGCGCGCGCCTTGCTAATGTTCTTTGCAAACGATCCGAGAAAGCCGAGTAGGTTTTAAAGATAAATCTGAGAGATAGGGAAAATACTTTCTTACTTCTCGGTCGCATATAGTTAGTAAGTTGTGCGGTGATATTATTTGAATTTTAAAACAGTTCAAGTTGTTTCTTGTAGACGCGAAATGCTGGTATAATGGGTACGTGGGGGTAATAAATTAATAAAAGAGAATTGAACGTAACATTGGTTTGAGTGGTAAGTGTGAGCCGGCGGGCGGTCGGGCAATCGGGCGCGAGCGGGGCGGTCCCGGCACCTGTACCCATCGTTTGAATATTCCTCCCAAATCGATATTTCATGTGATCGCGGCTCATCTGTAATTAACGCTTGGATTAAAGTTCGTGTCTCGAGTGGTCGTGGCCGTGGCGGCTAGGCGCTATTATCGACACTTTTGTATTCGCTTCACGCGTTTGTTTTAGTCTGGTGACAAAGTGTGTTCTGGGTGGTAGCGTCCGTCAACTTAAGTCCTTTAAGATTATTATTATTTGTTAAAAAAAGATTAACTGACAAGAGAGGAATTCTATGTAAGTAGGTAAATTACTGGTAAATGCTAACATTCATCGGTGTTTAAACTATGTATGTTGTGCTCAAACTGGTAGCATCATCATCATACTTATTTCTAGACCACGTATTTGCAGTAGACAGAAACAACGCTATAAATATAAATTATAATGTAGATGTCTTAATTATTTAACTAGGTACTCACTAAGACTACAAATATTGTAGCAAGCAGTCGTGCAATTTAAACATACAACATAATCTCACATTCTTAAATAAATCATTTCAAGAGCCATTAGGTACATTGTTAATTTAATTGAATTAACATATTTTCCATCAACATTAACTCTTACTCTTACTTAAAAGATTTTTTTCAATACCTGAAATATGTAAAATATATATACTTCTACTTAAACTGATGATCCGCCTCATAAAGTTTGTACGATAGATATGGTGAGACAATTAATATCTATTTAGATTTGGTGTGAACACATTTGAACGATCTTTGTAAAATTAAAGAATTTATATTACACATTTTTGTAGAGCAACTTTATACACTCAGAACCTACCTATAAATAATACGAATTTTTTTTTTTTTATGTAATGCCTTTATTTGTTGGTTATTTAAGTATAGAAATTATTGTTTAATTTATGTGTAAATAGCCACTTACTTATAGTTAGTTTTAATGTAATTGTATTTAAACCTTACAATAAACAGCTTTATACGAAATATATAGGTATTTATATCTATAAATACCTATATATAAATAATAGCTGTGGATAATGCTTTCCGATAAGCACCAGAATCTATTTTGGGTAAAACATCATTTTCGTAGGTACACGGTATCCCTATGAATAATACCCAAATAGAGCATGTATAAATATGCATTAAGATTGAATCCCGTATGAAACAAGTACAAATTTATTTTGTAGAACAAAGGACAAGACAGATACTAATAATATTTTTAAATTACCTACATTATTCAACATTAACATGCGACGTCCGAATACTCTACTGTATAAGATAGAGTCCATCAGTGTTTGCTGGTGAATTGGATACTATGCTATTAAATTTTATTAATTGTGTGACAATAGATGAAACACATACATGGACATTGATGGGACTAATGCAAAAAAAGAAAAATATGTAGGTTACCATCTATTTCGTCCGTGTGGTGACGGATTAAGAATACGGAATGTCACCATCCCATATCATCCCATGGGTGTCGTAAGAGCCGACAGAGGGAGTATATTATGCAGAGAACAGCACTGTAAGAGAAGGAAAACTTGATACAAACCCTATACCAACCCGTTTGGCCAGCGTGGTATAGTAGGCCAATTGCTCCTTCCAAAGGAGAGGCCTAGTTCAGCAGTGGACTGTTAAAGGCTGATGATGGATGGATACCATCTATTTAAAATAGCTCATTGAAGATACAAGACATAACTTCTCTTGACCTAAGTACAAGTAGCCCGCAAGTGGCTGAGAAAAGCTCTACATTTTCTTACGATTACCTAAGTTATATATACTTTTCTGTTTACAATTACCGTACATTTTTTTTATTTTTTTTAGTAGAGATATGACGAACATTTTATTTTTCCCCAATCTGAATGCAACACGTCACAGTTGTGGTTATAATCTATTTATGTCATTTTACCTACGTTCTTACATACCTTGATAGCATCTTCATTTTAAGATAGATACTCAATCCTAAAGGATTTTATGAATCTTTTCCTACACGCCTTAAGGCAACAGCTCTTGCAAATTTAAAGAAACAGATATGCCTCGAAAAACCGTACAAAAATTCCGTTTGGAAGCTACTCGGTCGAACATGAACTCTGGAACGGCTGAGCCACAGACGTCGCATACAATAAACATGCTCATAAATAAATAAATAAGGCCGAATTTAATAACCAGCCTGGTCCTAAGTAATGATCGCCAGGAGGCAACGGTACATATATTATGCCCCACCATTTTATAACTTTTACGCACATTTCTTAGCGGTGTATTAAAATGTTTGAACACTATAATTTGGGAACGAGAGCTTAACAACTTTTTTTAGATGAATCAAATATTTGGGATGTTCGCATCGAGTGGCGATCGATAAGAGATCGTTTTCTAAGTAAATATACCTAGTACCTGCCAATAGTGAACAAAAAACAATTGTGTTCGTGGAATATGAAGTTGCAAATATTTCTTTTGTATGATCGACGTTTTCAATGGCATTATTGACGCAATATGGGATATGTTAGCCGATGCTGATATAATTCATTTAGATTTTTTGTTCTACTCCTGGCTCCCAGTTCCTGCAAATTTTCAGTGGAAGTAATTAAGGGTGCATAGGGTTCCCACCAAGAACTTAGGGTCCCAAGCCAAACTCACCTGCAAGTGGTGCACCTGCCGATCAACAGACGAGGCTCTGGCAAATTAAATATCCCGAAAAGCGGCAATAGGCTCGCCACCTATTACGTGGGATCAAAACACTGGCGAAAATTGGGCGTTTAATATGCCTCTGCCTACCCCTTCGGGGAAAAAGGCGTGAGTCTATGTATGTTGTATGTAGTAATTTGCCGCATACATCATCATCACATCATGTCCTTTTTTATACTGCCCCACTGCTGGGCCTCTTCTCACTATGAGAAGGGTAAGGCCATAGTCCACCACGCCGGCCAAGTGCGGGTTGGCAGAGTTCACATGTCTTTCGAAAACATTTTGGAGAACTCTGAGACATGCAAGTTTCCTCACGATGTTTTCCTTCACCGATAAGCAAGCGATAGCTAACAATTTAATACGCACTTAACTTCGAAAAGTCATTGGTGCGTGCCGTAGATTCGACCCTTTGCGTAGCAGTCTGTTGCTCTCTCCACTCGGCTATCGCTCATGCCTCATACAGAATATATAATATCCGTTCGAACACCTGAAATACAAAATAAGGTTATTTGACTGCCTCCGTGGTCCAGTGAATAGCCTATGCGACTGCTGATCGGAGGTACCGAGTTCGAGTCCCGGGTCTGGCAAAAGTGTTACTGAGTTTTTCCGAATTCTCAGTAGCAGCACGCAGTCTGGTGATTTGCTTGGTAACGGATTACCGTTAGGCTCAATAGGCCTTCTATTACGTGGGACCTAAAAATTCATGGCCAATTGTGGGTGTAATATAACACCTTTGCCTACCCCTTCGGGCATTACAGGCGTGAGTCTATAGATAAAAAATAAAAAAATGTTTTTTTTGGAAATAAAGTATCTACATTATTTTATTCACTCTTTTTCTGATTGACTAGAAAATTGCTGCGTGCGCTAGAAAGCCGATGGATTCATTAACGAAAAATATACTCCACAGATTTCAGAATTCTGTGATGGTGAAAATCCTTTGGTTTTAAATGTCAAGTGGCTATTATGTGACATTCTAAAAATATACTAAAGTATAATTCACGTTGATGTATGATATAAAACATACATGAATTCGTGCCTTCAGTAGCCAAATACGTCGATAAAGCAAAATTCTTGGTGCATTCTGGAAATATATGTAAATAAAAACAGTGTCATGTTTAAATAAACAGTGATTCTCAACAACTTTATACGAATACGTACAAAAAATAGATGTTTAAGGACTTACATCGTTTCGACAAATTGCCTATCCACAAATAAGAATCGATAAAATTACAATACACACTTGGATTATGCGTATCAAGCCATAATGGCAGTCGGTGGCGAAGAAAAACGAAGAATGCTGAACCAGTGGCCGTACTGTGCCATTTTCGACACGCTTGGTGACGGACCCTGTAAGTAAAAACAATTATAGCATTCCGATCTGAACAATTTTGCTTCTTACACTCGTCAAACCGTTTGGGAATAATTTGAGGCCACCAGATACGCCTGAATGTTGTCTTTACAAAGATAAAATGTTGTAGCTTGGACGTGAGAAGACAACATGAATCTGTGATTCAAAACGTGCAAGAAAAACCGAAAAGCTTGTTATATTAATAAGTGCTGGTTATATTATTAAACAGTGGCACATGTTATTTAATCGTTGCGAGAGAAATTCGTACGTGTGAACACTTAAAGCTCGCGTGTGAAGCGGAATGTGCTTTTTAAATCTACAATTAAGTTAGCGTTATCGGCCTCTGAAAGATTCTCTCTTATTCGATTTTTAATTAGCATTTTGTTATTTATAGCGAAAAACAAATAATTGGTAGTATATCGAGTCTCTTTTCAACCAGCCTTTGTTTTGGACTTTCAGGATGCATTCTTTTGAGCTAAGAAGACAGTCTCTTTATTTGGATAGCTGTGAGTACAACTTGCAGAAAAATGCTTTAGGATAGGGAGATAAGTATGTTTTTTCTTTACCCAATAGTTTACATAAACCTTAGTAACTTATTGCAAATAAATAAATATTTAGCATATATAGGTATTTCAAGAAAAAGAGATTGACTATCAGAGAGGCGGTTTTATGCTGATAGGTACACTCAGGTACACTGGTACATACAATTATTTTTTTTATATACCTAATTAAAAGTAAATGAAAGACATAAAAACTTCATTCACAACTCAAAGGAAAGCTACGAAACGCTGCACAAGAACACATACTTATTGTAACGAGCAAAGAAAGGGTTTTCCATTCCCACAAAGGCTGCATCAGTGATTGCAAATCTAACATAGTTTATTACCGTATCAGGCGAGTTCGTAGCACAGACACGTTGTGCAGTAAATTAAGCCATCGACAGTCGCGCGATCGCTCTAGGATGCCATCACGAGCTCTGTGGAATAGTTTGCGTTTGCGCTGCGTTTTTCAAAGGCATAGCTCGCGCGGGTGCGTACGTCGCCGAAGCATGTGACGTCTTTATCCGTCGAGTGCACGTCTTTGGTGTGCGGACGCCGCAATCTAGATCAGCGGCGCCGGCGACTTGGCGGCACGATGCTATCGTTAAACGCGCGCGACAATTGCTAACACCGGCGCCGAACAACAACGCGAATTATTCAACCGATGAGGCATCCCTGTGAGCCGCCGACTGACCCGCCGCACCATTGTTGACATACCGATACCTACGCATTATTTAACGCCTCACTCGTATCGCCCTTTCATTCGACACCGTCCTTCAGACTTAATTTGCAATATAAATTAACTTGCAAAACAATACTGGCAAGTACAACGCCCCTAGAGCTGGCCTTTTGATTTAAGAATGTTGTAGAATTTGGCGTGTAACATTTCACTAAAACTGACAAAATGGTTTATATTTTAGCTTGAATATTCTACTTCCCTACATGGCAAGCTTTTATCCGGCAGGTATATTTGATAAACCTTAATAAGGTTATTCACGGAATAGGTCGTAAAAATGCCAACAGCAACATCTAGGTAAGATAAAGCTTGGTCCGCTCGAAACGACTCACGCACGGACCATTGTGGACTAACGTTAGACTTGTATTAGACGTGGAGACATGCACACGGAGTCGACTAGATAGGTAAGATGCTGTGGAAAGTTCTGTGAAGCTCTGTTTCTGGGAAGGAGGGCGTGTGAAGGGGTGGTGGTGTGTGCGGGGTGCGGGGCGCGCGGGGGCTGCAGGATGCCGTCACGTGCGCCTGAGCATCAGATAGCGCGCCGCCGCGGGGAATGTTGCACGTTCGCGGACAAGCCCCGACACGCAAATGCTGTGCCGACTGCTCAGATCTTTTAGTTGCGAAATCGTAATACCTACTTGTAGATCTACCTACTACGATCTAACTATAGTACGCTAGAAAGGCATGAGAGAACAGTGAAAAGGAATTTAGAAAGGATCTTGCTACTTTGAAGTCACGTCTGCACTGTTGAGAGCTCATCATTTGCTCGGTAGAAAGAAATAATTATTTGATGCAAGACCAAATATAAGAAATATGTCTAAAATACTCCGAATTACAATTAGATGCCGATTGACCACATTGATGACGTAATGTTGAAAGGAACCGCCTCGCTGTTTGACACTGTTTCGAGAGTTGAGGTTCGATATCCAATTTCCCACGCAAGAATTTTCTCTTGTATGATCCACGAGTACAATCTGTTGTCTCGTGTCGGACGTGTGCGTTGAGTGAATGTTTGTAAGGTCTCTCATCATAAAGTGTTTATAATTTTAGCATTAGTAGCTACTATATAAAAAAATGCAGATATTAATTTATTTTAGATAGTAACTACTTATCCTTGTTGGCTTTTCAGTTGAGCTTGATATTTGTGATAGGAATGATCCACATGAATACCTAACTACCGATGGGATCAAACCTGGAGCAATTCAGAATCTTCAGATCGCGAGTCCGAACTAACCACTTCACGACTCGGCTGGAAAATAATTATGAAAAATAGAAAAGTAATACTAAATATGAGTATCTTGACAAAAGCTAAAAAGCTTGGTGGTTGGAAGTCAGGTATGCACAGACCGCCGGGCGCGGGCTCACACATTCCCGCCTTTTTGCCTGCCACACGCAGACGTATTTATTGCAACACTGATACAATGATGGCCGATTTTGGAAATATTGTATTTATGAATCTAATCGCTGGTGTTTCACATCTCTGATTTAATTGTGAATTTAAATAAATATGAGAGTTCGAATCTTCCATGTGACGGGCTACAATGTTACCACCTCATTTTATTCCGTGGGCTTCGTAAGAAGCCAATAAGAAACTACACGAAGCAAAGAGTATCTTCGTGAAGAGACGGAAAACTCCAAACCAAATCGACTGGCCTGCGAGGTATAGTGGGCAATATCCTCGTAGTGACTAACAGTAACAGTGTTATTAAGAAGCAGTTTAGCAGAGCTTAAAGTCCAGCAGTGGACTGCGAATGCCCTTTAAGGAAGAGTTCGAATTTCACTGCATGAAGTGACAATGTAAATTAAGGTTTAAGCAGGATGATCCAAGACTGCCTCAGTGGTCCAGTTGACAGCGTATGCGACTGCTGATCGGAGGTCCCGGGTTCGATTCCCGGGTCGGGCAAAAGTGTTACTGGGTTTTTCCGAGTTCTCTGTAGCAGGAAGGAGTCTGGTGATGTGCCCGGTAACGGCAATAGGCTCGCCCCCTATTACGTGAGTCCTAAAACATCACGACGAAATGTGGGTGTAATATTTACACCTCTGCCTACCCCTGCGGGGATACAGACGTGAGACTATAAATTAAAAAAATATAAAGATCCAAGTGTTTTTGAGCAAATGTGGGCAATTCTAGATTTATAAACTACTAGAGGATGGCCCGCAGCTACGCCCGCTTATTTTAATTTTGGGCAATCCCTTCTGAGTGTACCCTTTCGGTCCTCACACTTCAACTTCTTGCGCCCAATAGTTATGGTTGTGCGTTGTTTGTCAGTTAGTCAGGCACAAAAAAATGTACCTATATACCTCTCTTAACTGTTCTGTGTATATACATATACAGATTCATTGTTTTTTCAGTAAGAATAAATAATAGGTATATATCCGTTGTTCGATCACTATACTATATCTATACTACTGCCAGCTTATCGTCTGAACTGAAAAAATAGCGCCAAGACTATATCGACCCCGCTTGCTGTTTCCCATCGGATTAGCGGCTGTTTTACACAAAAATAACTGGTACAAGGAGAAGCAAATAACTAATAAGCAATAAAATCTGTTCCACGATTTGTTGTAGTAAATGTTGACTGAAGTGGTCTTATTTTGTTTCGTTCTTTTCATTTTTCACGAGCGAATGATCATTTACTCATTCTTAATGTAGAAGGAAGTAGAATAGTAGGTTGGTAGACAGAAGTTAGATTTTCTACTATAGCCGACTACCTACTTTAAAAATTCGAAAATTTGTGAGGATTTATTTAATTAATTTTTAAAACATTTTTTACAATAATATGCTAACTCTAGAAGAAGTCGATTATACATGAAATTTTACAGATACATAAAGTTACCTAATTATATTATTATAATAATGATCAGATGAATTGCCTATTATTGAAAATCAATCTTAACCCGTCATAGGCGGAGCATTCATACAGAGTAGGAAAACACTATGACTAAAAAGCTTGAAACAAATACGAATATGATTGGTTTTAGTAATAACGCGATCTAAACATTGTGATATTTAAAATAGTGTGAAAATTCAAAACTCGTACCAGTAGGTCTCTCGTACCTACTTGTCTAACTAATCATACAAAAAGAAGAAGACAACCAAACATAGATTACAATAACTCAAAAAATTCAAACGTTTCGAACATAAAGCTCGCGAGCTCAACCTGTCATCCCAAAACAGCCCAGTGGCGGAGTGCCTCAATATGAATAAATTGCATAAATATTTATCGGCGCGGTTTATGCCATCGGCGGCGTCTACAAGGGACACACACAACACAAAACAAAGCTTTAGAATAACATAATTGTTTTTGCACATTGCTTCGGAATGTTATCAGGTTGGTGGACACCGTTAGTGCCATTTCTGAGACGTATAGATTCATATCTCGTTAAATTTTGAGATGGACGATGTTTTTAATTTTGAAGTTTTTCGACGACTATGCTTTGGTTGTTTATTTCTGTAGCTTGGACTGAAGCTTTAGTTGTTAATTATTATTTATTAAGAACTTTACTGTGCCTCCAAACTCTATCAAACTTAGATTTAATTCACTATGCTCCTCTTACCTTAAAAAGTAGACGAATAACTTTAGGTGTAGCCTTCTGCTACACCACTGTACTGAGTATTGTCCGGACAGTTTAGCACCTGAGTGAATCCTGGTGCTATCCAGATACTACAGCGGTTCTCAATTTCAGATAGCTAAGTATATTATGAGGACTAAAATACTATTTGCTACCTTTTGGCAACAATTATGTAGGTATAATGAGTATTCATAGTTTTATCGCTCTTTGTGTGTAATGATTGACCCTCTCTCGAATTTCTGTAGACGTAGAAATGTTATATAAAATTATTATTCAATGTCTTAGGCTAGGCTTTCTCATAATGAAAGCAGAAAAATACCTAAATAAGATAATTGTACACTTGTACTAGAGCCTTGCTGATTTCAGCATTAATGAATCTACCCGACTGGTGAAGTACTAATCTATCACAGAATATCGACGTTAAGTGATATTATCTATACTGTCGAGTGTCGCTCAGTGACTGAGAGTACCGGAGGCCTCATCCCTTTCTCCTTTTCCCTCATCCCACTCCTCCACTTTACCTTTTCTCATCAGTCAGTAACGGACTTGTGACTCCTCTGGGGTTACGGGTGTCCATAGGCGGCGGTAATCGCTTACCATCAAGCGACCCGTGTGCTAGTTTCTCCGCCATGCCATTTGTCATTGAACCGGTACCTACTTTCAGATGTCCAAATATGAAAACATTACATTCTCCGCATCACTTTGTTCTTAGGTTCATTTTGTTTGCGAAAGCTTTTATCCAAAACTTATCACAACAGTTGCTTCATACACATTGCGCTACGAAGTGCAAGAAAAATAAAACGCGACCTTCCAATAATACGAAAGCCAATAATCCAAATACCGTGATCAATAAGTCAGCGCGGACAAGCGTCATCATTGTCATGTGTTGGTCCGAACAAATACATCAGGTGCGTCGTTGTTCCCGTGACTCAGTGGAATAAATCAGCTGTTCTATGCGCTTGCACCGTCCCTCAGTCTCAATACGGCGTCCTGCTGTTAAACCTCACAAATTTACGATCGCTCCTACCACTGCAGATGCCAATCGTTCTCTCAGCGTTATTTCAACAAAATGTGCGTGATTTATATGAAACCCAACGCACGCGCAATGCTAGTATATCTTTTATGACGCAAAATTTAAATTGTTCGCAACACAAGTAGGACGGTTTCATCGATCTGCTTGAAATAATTTTATTTATGAGGTAATTCTAAATGCAATATAGGTATCTAAATCACTACGTTTTTAGAAACGTTTATAACTTAGCACTTAATCCTTCGAGAATGTTGCAAGCGTTGTTATTAGCTTGTAGTCTTTAGAATAGTTCCAAAATGCAGATAAGAAAACAAGAGAATAGAAACTGTTTTGTAAGTTTTAATGATAAAAGCAAGAAGATGTACAATTCCGTATAAGTATTTGTTTAGTTATATGTGTGGTGGGCACGTTATAAAAGGTCAGTGTCGTGTCTACCTTGCGTCTACAGAATACGTGAATATATCAAGGAATCGCAAAGTCCCCACGTCAAGGCCCCACGATTTCCAACACGAATAAATATTCCTTTTATTCCAATTTGTCAGCTAAGCCACTCTCAGCGGCGACTTATCTCCGTATTCAACGGTAAGCTCCCGCCAAAACAATACGGCAGTATCGTTAAAAAACGTGCTTGAATACAGCATTTATCATCGTTGATTAAATACCATTGTTTTGTATCGGCAGAGTCGGGGTCCCCGCGCGTCGTGCTCCTTTTGCGTCTCCCTCCGTGTCTCGCATTGTAGCCGCACGGAGACAATAAGTCTGTTAAATTGGCCTCCTATACTCGTTATATTATGTGCCCGGCGAGTTCGTATTTATGTTCGTAGAGGACGCGTGCGAGCCGCCCGCCGCTGTTCGCCTTCGTCTTGTAAATTCTTGCGAACCAACAAAATTTGTTTTCGCTGCAATTTTATTATGATTTGTTCTAATATCTCGAGCTTCGAGCATTTTTTACGACGACACATAACCGTCGTATCTTTGTTGCTCGCTAGCGTACAGGAGGTATTAAGTTTTCTCTGTAAAATTTGCTTATCATATTCGACTTGAGCATAAAAAGTTCTCAGAAGACAAAGACGGTATCAAAATAGTCGTACGCCCACACAGAGTCGCGGTCGCTGAATCACGTACTGCAATTTCCAAATCTAGATTTAGGAAGAACGCGCTGAGCCGTGTTCTTGAAACGAATGCATTTCGAAGAAAAGACATCAAACCTATACGTGACAACATACTCGCCGGCGGCGAGCATCAATGGGCCAACGCACGTGCCACACTGTTTTTCCAGTTTTTCCACCAACTACCTACTATACTTGTCGTATTATATGACATCATACCATCCATGCGTACTCTAAATAAATAAAAAAGCTTTACACGCGATTAAAACGTGTAATGATCTTCCGGACGGAGGACTCTCTACAAGAACACATTTCAACGAGTTTCTATGCTTATCTAAATGACTATTACTTTATAGAACTCAATTCAAAGCATCGTTTGCGCTCCTCATTAATTATTGCGAAAATAAATGTGAAAATATGACATAAATTATAAGCAAACAGCGCTCAGGTTCAATCATTATAACATGAATGACTGTCATAACAGAATCCCAATTAGGTACCGCATGGTTCATCTCGAAACTCTCTAATTAATTTCAATAAATTAATATCGAAATATGAACATGGTCGCATTACGAGATCGAGCCGTATCAAGAGCGTCTAACAAAAAGTGAGAATGCTGTAGTCACTACAAAAATGGGACCTCAGACAAATACGTACGTGGCACTTGAAAAACTGGAATCCTTCAAGCGTAGTATTAACATGGTTAATTAATTTATTAATTAGCATCAAATAATCTGTAATACAGCGGCACGGCGGACCCCTGGATACGGCCGGATAGCTTTTCCAGCGAAGTTCACTTTTTAGACGACGATTAGCATGATATTTACTTAGTAATAAACGGCGATTCTCGTAGTTGCCGACAACTCTGTTATGAAATGTTAATGTTATTGGCTGCTCCGCATAGAAAAACTCGCTGCGACCGATAGAAACAAAGAAACCAGCGGGATTTCGTTTGATTTTCTTATTGTTCGGACTTCTATGAACAATAATAGGCGTACGTTGTTTCAAGACGAAGTTGTGAAAGCGAAGCGTGTGCTCATTGAATACTAATTCAAATATTTGCAACGGATGATGCCTCGGCCCGAGTCAAGTAGACATTGATAAATAAACAGCTGTCAATAGTCTGTCCGGGCGGCGGCGAAATTCGAAAATGGTTCGGGTTCATTAATAACCGGAATGGATCGTAAGTCGCAAGAGAGATGATGGTGATACGCTACCTGTGTTCGTGATTAGCCGCCGATAGGTACCCGCTTCGCCATTCTTATGTAACGAGTGCATCATAGATAGTGGCTGCACTGCCACTGCCACTGTACCCAATATGTTACAAAATCTCCTCTGTAGGCACGGTCGATAGGTATGCGGCGTTTAATGAATTCTATTCGCGTATCATGTTTCATGTTTAAGGAGGGCGATAAATCAATAGGACGACTCGCTCATGCGGTATCAAATTCTCAACGATTTATGTGTCGTTTAACTCACGATGACTGATTTTAGGAGTCGTGTAGGCATACATTGTGCGGTTAAGAGCAGCACCTTCAATAACGGCTCGGCGGGAACGCGACGCATCCGCCAAGGTCACACTTTTATTATATTTTTAGTGGCGATTAGCATAAAGTTTTGCGCGTCGACGCATTTCGTTTTATTGTAGTATTTTATGTTTAGCGTTGTAAATATTGGCAGTTTCTTCCTCGTGGGTATTTGCACGACCGATTAAGGTTTCAGCGCCGGCACTTGTCGCCTCATTTATGGATCGTATACTCGGTTTACAGACGCCGTTCTAGATAACGGTATATTGATGGCTTTTGGATTAGCTCTTCAGCATAACGTCTTAAGGCACTGGTGTGTAATAAAATTAGCGCACGGTGTTGGCTTTGTCGCGGCCGGCTCGTATCTACTGGCCTTTATACGGACATCAAATCGGACGTTTCGAGATGTCGATCAGTCATTAGAATGGAATTCAATAAAGTAAATGGTGTATGATATGAGTGAGTGTTCTATGGGCTTCCGTGGCGTATCAGATTCGGTAGCGGGCGCGCTATCTTGCCCATTACTTTATCATCTGTTATCGGCGCAGCAGCCGTGTTCCGAGCGGCCCAGATGTATCTGTCGATACTTAAATATCATAGGCGGTTATGGTAGTTTTATGAGACTAAAAAAAACTTAAACAACTCCTATCTCATGATCTGTTTGAGTCACTGACTAGAGGTTAGAATTCGAAGATTCCGTATAAAAAATAAGAGATCGTTAAAGAAATACTTTGCATGTTTCATTTGAGATATGAACACCAAGTGCTTTGGCAGGTAACGTTTGTTAATGCTTCTAAATAGCTTCGTCTTAAGGTTCTTTTTGCTGTAATTTGTTTTGTTCGATCTTTTCAATAATACTTTATTACATTCTATACCATTGACCTGTTAAGCATTGTTTATGCATATGATTTATTTTTTCTAAAACCATTAACATTTTTGAACTTGATAAATCTTGGAATTCACGATGATTGTCACCGAATATAATATTTTATGCTACCTAATATGTAATTATAAATATTATTTTTATAAAACCAATACACTATTAAATATTTCCTATCATTTCATAACTAAGAAACCAGTAAAGAACGGCAAACATTTCTGAAAGATTTTTTGTTCTGTTCTGCAGCGGATAGGTGTCTTTAACAGTAGATAGTAGTATAGCCTTGGTATATATTGTGTACCGAAAGGTATATATCAGCGATGAGGAGAAAGCGACATAGCTACCTTCGAACCTTTCTTTGGTGTCGAAACTGGTGTAATGTATTATGCTTGTTTTCACCCTGCCTAATGTCAACGCAAATCCAAAACCTCTGGGGCTACAGAATAAAATTGCAAACGCAAAAATTTCTGGCAATTTCATACGTAAGGTGTTTGAAGAGTGATGAGGATGAGGATGGATATCCGTCATTTTCAAAATAGGAGGCACAAAATTTCACATACCTGCTGATGGTGAGAAGTAAATATAGGTAAGTACAAGTGCACCAGCGTTTTTGAAAACTCTATCTAAGTGGCTGCAGGGGTTCAAATTTCACGGAAGCAAAGCTATGAGGAACTGTTAATTTTAAGTATGATGCAGATTTTCCAGCAAAATTCTATTAGAAGCGTGTTTGGAAATTCGGGCTTATCATTTGCTGTCATAAGAAACACAGTAGCTAATTATAATTTACATACAAAACCGAGTAATTTTCAAAATAATAAATCTTAAAACGGATACGTTTATTAATACACCAGTTAACAAACAAAAATAACCATATCGTAAGCAATAACTTGTCAACCCAAATCTGGTTGTAAATTAATTTATAATAATTACAACTAATCATAATTAAATATTGGTCTGGTAAGTGGCAAGCCCGCGGGGGGCTGCCGGCGCTACCGCAGACCCCGGACCCCAAGGGAGCGCCGCATTGTCCCACGGTCCTTCCTAACCTTAAGAATGTCAGCTCTGAACAAAACTCTAATATTTTTTGCCTCGGATTCTGAACGGAAGTGAGCCAAAGATGTTTATCGTAGCTTATACGACGATATCTGTTATTGGTCTCGTTATTGTTTTAACAATATTTATGACGGTGAAAACAAACATTATGGTCAATAATTTGCTATTTATTTGATGACGACAAAATACAAGACCATATTTCAATAAAATTGGAATCAAAATTTTTGGTTCACTTCAAATGTGGTCTCCCAAAAAATTATTATCTTTTTTGTGATAATGTGCTAATAATATTTATTTCAACAACACCACTGAAGTATGCCTCAAAGGGACAAGCGATCTAGTTTTTTGTTACAGTTTTATTATTTGTTTAGCTAGATGAATTGGGTACATATTAGGCAAATGATAAGCCTGTGTATGTAAAAAAGTACGTGTACGTTTTCAAAATTGACGTTAATTTTCGGAAAATTGCGGAATCCAGCTATAAAAGAGAACTTATCCGTGACCCAACAATATCCAGCTTGTTTAAGCGCAATCTGTCGACATGAGGTCAACTAAACACACAAATCTTTCTATTATTTATTACAAATCCATATCAAACAACAGATGCACCCATTTTCCTAGAAGTTGTTCCCATAACGACCAACCGTAGCGCAATCACTCACAGCTTTTCACTTATAATGATGTTAAAAACGTTACCTAACAGTCTCTTGTCCACCCATTGTACTCAATAACAAACAAAAAAAAAACATTTAAAAAATGACTCCCAATTTATTTGGAGTATAAAAAAGCTACATTTCCCATAACGTTGGCTTGGGCGTTCTCATCTGCCATCCCTCTTACATATTTCTTTTTCGTTTTTTATATGAATCGGTTTGACATTTGGGAGTCGGGTCACTTATTAAATTAGTCTTTGTATTTAAATGAACGATTAATTTATACGTCCAAGTGCTTCTGGTTTGTTTCGAGAGCTCATTGTGTACGACATGGATGCTGAGACAAAGTGGCTATTGGACAAGAGGGCAAAGAAAAGGTGTTATATTTCAGCGTAGGAACGGAACGTGAATGCTTCGTTGGTAGCATGCTTTGCTGGGATGGTCTAACTATACTGTCGTTTTATGATTTATGTTTTCGTCCAAACAACAACTATTCATTGTAGTAACGCCACACTGTTCGATATTTTATTTTATTATGGGAGCTTATGTAGTACTCGTATTATGGCTAGAAAAAACTTGTAGCTGAAGCCTATGGGCGAGAGCGGCAAGTTTCGTCATCGGCTAACTAGCACGTTTCAGAAGTAATGATTGAAACTAAATAAGTATCAGATGTCTATGTAATAAAATCAAGCCGTGTCAAATTTTCCATTAATCGTTCATATCAACCGTTTGTGAACATTTTAATTATACATTGAATTTCTTATTCAATTATAGTGATAGTGTGCAGATCCGTGGATCGATCTGAAAGTACGTAATCATGCCTGAAGTGTTGAGTTGTGTGTCAAAATTGCTAATTACTGCTTACGTTTTGCTGAAAGCTGTATGTACGAAAGCGTCAAAGACCACCAATCCACCACGGACCAAACATTATGGACTATGGTTTCTACTATACCCAGCAAGTCTAATCTCCTATCAATCAGTAAGGGAGTTTCTGAATTAAAGATTAAGGATATTATTATTTGATTTAAATAATACTTAAATTCAACATTCACCAATACTTTTATTATTACATGTAGTCATGCCTGCACACAGCTTAAAAGCGTCGAACGCAGTTTAATTAGCAATAAGTATTAATTGACCCTTGATCATTAAGGCATTTGTTGGTTTTGTACAGGTACTTAAATAACAGGTCTGTTGGGATATTCTGCCATAGTTATTGTCGCTTTTAAAATTTATAAAAAAATATTTTGTGTTTACATTCTGATGGTAAGAGACGGTGAGATAGGTTGCTATCATAGCTTGCTATGTAAATTTACCTGATCAATATTTAGTAGATCAACCGTATTAAACTGTGAAACATTTCTAAAACCCACATTGTAGTACTTGGTTCATAAGTTTACAGTGTAATTTCTATATTACCAATACATGTACATAGTATTAACTAGCAGGATTGTTGCAATACCAGCCTTTGACAAGCGAATGAATGACGCTTTGTATCAGATGGGTTGCTCGTCTGCTATTAGAAGCAATAATAATAAATTAATATATAACCCGTAGCCTTAAAGGACATCTAAATTATAGACAATTATATCCAGATATCCAAAAAATACTTGTCGGTGATCAATGTTCGCACAAATATTCGGCCGTCGGCAGTTTGAACCAGACGGCGCGGCGCACCAGCCATTTGTCCTTGCCTTGCTTGCTTATAAAACAGAATAGAATGTGTTCTCTTAGAACTTTAGGTATTCTACTTAAAGTTTAACGACTATTTGACATTTTAAATGTATTGTTTTTATTCAATTAA
This sequence comes from Euclidia mi, assembly GCA_944739405.2. NCBI lineage: Eukaryota > Metazoa > Arthropoda > Insecta > Lepidoptera > Erebidae > Euclidia > Euclidia mi. The sequence goes on from OX123188.2 coordinate 70,689,348, forward strand.
ATCTGAACCGCTTTTAGGATAGAGACAAAATTTTGCACTGTTTTAGCACGGGCAGTACGATGTTGTCACACCATGGTCATTGTTTTGGGTACGATTGTCTTTAATTTGTGATATATCTAGCAAATAAGCAGATGGATCGCCTGGTATGAAGCGATTACCGGCCACGATGGCCACCAAAGGAGTAGCAAGTATTTTGCCAGTCTGGACGTGAGGACAGGCGGCAGGAGGAGGAGGACAAAAGGTCTCACTCGTCACTGTAAGAAAGGCTACAGTATAAATACTTTACGGAGATATTCTATGAAAGGGTAGTAAGTATTCCCATAGTCCAGACGGCCTATTCATACTGAAATCAGCAAGTTTTCTCTTATTATGGAAATAAAAGGAATTTCAACTAGACAGGCGATGATTACAAGGATACTAAACAACACGCAGATCATTGTAGTAAAATGAAAACTAATACTGTTAAATTATACAGGAGTTCCTGACACATTCATAAACCTATAATTGTACATAAACAAATATAAAGTGCGAAAGACATCGTATGATTTTATTTTCTTGACGTGCTCTCAAGATACAGTACTCACGTGTTAAAAAAGTTATTAGCATATAATATGATACTCGGACATGTATTATGACGGAAAATTGTTATAATTTTAATATTTTTTTATACTTTTTAACGGTCCACAATAATAAACACCCAGATGTATTTTTAAAAGAATTATTGCCGCAAATCACGCGATTTGACTGCGAGTGTTTTGTTCCAGTGTATAATATTGTAAAATTACCACTTGTCGACTTTTGAGCAAATTGTTTAAATAACTACGGACTTTGTGGACAAATATTATATTGTACCTACATAATTATCAACACGCATTTTGCAATTCTGCTCAGCATGTCATAATATTATAGCCACCACCGGCAATCGTCTACATCAAATTAATTTTTCGTAATGTTTAAAGTCAGGCGACTTGTGATGAAGGTTGGAAGCATACAAATTTAGTGGATTTTATCTCAGATTAGTCCAAACATCTTTTAAAATATTTTTATTTGTTGAAGTTTCGGTAGCTTTTTACCAACGATGTTTACGAAGAGACAAAAATCTGTAATCAAATAAACCGCGTAACATTCGTACGAAGTAATTTGAACCGGTAACAAGTTCAACTACCGGAAAAATAAACATTTCGCCATAGTGATAAATTTATTTAAGATATGACCAACAGGGTTTAAAGTAATGTATAATGTTATTAAAGAACAACCATTTTTGTGAGTCATATACAAACACAAACAATTTATCACACCTAACTCGGTCCACAGTAGCCATAATGGAAACGGGACCCGTTAAATGATGCTCGTAATTTTCAATCGCAACAAAACATCAGTGAACTAACAATGGACATTCTATACAAAATCGCGTGAGAACAAATGTAGTGATACTCCGTACACAATATATGTGTACCTAAAGTTTCCAATTCTCAGTAACAACATACCTATACCTTCCTTCAGTAGTTGATGTCGAACATTAATCCTAATGTACGTATCTAAACGTCGTTTGATCTCGACAAAAATATTTGAATGCGTCCAATAAAACTATGGTGTGGAGAAAAAAGTCGGTTCGAATGTGGCACGGTGCTCGTAAGGTACCACCACACTTCTGGGAAACCTCCGGCCACTGTCATATCACAACAGTAGGGGTGCGCACTGCTTTACACGGCCCGTATCGATATTCTTATTAAGCCTTTTTCATATATTATACTATGGTTTTTGCGTAAGTTAATGTTTACCTTACTTTCGCCTGAATATGCAATTATGTATACAAAAAAAATATTTAATCTTATGGACATTTATTTCTATGCATAAAACTTGTGTAAAGGACAAATCGATTTGTATCTGTTGGTTTGAATTGAAGATTATAAGTTGATAACGATCTAGAATATATACAAGCAAAATTAAAATTATAAGATAAAAAGGAATAAATAAAAATTATCGACATAATCGCTTGCGATTACCTTTTCCCTCTCTAGTGGAGCATAGAGGCGCAGGCGCACGACAGATGATCAGTCATGCGCGAGATGCTGCGCGATAAGCCAGCGGTAGCCGCTCATTAATCTACCCACTGTCCCCCCTCCCCGCGGGACCTCTTCTCAAACCCACCACTTTACCAATTAACCGGACACGACGATACATACGTAGTTCCTAGAACCAACAAACAGTTATCCTAAAATATCGAACACTCCATGTGACAATAGTGAAAGATTTATTACACCTATTAGCTCACTAATATTTCATAAGTCGCTCTATGGACAAAAAATGGCTACTTGAATTATGTTATCTCAAAATTGAATGTCTGCGATATTGCATAGAAATAGCCACATCATAAAAGAATGTGCGACACTTTGTGTAAAGGTCAAGAAACGATTGCCAATATTGATATGATTGATGGCACCTACGCATGCAAATATGAGTCCGAAATTAAATATTAAAGAAATACCACCTCGGTGGTAGTAGCGGTGATTTATTATTTCTGAGATCATAAACATATTTTATTGACTTCGTCACTTGTGTTCGAGACAGCAATAAAGTAAAATTATTATCTTATATTACTTAAAAAAACTTATACAATATTATTAATTTGTAATGGACCGTTGTTGAAGTGTTTGTGACACGTAACGGCGCAGTTAGAGCACTGCCGTGCGATGCCTGCGAGGCTGCGAGGGAGACGATGATCGCACTCATTCGCTCGGAAGCCATCAGCCGTCATAAGGTTTGCAACTTACTGATATTGCCCAGTTTAAGTGGCCTACTTTACATTATAACTATGTTGGTGCATTACACGCTCGCAGCGATTTTAATGTCGTTCGGTAGCCGTCATAACCCGGCCGACGCTCCGGCATTTACTGAAGAGAATTTATCAATCAAGTGGTGAGTTTACGAGTACTGTCGACTTAATGTCTCCGCAGTAAAACTCTGCGTTTGTTTAATGGAATTCATTCGGGACATAATTGAGGGAGTAAGCCGCACCGCGGGCGGCCGCTGCCGAATTCAAACCTACAACTGTTTAATGTCCTTTGTTGACTACCGAATGTAATAAGTTTATTAATGATAATTAAACGCAAAATTATGATTTGCCGAAATTGGAAACCAGTATGGTAGAGTCCGAGTGATCGCACACCTGGAATATAATGATTATGAAGTCACTTCCTCAGTCCGTATAAAAATAGCAGCCAAGTAATAAAGTTTCTGTGCTGAGTAAGCATTATTTATGATACCAAGGAAAGACTAGAAAATTTTCTCTTGCCATTTGCAAACACGTGGTGTACCTATAGCTTAGATGACTGTTGAAACTTATTTACAATAGCACTTCATGTAAAGAGATTTTTATAAATTTTCAAAATACAGGTCATCACACAGCTCCACCCGCGATGGACTATTTTACCCCTTAGGGTGGGGATTATCAAAAACCCTCTTTTAGTGCTCGCCTACACTTTGCAAGGAACCAACGTGCCAGCCCCTTGCCCCCAAAACTGCGTTGTCTGCCAGTCAGTCAGTAACGCAAGAATTTTGAATAACTATATTGATGATTGTATTTTATTTTACAGTAGAGGTAGGCCTCCCGCAAGGTGGAGCGACGATCTTGTTGAGATCGCGGAAGGGGAACGAATGGTTGCTGGTGGATCAAGATGGATGAGGAGAACCTCGGGGAAGGTCTATGTCCAGCAGTAGAGGTCTATGGGCTGATATGATGATGATGATGATGAAGATTTATAAAAAAGAAAATACAATGCTTAGAACTGGCCATGTTGGGATCAATTAATAATACAAGTTTCATTGCCCCGTAGCAGCATTCTGTAGGTGTCGTAAGAGGTGGCTCTCCTGAAGCGGCGATAGCCGAGTGGAGAGACCAACAGACTGCTATGCAGAGGGTCTCGGGTTCGAATCCACGGCACGCACCAATGACTTTTCGGAGTTAATTGCGTATTAAATTGTTAATTATCGCTTGCTAATCGGTGAAGGAAAACATCATGAGGAATCCTGCATGTCTGAGAGTTCTCCATGATGTCCTCGAAAGACATGTGAAGTCTGCCAACCCACACTTGGCCAGCGTGGTAGACTATGGCCTTATCCTTCTGATAAGTGAGAAGAAGCCTTTGCCCAGCAGTGGGACAGTAAAAAGGGCTTATGATGATGAAATAGCATCTTGAGGAAGAGGCCGAAAACATCAAACCCAATGCCAACCTATTTGACCAAGTCGTGTTATTGCTAGAAATGCTTTTGAGACACAAATTAGGGGAGGGACAAAAAGCTGATGATGTTGAATTATTTAAAAGCTAACACACAAATAGATTCTTGTTATTATTAGGTAGATGTCCACTCTCAGGCTTAAATTGTGTTTTGTTAGGAGAAGGTCATCCTACCTACATCATCATTCAGGGTATCACGAGTGAAATGAAACGACAGTATCCACTTGTTATCTTATCAAATATCACAGATAAACTTGGCATGCAGTTGGCTGGTGAACATCACATACAAATATAAATTAAATTTACATACAAAATGATGATTTATTTTTATCTCAATACCTATGGTGAAAATTAAATACGATAAGAAAGGAAATATTTCTTGAATCCACGAAAAACTGAAAAAAGCTGCACATTGAAAATGAATTAGTTAACTAACAGATAAAGGGATGTATACCTATGTATCAGATTTAGCTAACAAAACTAAGATTACTTGTTTTAACTGCGAAGTGCATAGATTTTTAAGCGCTGTGAAGATTTTTTACTTGCTTATTGTATGTTCACACCCTTAGATATATGATAAACGTATATTAACCTATAATTGACCCTCATTGCATATCACACCTTTTTATCCTTAGGGGCTTATTCCATAGACCTACTAAGCTTTGTCGATGCTTCCATTATTAATAGCCTTTTAGCTTGCATTCACATTATTGTGGTTGCTTGATAAGCAAGTGCCGAAGACATGATAATCTTGTAACTCTAATTTACTGATTCTTTCACTTTTCTCGCCGTCTGTAGCAACGTAAATGCGGTAACTCCTTGACAATATCCTGTATTGGTTTGAAGAGTAAATCGTGTCTTTAAATCAGGTCAATATTTTAAAATACTTGAGTCATAGATTGTCTGCCATCAACACTTAACATATATAAAAGAATGTGATAGAAGAGCTTGTCACCCTGTCCAATCGTGGTCCATACTTGGTCCTCCACAATTAGCTCGTAGTAGCACCATAAACTGCATAAAATACAGCTAAACAAATAATTAAATATAAGGCACGGCTCGTTTAAACTGACCACTGTACAAGTGTACACTGAACTAATAATATTAAACGTTTATGTACATAACGCAATGTATACAGGCGTATCCTTTTCATAATCTAATGTAGATACAATCCAGTCAAACCACCAATTAACACAAGATCTTTCAACTCCTGACGATAATTATCATTAAGTATAAAAAGGCCCACAATAAAACATTGGGCGGCTTACACAAATTAATACACATCTCATATTAATAAATACAAGTCAAGCATGGTCACAATGTACTTAATTTAGACGATTTACCGTTTTTAGGATAGCGTCGTGGACACTCGGGTACCATCGGCGTTTCTCGGAAGTCGTAAACGGCCAGCATGGCTGCGCGGCCGCTTCGTTTGTACATATAATCAACCTTTCTACGTATATTAATATATATATTATGTCGCTGCACGTTGACATTTCGGTCGTTTACCCGAAAATCTTGGTGGAAATGGTAACTAATGGCTTGATTTATTAAGGTACCGGAAGGGATGTAGTACCATGTTTTCTTTGAAGAAATCGCTTGCACGTCGCTGAATTTATGTATACCTAATTAAATTAATTAATTAGAAAAAGTTATAATTGAATTAAAGTAATAGCATAACTACTTGCTTTGAGTCCATTTAATAACAGTATAGTCGTATACTTATCTATTACTTACGAAGATGTATCACCATCGTCCTATCATCATTGTCTTGCCCTGGTCCCAATTTATTTGGGGTCGGCGCAGTATGTCCTTCGCTTCTATACTTCTCTGTCACCAGTCATCCGATCGTTTACCCCGTTCTCTTTCATATCCATCCTCACACAGTCCATCCATCTTTTCCTTGGCCGTCCTCTTCCTTTTCGTCCTTCTACATGCATACTCATCACTTTTTTACCTACATACATCTTATCTCTCCGCATAACATGTCCATACTAGGCCAATCGACTCCTTTTTACCTTTTCATCTATGGGCACTACTTTCATACTACCTCTAACGTAATCATTCCTAATTCTGTCATCATTGTTATGATAATTGGAACCGAGCAATAGAACTACATACAATAGGTCTGCTATCCTGTCTTACTGGACTGACAGACAGAGTATTAACTTTTCTGTAAAACCACGGACTTCTGCATAGCATTGAACCAGCGATATTACATGACTTTGACCAGTGTTCTTGTATATACAAGCGAACTGCCTCCTAAAATCTATCAAAAATCTTCATGCCAGACAGGTTTGACGTCTTGCGAGGCACGGGGCATTCGATAATTAACTATTTATCTAACACCTACTCAAGTACGCACATAACTTCGGCAGGTCAGTGTAACACCGTGGGTTGGCCCTCTGCATTTCTATTCATTGGTATGTCTGCTTAATTTTTCATTTCATTCATAAAATGACATGAAATAATGTAATCATTTGCAATAGAGAGTTCTAAGCACCACCCCTGATCCGCAAAACTTTCTCTTTTCCAAATGTTGTTTCACAGCTCTACTGTGGTACCTGTTTCTGTTACCATCCAATTTTTCATTTTTTTAATGCTCTTCCTCCTGATATTTAGTAAGTCCATTGGTCACCGCATGCTTTAAAACTATTTGTCAGATTTTAAATAGCACATTCACGTTATAGGTACTTAGCATAGTTAATTAAATAAAAAAATTGGGCAAGTGCGAGTCGGACTCGCGCACAAAGGGTTCCGTACCATCATCTATAAAAGAAAATCACGTTCGTTGTATGTATACTTAAATACTTTATAAGTTTCTACCTGTTTATTAAGATCGAGTAACAAATTGCTTAAAAATTACGTTTGTTGTATGGGAGCCCCCCTTTATTATTTACTTTTTTTAAATTTAATTATTTATTTTGAAAGGTAATATACAACTACATATTCTGTAAAAATTTAAAGCGTCTACCTGTAACAGTTAGTAATTTTGAGCAAAATATACGAAAAAAAACACGTTTTTTGTATGGGACCCCCCCTTAATTTTTATTTTTTTTATATTTTTAGTATTTGTTGTTATAGCGGCAACCGAAATACATAATTTGTGAAAATTTCAGCTATCTAGCTATCATGGTTTATGAGATACAGCCTGGTGACAGACAGACAGACAGACAGACAGACAGACAGACAGACAGACAACGGAGGCTTAGTAATAGGGTTCCGTTTTTTACCTTTTAGGTACGGAACCCTAAAAACAAGCATAGGATTATCGTTTACTTATTTATTACAATTAATATATTGCAGCGACGAGTTTAAAAGAAAAAGTTACTAGCTCCTTTTATTCTGTGTGTGTCGTAGATAAGTGGCGACTAAGGAAAATTCACGGCGCAATAAGTATCTTGGCGAAGAGACAAAAAACTCGTCATCAAACCCTATGCGTACCCGTCTGATCAGCATGGTAAAGCAGCACATTTAGTAGTAGTAGGTAGCCACTTTCTTTTATTGACCCACAGTGCTACTGTAAAGCATTAAATTGCATCTGTTAATTATTTTCTGCATCACCCAAGAGCTGATTGGTAGAACCTTTGGCATTGACTCAACATCTCTACACCTTGTTTGTGCAAATAGATTTCATAAAATAGAAGAATAACATAACGCTACAAAGTCTCACACTGTTCAATATAGTATATGAATAAATATCTACTTAACCATTACCCATGAGAAGGTCAAAAGCTTCAATCAATTTGCAATACAAGTGTAATCTATCATTTCCATAATACCAGTATCGCTATTACTTAGTTTTTGCAATGAGTTCGGTTTAAAGGAATGCCGCAAGGCATTCTTCCGATCTAAATAATAATTGGACTCATACGTGCGCTGTGTCTAAGTGTCCGATTAGAATTACAATGACGAGCAAAGAAAATAATTGTTCTTCCTAGTACTATCAACCTACGACTTCTAGTGCTAGCAAGCGCATTTACTTCTGTAGTCCTGTATCAGTTGAATTATTGGAATTTACTTTAAGTTAGGACCTATCTAACCAAATATGAGCTATTATAAGCAAAACATTGTTTTATAGGATGTGTACTACGTAGCTACGTTTGTTTCGAGTATTGTGGAGTCATCCTCCTATCCTAGTCCGCTTAATTAAGACTTACAGATATTAAGATTTTCCATAAAGTGACTACCTGTCTAACCCAAAGGGATAGCGATATTCCATGGCTTAGACTTGAGTCACTTTATTCCGGGATACTGACTACCTTTAAAAACTATCAAAGATGTTCATGACAGCCGGGACCGACCGCTTCACGTTCTCCGAGGTACGAGCCAGGTGATTATTAACAAATATGTAATTTCTTCCAAAAAGTGTAAAACTCAGGTCAATGACCACAAAATCAGTATTTATACCAAAAAAAATTAAATAGAAAACTCTTATTTTACCTACAGGTGAATTCATCATTAACTTGCCAGTAAATGTTGAATACTAGGTAATAATTAGAGACATAAAAGTACCCACTACAAACGGTACCCGTTTAACTTTGTCAAAAACCTTTTCCATAGTTTTTCTTTTGCAGCATATCCTCCAAGCTTCATGTAAATTAGCGCGTTAATTCCACGGTATGTGAATAAAAAAGTGATATTTATTCAGGTTTTATGATATGTGTTATTCTTAGATATGTATCAAGTCATGTAGCTTATGACAAGCAAACTATTTTGCATGTTTAATTTACAAAAAGTGGTATTTAATATCCTGTGGCAGGGATTATGTTATCCGGTAGGAGCATGATATTTTTTTTTGATATTTGCTTCTGGATATTACAGTTGCATAATTAAACAAAAATTGATCTCTGTATTATTTCGCTCATATTTCTTTTTTAACATTGGTTATAAACTGAATTGGTTATTTTCTAACAGACCCACTGAAGATGGTAAAGACCGTGTACCTGGTAATATTCTATTGGTAGTAGTGTGCACGAAGCCTGTTATGCGATTATACCCAATTGTAGTCTTGTTTCTGAATATAGTTCATAGAATCTGCTGACTCTACATATTAGTATTAATAATTTGAAATTATCTTAGTTTACCATACACTAAATAAATACGTCTAGTTAGCATCGAGATTTATCAAAGCGAGTATCTGCTGTAGTAACATTGTGTAGCCGCTTCGATATTTTAAGTTTGCAATTGAGATGTTATATTTCTAGCGACTAACATAGCTTATACCTAACCATAGTTATGTCATCAATATACATTTATCCAGTACAGCACATCATCACAGTACACACATCTGATTGTAGATTTATGTGGTACTTAACAATTGATTATAATACATACCTGCATAATATATGTCAAACAAAAAACAACTACCCTTCCAAGTTATTTCTCCAAATGACAGATTTATAGAATGGTTAGGCACATTCCAACATTGGTTAAAGTATACAACAAGCATGTTTTATTCATAAGCCACAATAATGTCCCTACGTTGCGAATGTTTGCGCAATGTCTTGCAAATGTTATAAATCTTACGATGGCTAAATAATAAGCTCATACCTATTTGACTATCTACGAACCGTGACATTATGACGCAATAAAACTCAAAGTATTTTATGTTGACACTGCTGCAATGAAAATACAATGAGCCTGGAGGCAATATTTACCTGTGTCATTATACACTTGGAGTGAAGGGGTGCAATAAAAGGGATTTCCCTAAATGCCCACGGGATCGGGCAGACACGAGAGTAGAGCCTTGCTGATTTCAGCATGAATGGGCCGGCTCGACCGGGGAAGTACTACACTCACACAGAAAATCGACGTAAAGTAACAGTACCTAAACTGTTGCGTTTCGTTCGGTGAGCGAGAGTGCCGGAGGCCCTATCCCCTATTCCTTCTCCCTCATCCTACTCCTTATCCTATCCCTTTTCCCAACCCCAAGGGTTGGTAACGCACTTGTGACTCCTGTGGTGTTGCTTATGTCCATGGGTGGCGGTAATTGCTTACCATCAGGCGATCCATCTGCTCGTTTGCCGCCTATGACCGTAAAAAATAAATAAACACGGTTACATTTAAAATAATAATTACGTACGGTCGTAGCTGCGGACATCTTCTAGTACTATATAAAACTCTTACGTTACTGACTAAATGACAGAGACAGCACAGCCACAGAAACTTAGGGCGCAAGAAGCTGTAGGTAATTATATTATATGTTCCTAAGAAAAGATTTTTTAAATAAACCTCCGAGGGAGTAAAAATGTCCCACGCTGGTGGAGTGGCAAACGAAATCTATATTTTATTGCACTCCAACTAATATTTAACTAGTCCCTCATCTTTAATCGAATCCGCAACACCTAGTGATTTCCGTGCTCAGGTGAAGTCTTTAAGCCATTGCGTTGGTAAAATATCTACAAAATAGAAAAAATCTGTCATCAACGGTTGTCACAAAAGGTTTGCGTCCTTGTTCCTAGGAGTATACCCTTTTCGCAAAGAGAGAAAAATTTTACTCCCACCTAGCAACAGCCACTTTGGTATTTCAATTTCCTATATATCAATATACCGAGATCATTAAAGTCCTAAGCGGCTATCTCAGAATTACTTCATTTCAGTACAAAGCCTTCCCAACATACAATACTGTCCATTCAAATAAACGATGTCAGAAATCAATGGAGTCAACTAGGGCTTATGGCCAAGTCTATTTCCATGTCATTAAGGCAAGCGAGCGAGTGTCGAACACTTCTTATTAATATTGTACAGCGGTCAAAAGTTAATCGGGTTTAAGTCGCTCGCATCGCCCACGAAGATTCATCACAATCGTCATTATTCACACACAAATTATGTAATTTCAATAAATGGAGCTTATTGAATAGTGATGAGCGTCGGTAGGCCGCGGTGGAACCCCTGCCGAGAGCCCTCACAACGAGCGGCACTGCTCACCGGAGCGTATCTCAGCTCTACAATACTACCACATACACTGCTGGTCCTCTATCAACTTATTAAACTTTTCTAATAAAAAGCTACCAATGTAAATTGTTCATTTCTGAAAGCTACAGTGTAAGGGTGGCTTATGTAGATAGCTTGCCCAATAAGCACTTAGATCCTCATTGTCTAAAATAAATGCATTTTGTTTGAATATATCGTACGGGTGCCAGCAGAGGTCGAGATGAGTGTTAATGAATCTCTGTATAGAAAATAAAAATATACGAAGTAATGAAAAGTAATACTTAAAGAATTAAATGAATATTTTAACAATCAATAAAACCAACAGTAGAGTAGTAGAATCGAATAAATTTATTGAACATAATAAAGCTTACTTTCCAAGCGTAACATTTTAAGCTTTAGAAATTTAAATGTAGACCTATTATAATAACGAACTTCAAGAACAATGTGACCTATGACTCTATAGGTAGAGTTACAACCATTTGTACACCACGACATATCGTATGTAACTAATTGTAAAGCGATCATGTAATTTATCATACGAGTCGTTTAAGAAAGCACAATAATAGAGCGTTAAATGGTAAGCGACTCCCCACACGTAAGTAATTGATTTATAGGCAAATATTAAATCTGTTCTCACCACGAACCCATATGACTAATGACCGTAGTTCGGACAGCTTAAAGTTTTGTTTTTCACCATCAATTCATCTCATGCACACGCGTCAAGCTTTGATTGACGCACTGTTTTGTGCACCACTCCTCACGGTACAAGTCTGCATAGATATTGCTACTAACATTATTAAACATGAGCTTTGAAGAGCATGAGCGACCACGTTGCGTAAGTATTTGTCGAAACACGAGCAAAAAGAATGCAGTTTAAAAGTGAGCGCAATTAATTTGGACAGGCGCATATCAATCACATGTGTATGGTGAATATAAAATGTCAACAAAACGTCGCGGAGCAAGCGCATCACACTTATCAAAACAATACAAAACGCGGGTTGTTGTCGATAATGATCGCGGCCACGGCCACGACAACCCTCTAACTCCATTTTTGTGGGTTGACATCGCGCTAATAATACTCATGAGAAAAATGCGCGCCGGACCCCCGTCATCTTCCTTTTGTTTTTAATTTCTACCTCAGTGGCACCGATTTAATTGGGCTCAACTCGAGCGAGCGCACCTTCGTATTTCACCTCGGCTCGGTTCATTTGAATATTTAAAGCATTTCGGGTCCCCGTCGTATTATTTTGTTTATTTACACAATATTTATATATTTATTTCAGTGCCGGCGTCATTTATTCGGTGACGTGACTTACCGATGTCGCGTCCTTCCCAGTATCGACATAGTTAACGCGTTGAATTCTCTCGCGTTCCATTTAAAAGTTTGGAGTTCTTTGTTTGGTTTGTCTTTTTGTGAGCGAGCGTCGCAGCCGCGTGTGGCGAGCGCTGCTCTTCGTTGTTTTCTCGCCAGCCCTTATCTTCGACAAGATTGCTCGTTTTTAAATGAAGTTATATCGTCTCGATTGAACACCAGGCCACGGAGGCGAGGCGAATTTTTAATTAGTTTCCGAAGATAGAGAATTTTAAGGAGGAATGCGGGAGCCTTGTTGGCAGTGCGCGCGGATATCTTAATTGAGACGAACGCACCGTTTCGAACACCGAGCGGCGATTTGTTAAATACTGCGAGATTAATTATGAATTAAAGACTTAAATCGACGTCCGTGCAGCGGTGTACGCTAACTAAATGTGCCGGTATTCGCTAATGAAGAGAATTAATGAACACCATTTTTCGTAGTGCCATATTGAAGGATCGCGTGTTGCCGCTGCGCACTGTGCGCAGGCCCGTCACGTCATTGCTTCGCGATTATTTCATTAGCGATGATACTCGTAGCAAAAAGAACATGACTCGCATTAACTCTACGTATCCGCAAACGACCGTCTGACAATCTAATTAATAAGTATTTAAAATAAACGAATTGAAATGCTCCATTAAATAAATGGGGAAATATTACTGAGCGGGGACAAGAGCCACTACATTGAAGGCGATGTTATCCGGATCTCTAGCGATAAATTCGCGGCACACCTTCGCTGCGTCTTCGAGGAGCCGTTCAGGAGTCGTAGGCCCATGGTTTATGGGGAATGCCTTGCGTCCGTCCAGCTCGAACAAGGTGCCGTCCTTGTGAATAAAAGTCACGAAATGGTTGTTTACAGCTTCGTCTGCTTCACCGCCTTGCTCGCCTCCCGTTCGTACTATGTCTCTGTACGCATCTAAAATGGCTGTGGAATTCTCTAAGAGCACTCCTTTAGCGGCCGCATCGAGATCTTTTGCCTCCTTGATGTAATCCTTTAGGAGACCATCGTTAATGTCAATCTTATGCATGTTATTTGCGACGCTGTGGACTAAAGCGATAGTTCCACATACATTACTGAGTACTTGCTTTAAGTGGAATACGTCTTTTGGCGGCTGGGAGCCCTTACCTTTGAGCTCTTTCTCTTGATCACTGCGATGTTTTTCGTACATATCGGAAAGTGGGAAAAGGAGTACCACCGCGAGGACGGGGCGAGGAACCCAGTTGAGCGCTTCATCTTCTAATCCTATGACGTCTACCATACGCCATTTATCAGATACGCCTAACTTCTGCAAATACTTATTCATGGTGTCAGGGTTAGACTCCATAGGCAGAGCGACGGCCATTGTAGCAAGTTATTGTAATTATAAATCTTAAAATGAAATCCTATAGAATTTTCTGTTGATAGCTCATTCAGCAATTAAATTGACATTAGATGACAAGTTTTCTTTCTTTTTGACCAAAGACAACAATATCGCCAAAAAACTTAAAAACATAATCGAGGTCGTATCTATATTTATTATTCTTTCACCATAGTTTTTTTATTTTTTTAAAAGGGCTCACGCCTGTATCCTTGAAGGGGTAGGTAGAGGTGGGTGGGTAGGTTATACCCACATTTCGCCATGAATTTTTAGGTCCCACGTAATAGGGGGCGAGCCTATTGCCGCTACCGGGCACATCACCAGACTCCGTGCTGCTAATGAGAATTCGGAAAACCCAGTAACACTTTTGCCCGACCCGGGAATCGAACTCGGGACCTCCGATCGGCAATCGCATACGCTATCCACTGGACCACGAAGGCAGTCCATAGTCCACCATAGTGGGCAATTAAATATACCTACAATAAAACGATGTAAGTTCAAATCCTGACACACAATGGCATAGCCATGCTATTTATTTTGTCAGGGCATCCTGCACGAGTGTTAAGTGTGCTAGTATCTGAGCTTCCTAAAAAGAACTGAATTGATATGAAAGAACGTTATGGGCATGGGTTTTATCGACGTGTATACGAAGAAAAGCCCAACTATACGAATACTACTAATATTTCGCTAAGTACCGGCAATATATGCCTAGCTAACTATGGCCTTATAACCTAGCCCGATAATTTTGTCTAGCAAAAAGTTTATGTCAATGCCACAGCAATCACGGTACTTAGAATTTCAATCACACTCAATATATCAGACTCAACATAGATACAATGCATCAGAACCTGCCTATAAATACTTCCATGAAATACAAACATTAGAAGAACAATACACAGCTATCAGCTGTTATATCTGCTTACAAGAGTACTTATAGAGAAATACAACTTCATTATTTCCGCACGGAACATTTACCAGTGCATTTTACGTTAGTGCTCAGTACAAAAAGTTCCCCCACGTTACTTAGGCTGCAGGGTGTGTAATTATCTTAGCATTGTACTTAATTGCATTAATAGTTGGCAGGCTAGTTTAATACTCTATTTAAACTGACTTCACACATCATGTAGGTATTTGTGTTTCGCATATCGCCCACGTTATTGGCATATATCTATTTAATCGTAATTAATTGCAACAAAAAACAGAGAATTCGTTTATTCACTTAACAAGGTGTATCTACTTTTATGATATGTTATGTTCATGCAACTTGTATGAAATTATGTTCTAACTGCGCTTTTGATCATGTTGTATAAATTGTCGATAGGCTCGTAAATGGCCCAGGGTCGTTGCCCGAGTGATGCAAATTATTATTTGGTTTTATGTTGGACGATTTGGCTAATATATGGATTATTACATGTAACCTTGAAAGCAAATAAATGGCCAATGATCAAAGTTTATGTTTAACCAAAAACTTATCACTCTCTTGGCAGCCCAGCTGTTAACCACAAACCATAAGACAGACATGCGATCACAGCACGCTACGAACGATCAGATCAAGGGGCTAATCTAGACATTTATAAAAACAATATCATTCATGGTACAACATGTTTTTGCTGCGATGAGTGTATGGATTAAGTTAGAGCAGAGATTAATATGATGCAGGATTGAGGGTCTCAGGTTTACTGCGCGCACCACTGATTTTTCGAAGTTAAATGCTTATTAAAATACTGTTTATCGCCTGCTAAATTAATATATTTTTTTTTTTTATGTTAATAGGCGGCAAACGAGCAGACGGATTGCCTGATGGTAATCAATTACCGCCGCCCATGGACACAAGCAACACCACAGGAGTCACAAGTGCGTTGCTGCCCCTTGGGGTTGAAAAAAGGGATAGGATGAGGAGTGGGATGAGGTTCTCCCTCATAGGAAGAATAGGGGATAGGGCCTCCGGCACTCACTGTGAACACACGTTATTAAAGGAACACACGTTGCATGTATGAAAGTTATCTATAATATTTTCAAAAGACATGAAAAGTCTGCCAAGGAGTCTTCTCCCTGGGCCTACCTTTTGGAACCGGCAACTAGAGTCAGTGACGTTTCAAAAGAGTATGTAAATTACCAACTTGAAATAAAAATATTTGAATTTGAATTTAATTGGAATTTGAACCCATACTTGAGCTTGCTTAGGTTGCACTAGCTTGGTGGACTATGGCCCTACACCTCACATATTGAGAAAAGAACCGTGTCCAGCAGTGGACTTTACCACACGCAATTTTATTTTTTATACCCGTCTGATGATGATGATGATCATGCATGTATCACAGGACAGAGCAGCCCATATGTATTGTGTGAGTGCTGATAGGCGACACATCCAACTTTTAAACACACCTTGCGGATCATGCGTTCGAAATCAATCGCGCGAGCGATTTAACAGGCAACGGTAGCCTAGTGGAGACCCTGACAGACTGCTACGCAGAGCGTCCCGGGTTCGAATCCACATGGCCCTCCAATGAATTTTCGAATTTTAGTGCGTAGGTATTAAATAGTTAACCGTGAAGGCTGAGGGAACCAGCACATCTGAGAGTTCTCTACTATGTTCTTGAAAGACATGAGAAGTCTACGAACTCAGACTTTGTCAGTGTATGACTATGGCCTTATCGTTTTCAAAGTGAGAAGAGGTACAAGTCTTATGATGGTGTGGTAATCTATTGATCTGCTCACTTCACTTTGTTTTGTTTTTTTTGAGCAATGGTAAAATTATTTAACTCTAAAAAGACATCAATACATAACATCTGACTGCGTCCTGTTACGTTGTTCAATCTGGGCTTGAATTAATCAAAAATGCTTTACCTATTTATTTTTCTGTAAATGCATCTACCTACTTTATCCAAGTTATTAGACTCTATCATAAACCCAATTTCCGATATAGTATTTTAGACTGAGAAGACTACCTTGGAAAACAAAATAAGTAGGTAAGAGGTTTTTATTCACAACATGAGCGGCAATGTAAAGAACAAGACAGCCACTTTACTAAGTATAATAACACGGTTTTAGTTCCAAGCCACTACTCAAGACAGATGCGCGTTAACAGGCGTTAATGCCTCGTGCTAGAGTACATACACCTTCGACTTTTCTATACGGAACTAGAAAGTAACCGCATCTAAGTCGTTAATTCTCAATTGTATGATAAGCAGCTAATCAAGTCATAATTTTATACATATTCGGGCGGTATAATTTACGAGTCTCATCATACAATGAGGTGATTTCACAACTGCCTACATAATTTTATTAATACGTCCATAAATATTGCATCAGGGTATTGAATGCATTCGCAACGTGTTCAATGGGTGTCGTAACGTGGGTCAGATCGTCAGTGCTTCCCTCTCATTAAGGTGTCAAATTTTGTCAAATATACCGCCGTCCATTAAGGGAGTGGGCGGAGCTATTGAGAAGTTATCGGGCGGTGGTTACACGGCGTTTCTGTAGTGACGATGTATCTCGAGATGTTACTAAGTATGTAACCTATAGATGCTATAAATTAGGACACCTATAGATGCTTTGTTTCTTATTATCTCTATATATGTATGTACCTAAGTACCAAAGTTTTAAAAAAAGTTTACAAGAAAGCATTGATAATGAATCGTAGATAAATTGATAAAAGTTATAATGTTTTTGGAGGTCTACTCTCTAAGTTTCTTTTAGATACATCTAAAATAAACTTATAAGTAAGAACATATAAGTATTTTGAACTATTCTTCACTACTTCGCAGAAATATTTATCAGAAATGGATGGCAACTTGCCATCCATTTATTATAAATATTTTAGATTATTCAATTTCAGTTTCTTAAGTGCTTAGTTTAGTACCTAGTGGGAATGGGAAAGCACCTAGTTATTTACAATGGTTATCCTTACCGTTGAGGTTAGATATTTCGGTAAATTAAATCCAAACCCGCGCTGTTTCATTTTGATAAATTAAATCATAGGCGTGCCATGGATACGGATGTTTAAAATAAATACCTAATAATTGAATATTGCTAGAAAAAGCTTAAAACTAGAAGAAGTCATCTAACGAATCATCTGTACCAATTTCTTAACATTTTCCTAAGAGGTGCTCCGGACATTACCTATAGGTATGTCCATTAACGCCGATAGTTGCTAAAGCGGCTCTGTTGAATAAAATACATTTGACTTTACTGCTACTTTTATTTCAACATGTCATTAAGATTTGTCAAACATCATTCTGTCGTAACTCCGGTAGCAATCGAACAAAAACTGTACCTGTCTATATGTAACTGTACTTGACATAGTCACACTCGTGCGCTTATTAATCATTGGTATAAACGATCTTTGACAAGTAACGGATGTAGGTAGTACCTATCTTCGGATTTATCTTCGGTTAGCGCTCGCCTGTGCACCGAAGTTGGGCGGTGTCTATAGTGACTACCTTCAATTACTGGCCTAAGAGCGCTTATTATTTAGAAATTCAATCGGTAAATACAATCATCGTTTCGCATGACAACGCGTTGCCGACGCTGGAACCACTTTCGGTTTTATTAGGACTTAATTACGTAAATAAGGATTAATTGGCAATAAATACAATAGACCCGTTTAAAGTCCCCGTCGCCGATAGCCTGTTGGATGAATGGCTATTCTTTAGCAGTTTTATCACGTTGTGAAATAATGTACACTTTCTTGAATAGATGATTATTATTATCTACCTCTATCTCGAGAAAAAACTTCATAGCATAGCTAGAGGTTCCTTTCAAATAATTTATTAAATAGATTTATTAAGAACCGCTTAAGCGCTGCGTTTTCAAAAGTAAAATTAAAAGTTAAAGAATCATCAAATAATGACATTTTAAGGTTAATACCATTCTTTCAATTAATCCCACCCTCTCCCTTATTTTCCAGAACAACACGGTCCGGGCTAAGGTACCTACCACTCTTACACGGTGGAACAGATACTCGTACCGTCTTTGCCGAACCATTACGATGTGGAACTCAATGCCTGCCCAAATGCACCCCTTCCTCCTATGATGTCGGGTCTTTTAAGCGGGCCTTGAAAAGCTATTTTTTAGGCCAGGATTTCTTAAAGTGGGGTCCATGGTCGCCTTAGGGGTCCGTTGCATGAGTAACAGGGACCCACAGAGGCTCAGTTCTCACTTAACATATTTATTTGGAAATTGTGCATTAAACTCACGCCTCGAACGAACTCGCAGTGAGCGCCGGGCAGCGAAAGTGAGTTTTAATATGAATAAGGCTTGTTTTTTTAACACTAAGTTATTCATTTGTAAGGGTTCATGGAAGTTTTTAAATTCTGAAAGAGGTCCGTGACTGCAAATATCAGGTGGCCTGGAGTGAATATGATAGACAACAATAACAAAAAATCGCAATGACTGAGATGCGGGCAAACAAGCATAGCCAGAGATAGCCTATTGGAAGGCAGCGACAGCCTAGTGGAGGCAGCAATATTCTAGTGCAGATATGTACCAACAGACTGCCATGCAGAAGGTATCGGGTTCGAATCCACGGCGCGCAAAAATTACCTTTCGGAGTTATGTGCGTATTGAATTGTAAATTATCGCTTGTCCCGTGCCTCGGAAAGCACCTAAAGCCGTCGTTCCCGGCTGCCATGAAGATCTTTGACAGTCGTAATTCAAAGGCATATACACCCTGTATATGCCTTTGAATAAACTGACACTAGTCTAAACCATGGAATATAGCTATCCCTTTAGGTTGCAGAGGTCAGACAGGCATTCGCTCTGTGGAAAAGCTACTCAGTCAAAGCCGGTTAAACTAGAAAGTGGACCCCGGGTTCTAACTAGGATAACGCTAGGAGGATAATGTATGGCGGATATGAGGGCAGCTCAAGATTGGTGTATCTGGAGAGCCATAGGGAAGCCTATGCCAAGTTGTCTTCTATGTAGTCTCAGAATTTGTTTGGCTTGGTATGGACATGTAAATTAATGCGAAGAGTCGATATGCAGGTGATACCTAAATATAAAAAGAAGAACGAAGAGGGCAAGAGAGCAGAGAAAAGATGAACTGTGTGAGAAAGAATAAGAAAGAGAAAGTGGTAAATATCGGATGGCTGACGACAGAGAAATAACAAGATGCGAAGGACATACTGCGCCGACCCCAAATGAAAAATTTGCACTATAGTTAGAGGCTGATAATGGTACCATTATCATTTTTTGTTGAAACAATCGATCATGCCTGGTTCTCGTCTCATAATGAGAAATAGATCACAGGCTATACTTTACTTAGCACTCACCTGAGAGCGTTTATCTTCACTGCTTGCCATACTTTCAAACTTCACTCTTTTTTAAACCTAATATTGAATAATGAGACTTGGTACTATGGTATAAGTAACATACTGATCTTAGGGAATATATTGAGATCTTGCGCAAAAAAGCATTTAAAACGAAATATGAATCTTTTTAGGTCTAGAAGAATAAAAAAGCAAACATTTTCAAAATATTCTCAACATATTAAAATGTCCTTAAACACAGGACCTCGTTTATGCGTAGACACCAAGTTTCATTCATATTGGTTCATCGGATATTTGAAATAGTGGACTATAAAAATTGTATAGAAATCTATAAGAATAAACGCCCTTAATAATTATAGTTCTAATTGGGTACTGGTTTCAAGTTGTGTTCCGCAGGGCTCTTTGCTCGCTCCGCTCTTTTTTTGTATTTTGTAAACCTACTTTATTAATAACGTTTTTGTGCACTTCACGAGTTTGCTAATTTTGCTATTTTTGAGAAATAATCGAACATCTACGGGCAAAAACATAATAATTCCTTTTAACACAAAAATACTAACTACTTTTAAACCATAGTACCTACTTACTAACTAAGTACGTAATATCATTCACGATTAATACTTTTTCATTGAGAAAGATTTGCACCAAATTCAAATAAACTTTTGTGAACATTGTAGTATCTCAAATTAGTTCTTTAAACTAGAAACACCTGTTACTAAACATACATACATACATAGACTCACGCCTGTTTCCCGGAGGGGTAGGCAGAGACTACGGAGCGCCATTTGCAACGATCTTGACATATCTCTCTTGCTTCATTCACTCCCATCAGATTCCTCATGCATGCTCTTCTGTTCAGGGTGCTTCTAACCTGTCCTGTTTTTAGGATGTCTCCAATCTGGTCAGAGAACGTCCGCCTAGGTCTTCCCCTTCGTCCTGTCCCTTCCACACTTGCCTTATATATCTGCTCGGTCAGTCTTTCGTCATCCATCCTCTCCACGTGCCCAAACCATCTTAGCATACCTTTCTCGATGCTTGTCACTATATCTTCTTTTACCCCACAACACTCTCTTATCACACAATTCTTTACTCTGTCAGTCAAAGAAACACCACACATACTTCGCAGTGCTCTCATTTCTAGGCGAGTTAGAGACGGTTTCTGCAGCATTTATTCTACTTTCATGACTACTAAACAAATGCAACAATTTATTGTAATGTAAGTATTACTTGGTAGTACTTTATTTCCAAAATTAATAGTATTCAAACAGAACTCATCTTTTAATGAACACAGCGATTTTCAAGTTTACAATTTTATTGTATATCACAAACCAACATAGTCCTTTCTTTCACCTTACCTATATGCCCGAATAAAACTGAATATGACAGTGTTGGTCAAACAGACACGCAAAAGTGCGAAATGGACGAAGATACTACCCTGCACCCCCAATTAGACGTGATATCGTTATATAACCACGTGCGTCAGAAAGATCGCATGGTTTTTAGTAAGACTGTATTTTAGGTTAAAAATCATAAATTTTGAGTTAATATCCTGTTCATCCAAGCAAGCGATATGTTACGGAGATGTAGCATACGGGATCTAGGAGTACGTACCTACCTACGTACCTATCTACGTCATCATATGACATACCTATGTCAGGATCGTTGCAAACGGCGTTCCGTAGTCTCTGCCTCCGGGAAACAGGCGTGAGTCTATGTATGTATGTACCTACAATGTACTCATCAAACCTATATGTAAGAGCTTTTTTATAATATTAAAATATGCTGTGGAGCAGCACGGGTCCTCTAGTATATTTTTTAACATGCAAAATTTTATTTAAAATATCTACTTTTCATCCAATAACCAGATCGGTGGTCGCTCTTCTATGGATTATCCTATCCTACTAATATTATAAATGTGAAAGTTTGTGAAGATGTATGTATGGATGTTTGTTACTCTTTCACGCAAAAACTACTGAACGGATTTGGATGAAACTTTACAGTAATATAGTTTATACATCAGAATAACACATGGGCTACAATTTATAAAGATTTTGTATAATGTTGCAACATAAGGAAAAGTATCAACTGAGTCAGCAAAAATCCTGAGCTCAGAAAGCTGTCATCGCGTACGTTGCCTAAACCATTAAAGTTACTTGAACTTCAGGCACTGTACGGTGAAATTGTTTATCAGAAAAAGCTCATCATGAAAAATTCAAGATGGCCGCCGGCCGTCACAAAATGGCGGATTACTTATTTTCCACAAATACCTCAATATGGGTATCAAATGAAAGGGCTTGATTCGTAGAATACAGCTCACTATAAAAAATCCAAGATGGCTGTCGCCGCAAAATGACGGATTACATATTTGCCACAAATACCTCAATATGGGTATCGAATGAAAGGGCTTGATTGGTAGAATAGGCTCACTATGAAAAATCCAAGATGGCTGCGGCCACAAAATGGCTGATTACATATTTTCCACAAATACCTCAATATGGGTATCTAATGAAAGGGCTTGATTGGTAGAATAGACCTCACTATGAAAAATCCAAGATGGCTGCTGCCACAAAATGGCTGATTACATATTTTTCACAAATACCTCAATATGGGTATCGAATGAAAGGACTTGATTGGTAGAATAGGCTCACTATGAAAAAAACCAATATGGCTGCTGCCACAAAATGGCTGATTACATATTTTCCACAAATACCTCAATATGGGTATCAAATGAAAGGGCTTGATTGGTAGAATAGACCTCACTATGAAAAAACCAATATGGCTACCGCCACAAAATGGCGGATTACTTATTTTTCAGAAATACGTCAATATGGGTATCGAATGACAGGGTTTGATTGGTAGAAAAGGCCTCACTATGAAAATAGAAGGAGACGTATCAACTAACAACAAAAGTAAAAACTTGAAAATAAAATAAACTAAAAAAAAAAACATTACATTTTTGGGCGTAGCGTATCCAGAATAAACACTATGATAGACATTTCACTTGCGCAACGATTTTATATTTGTCTGATCAATACCCCAGATTGATGAGAAGTTGGGTGCGATCGGGCAGATAAGACTTACCGAATTACTTTTTGTTACGTAACCTAACTACATAATTTTTATTGTAATAAAAAAGTAAAACATAAAAAATATGTTTTTTACCATGCTCATTCTTGAGTAGTTATCAAATTGTTTTCAAATTTGATAGATTTATTGCCTTCAGTATTTAATGTAGATGAACTTTGTCTTTACAGTAAGTAGTTTGGACGAATACTTTAAAAGTTATAACGATATAATTGACCTAAGCGCAGCGTCATTAAAAGCGCTTACTATGAGTTGTCGCGCACAGCGGGGCGGAGGGGCGGTCTGATTATGTACTTTGTCGTAATGCTTTCAGTTTTTATTTTGCTGCTATTCTATTCAATAGATACGTAAGCTCTTCAATAAGTTTAATAATATACCTACATAATAATCTTTACCTGAAGTTTGACGACTATGAAAACAAAAGTAATTTTAAGTATTCTCTGTTTATATGTATGCTACACGGCGAATGTGCAGATCAGTTTGTGATGAAATTTGATATGGATAGTTTGAAATCTGGGGAAGTACAAAGGCTACCCTTTATTAAAATTTCATGCGGGCGAAGCCGCGGGCGAAAGCTAGTAGACTATAAAGCTATTGCCGAAATAAAAACTTAAAATACCTATTATACTTATTGCACACCAGCTGGTGCCCGCGACTTCGATCGCGTGGATTTTATAAGAAAAAATATTAATATGTACTTATTTATTTTTCAATCTTCAGTGCCACGGATTGACATTGTTCAGCCATAAATTTGAAACATTCGAATTTTACTGTGCTCTGTCTCTTTCACAAGCAATATAAAAAAGCGAGTGAAAAAAACAAACTTTATCGAAATTCGATTTTGGAATTCGACCTCAAAGAAAACACGTTCGGAAACGCGTTATACCCTAAAATTTAAAGATATACAAATATCATCATCCTCTTAGCGTTATCCCAGTTTCAATCTGGGGTCCGCTTACTAGTCTAACCGAATTTGGCTGAATATTAGCTTTTCCACGGAGCGACTGCCTGTCTATCGAATATCGCTATCCCTCCGCAACCCGAAGGGATAGCGATATTCCATGGTTTAGACTAGTGTCAGTTTATTTAGAAGGTACTGACGCCCTATAACGACTGTCAAAGATCTTCATGACAACCGGGACCGATGGCTTAACGTGCTCTCCGAGGCACGGGACGAGCGATAATTAACAATTCCATACGCACATAACTCCGAAAAGTCATTGGTGCACGCTGTGGATTCGAACTTGATACCCTCTGCATGGCAGTTTGTTGGTATCTCCACTAGGCTATCGCTGCCTTAAACAAGATATACAAATATCTTTATATATAAAGAAATTATGTTGTTTTTTTAAATGTTATTGTTTATATGTTTAATATATTATTGGATTTTAATAAAAATAATTCTAATTAATTGTATAAAATTGGTATTTAACCAATACATTTTTATTTGGAATTTCAACAATGATACATTTGAAAATTAAACATCAGGGACGCGGTATCAAAACGCGATTTAAAAAAATAGCGGGAATAAAGTAAACGTTTCGCTGATGCTGATAGCGTATAACGTAACGAGCTAAATTATATTAATATAAAATACTTAATCTAAAAAGATGAGTGAAACTAGCGATGATGACTGTACTTTAACACCAGAAGAGTTAAAACAACAAGAGATTAATGCAGAATTTTGTTGTAAATTTATTCCTGTTAATTTTTATGTCTCCTAAGTAATATGTGTTCTCACTGCTGAGGTGAAAAGTTATGTGTGCTACACGAGACCAAAGTTTTTTGCATCTCGTGCTGTTGAGTCCCTCACTACGCTCAGGATTCTAACTTTGATTCACTCGCTACGCTCGTGAAAACCATAGCATCCTTCGCTTGCTCGGGACTCAAAATCAGCACTCGAAACAAAAAACAACTTTGCTCTCTTGTTGCACAAATAACTATTGATGAGGCTTTAATTTCATCTGCTGTACTTTCCTTAAAACTGGAAGTTTGTCGTTTGAAAACCAAAAAAGGAAAAAAGGGCAAAACACTATTGTTTTCATGGGAAACCAAAAGTCTCTATCTATATCGTCACGCCTGTCTCCCATTGGGGTAGGTAGAGACTATGGAACGCCACATGCTTCGGTTCAAACATAACCTCTTTCGCTTCCTCGACATTCATTGACCTCATCATGCATGCGCGTCGGTTATTGGTAATTTTAATTTGGCCCTTTTTCAGTACGTCACCTATTTGGTCGGCGTACATCTCAAAGCTCATGCTTCTTTTGCCATACCCATGATTCGCTACCATACATCAATGTTGGCGCCAAAACTCCCTGCAGTATAGCAAGGCGAGCTTGCCTTGGTTGGGATAATACCATTGCTGATGATGGACTGTAAGGCGCCATTCACACTATTTCCTGCTTTCACTCTCCTTTCAATATCTCCCTCACATTTTCCATCTCTCGTAAACAAAGACCACAGGACGAGCACAGGTTGGTGGACCGACAACAGCTGGTCGTCGAGCACCTCCTGCTGTATCTAGGAGTTCGACCGTCCACCAACCTGTGCTCGTCGTCATCCAAATCCTTTGAAAAACCAACTTCATGCAAGTTTGTCACAATGAAACTAGCAAGTTTGATTTAAACTTGCTGCAAGTTTGCAATGTTATCTGGGTAAATACACAAACTCATTCACTTGCTCCACTTTTTCATCTCGTCCCTCTCTATGACTATGACTTTTACTTTCATACCTTTCTTCTTATACGCCTCATTTATTACGGTGACCATCTGCTGTAAATCAGACGCTGACGACGCAAAAAGAACCTGATCGTCAGAGTATAGCAGGGTCTTAAACACAGATTCACCCATTCTTAATCCACATTCAGACCCTTTCAGATCGGTCAAACAACTCTTCATGAATAGATTGAACACCCAAGAAGACGCTACACATCCCTGTCTAACACCACGATCAATGTTAAACCAGTCCGTGTAGGCCTCGTTTATTCTGACACAGGCACTTGAATATACGAATATTGAATATTCCTATATAAGGATTCAAGCGCCCGTATCAGACTGCTGCTCACTCCATACACAGTGTTGACCAAAGTTCATCCCTCACCACTCGATCGTAACTAAGCCTTTTCCAAGTCAATAAAGGCGCAGAAAACCTTCTGGTCCTTTTCCAGGTCAATGCACCTTAAGGAAAAGACCTGATCCGTACATCCCATTACCTTTCTAAATCCTGCTTGCACATCCCAAATTTTACTGTCCGTTTCAGAGATCACTCTTTCAATCAATATCTTTGCATACAATTTGCCAACAACACTCAGGAGGCTTATACCGCGATCATTTTTGCATTCTTGCTGTGACCCTTTGCCCTTTTACAGAGGCACAATTACGGCTTTGTTCCAGTCACCTGGTACACGACTGGACCGCCGACATTTATTGAACAGTAGGTACAGCAGGCTTGCAGTGACGCCTTCGCCTACCTTGAGCATTTCAGCAGATATCCTGTCATATCCCGCAGCTTTACCCGCCTTCATATTTTTCAATGCATATCGTATCTCTTCCACACTTATACCACTTTCACAATTATCTTCCTCATTCGCTTCTATAAATATTCCTAGCGTCGCCCTCTCCTCGTTCAAACAAATTCTCCAAATACCTATACATTCCACTGATTCAGAACTTCCCCATGCTCTCTAATAATACTTCCATTTATATCCCTTATCACACCAACTTTCAAATCTCCTGATTTGCCTCGTGCTGTTCTGACCAAGTGATAACATAGGTGTCAAAAGAAAAGAATGAAACAACAGTGATTTGACCTTTTTCTACACTAATATTATAAACAGGAAAAAATTGTATTTTTGTTTGTTAGTTTGTAATGGATAAACTCAAAAACTACTATCCGATTTTAAAAAGTTCTTTCACCATTAGAAAGCTACATTATCTGCGAGTAACATAGGCTATATTTTATTTTAGAAAAAATAGGGATCCGTAAGATATTTGGGTTTTTCGGGTACGCGAAGTAGTTCCCTCCGGACGCGAGTGAAACCGCGGGAAACGGCTAGTATTTTTTTTATAATTGGCTTTTTTACAATGTGTATACCGTTACAATCAAAGTATAGGTACGTTGTTAACCAAAGTCTAAGCGACTCACTACTTATAGAAGAGTACTACATGCACTTTATACGCGCAGAGAATTGAATGAAGTACAAAATTATGATGTTGAATGTTAGCTTTTTGCCCAAGTTGCCAATATACGTCAGATAGCACAATCTTTTCTAAAGCTTTTCTATACGCTTGATGTGAATGTTATAACTTGGTGACCAGACAACGCTGCAATATTCAAGATAGTTTCTAACGAGAGAGTCATTCATATCTACTTAGGTACCTAATATTTTTGTGGTTGAATATTTAATGTTCTTACTTCTTACATTCTCTCGTAACAAAAAAATGAAAGGCTTGTTGCCTTACATTTTTTA
This sequence comes from Euclidia mi, assembly GCA_944739405.2. Taxonomy (NCBI): domain Eukaryota; kingdom Metazoa; phylum Arthropoda; class Insecta; order Lepidoptera; family Erebidae; genus Euclidia; species Euclidia mi. The sequence continues at coordinate 70,717,053 of OX123188.2, forward strand.
TCCTTTTAGTACAATTTCATCGATGTGCTGGATATTTTTTTAATGGAACGGACACCTAAGTAACGCATCGCTTTCAATTCTTGCTGCTCATTGTTTAATCTATTTTAAACTTTCGCGATTTGTATACATCATACAAAATAATTTAGCGGGTCTTAATCGCGTAAACTTTACTTATTTAAGGTATAAATACCTATATCTTTCCGACGTTTCGCTCGTCTTGCACCGAGCGTGGTCGCGGAGAGACTGATGAAAGCTCAGCGCCGTCTTGTGGAAGTGCGGGTTTCGTCACCTACCCTCATTTGGTATTTATTTAAGTTCGCAATGTCGGTACTCTGACACAATACACTAATGAAGTCTACACACTGTTAAGATTTATCACTGCGGCGGTGTTTACATTTGCTGATGACTGGGATTCCAACCGGGAGGATTGATATAGATTATCGGCTACTTATTTAATCTGTATGTGTACACCACTAACTCAACCTGTTAAAATCACTTAGAAATAGCAGCGAGCCGGCAGAGTTTCTGATAGACTTTATGGCTCTAAGATCTTCAGCAAGTAAAAATACCTTTCCACTTTTGAAAGCACGTGTACCTTGATGTTGTTGATGAAGAGAATAAAAAGTTGTGGGCCCAAATGTGAACCTTGTGGGATGACCGATGTTGATATATGTAGAGTCCTTTGCTGCATCCATTCACTACCACCCTCTGCACCCGCCCGTGCAAGTAAGACTTGAACGAACTCAATAAATGATCCGAACTGTACATCTTAAGTTTATTTATGAGCATACCATGGTCGACCGCGTCGAATGCCTTACTGAAATCAGTATAGACGGCATCCACTTGGATACGCGCATCCACAGACTCTATAACATGCTCATCATTTACAACTAAGTTCGTAGCTGTGGATCTGCCCCATACTGACTTTCAGTTATCAATTGAGACAGAAGCCTAGAGAGCACGGGACGTATGACGGCTTCAAAAACCTTTGTGAGTACAGATATAATCTCGATTGGCCATTGGCATATCATCTCAAGAAATATCTCGAAATGTTCTATCCACAGCCTCTACAGCTTTTTTGTTTGCTATTGTTAGTGAACAATGGCAATGCAGAGATTAGGCAATCAAAGTAACTAGCTTTGCTGGACGCACGCTGAATGAACGCCGATCACGTCTTGAGACACTTGCTTTGTTACAGTTTTGTTTTATAGAGCATGGTGGTGGTGTATCGGTTCTGTCTAAGGCCTCCCTCCATAGGGCGTTCTTCGAATAGCTAGTTAGCGGGATTGCCTAAACTCTGCTTGTAGCGCCATCTACGCCGAGCTTTGCGTCATGCTCCTCTCGCATGAATATTTTTATAGGGTAATTAGTACACACATCAGCTTGGGAAAGTTCCATTAGGAATGAAATAAAAAACAGTATTTCATGCATCCAACTAAATATTTATTCCGCCCATTTACATATAAATTGATAAGAAATGGCTACGTTTCATCACTAGTCAGCGCATTCCGCTCACAAATTATAAATACGCTTTGTACTGATTAATTTCATTTGGCGATCTCCTACCCACCTAAATACTTTGTTTTCGATCCCTATACCAATTTAAGAACAGTACAAAAGTATAAACAGGGGCTAGTTCAGAGATTGACCCCCAGAGTGCACCACTTGCACTTCTGATATGTCCAGATAGACGTACGTTAAAAGTTGATATCGCAAATAGATTCAAAATAAATTCCACGGTACAAATCCACTTACAGACACTCAATAGCCTAGCCCCCATCAAATCATAATAAATACCAATGCGTACACATTAAATTATTTATAAAAATATCTGAAGGAATTTTTGGTACGATAAAAATTATTTTATAACGCTACAATTAGTTTTTAAATACGAATCTAAGCTACCGAGAAATATTATGTAACATTAACATAAGGAATACAATAAATCACGCATAACCGTATATACTGTAACTAGTAGATTATCAGTCGAAAATCATTCAGCTTAGGTAACTCAATACTTGTATTACACAACTATAATAGATAAACATGAATATTTCAAGTAAAATATTCGAAAACTTCTGCTTAAAGGTACGTTTCACCAGCCCCGGTGTAATATCTATTAGAAATTAGTATAAAAATTGACAATTAAGGATTATGTTATTACTAGTAAAGTTGGTGAAACGTGACCTTAACTGTATATTATTATTATAAAAAGATGTAAGTATAAAAGTAACATTAAACATGATATTATTGCAAAGTGAAAACAGAACTGTTGTATATAGTTTGTGCAGTCAGTTTTTCGGTAATCATCAACATGCACACGTATAGATATCAAATAGATTCGAGCACATGAGTATCTTAAAACTATTAAAGACCTACTAGCGAATATGATTTAATTTATTAAAGTTACTTAGGCATTTTATAGATGATATTTTTTAGTAATGTATGCCAAAAATTACGATATTCATGTTGATGATTATCGAGAGACAAAAACGTTTTCAAATAGTTAATATAGTCATAAAACTAGATAATACAATAGTAAAATATAAATCGAACAATACAATTACGATTACACACGAGTAAACACATTAACAGATGTAAAAAGTTTATGAAATTGTTCGTTGGAAATATAAACCTTAACAACTACCACTTAACGGCTATAGTTAAAAAATCTAGCGCGTATATTTATGAAAAATATCACTTGGTTATCGGAAAGACTCTTATAGAAGACTGTTGTAAGATTGGAGTTAAAATTGAATCCATTGAAATATTGCATTGCATTTTGTTTACTTATAATCTATTTAGTACTATTATTGCATTGTTTTGCATGTTCACGTTTGCATAGAAAATTACGTAGTTATACAGTATACCCATAAGCTTTTCTGGTACCCATAGAATGTTCAAAATGCCAATATTCTTTTACAGTAAAAAAATGATGAGAATATAGTTTTGGATAGACAAGTAGCTGAGATAGTTAGAAAGTAAAGGTAAAAATGTATGTATATCACACAAAACGCCGCTATTATTATTTGTCACATAATTGGTGAGTTGTATGACAAATACTTAGGATTAGTCTAAGTAAGTCTAGGAACTAAAACGATGTATACATATGATTATGGATACCAACAAAGCATTGTAACATAATGTATAATTATATTCGGTTTTTCAGTACCTACGTAACTCAAGAGTCATGTAGACAGTTCTTGTTAGTTATGAAGTCATAGTGTGTATTTCTTAGTCAAATAAAATGCACTACATATAAATGATTGGCCTTTCACAAGAGTTTACAGCACTTTAATAAGGAATGGTCACAAAACTTCACACCCACATACACAGAGAATTAAGAAGTTGTAAACATCCATGATTTTGGTTTCAAAATCAGAGATCAATTATATTTAAAGCATTAGAATAAAATATGACATCACAATTATACATATTAAAATGATTAATTATAAAATTTACAAAATGTATTCCAAGATAAATTGCATAATAATGTTGTTCTGATAAATACATAATATGATAATAATGTTATATTTTATTAAAATACGATGTTAAAGACTAAAAGAAAATTGCACCTTTGAAATAGAAAATATTGCAGCTACATGACAAGTTTATGAAGGGCATTGAATATAGGGCGTACAAAACTGCCAGTAAATGTTGCAATATAGCAATACTCATATAATTATATTTTAAAACTTATTACATAATTATCTTTATCATTATATTCAATTCTTTGATAGCATAGTATAAAATTCATTTTTAAATTTATTGTATGACGAAGACGGACCACATATTGAGCAAACGAATACAGAATTTTAATAATTAAGCCTACTAGATAAGCTACCACTTTCTACGTTCAAATTGTAAGGAAGAATATGGTTTTGTTGCATTAACTTAAAGTCAAAAATTACATTACAACAGAAGGTTTAGATAACACATTGTGCAAAAGCAATACTGTTAAAAATGGCTCACCTACAAAATTATGTTACTTAACTCAAAATAAAATTTTACAAAAATAATGTAATGAAAATACTATATTAAAATAAAATGTAAAATACATCGATTGTCATACTAAGTCATCATAACTGAGCCAATAATACTTTTGATAGGAATCATATCGAAAAAGAATCACATTAAACGTCAATTCTATTACTCGGGCCATGAGACGGTACAAGAAAATGTAAACATGTCATCTTTTAAGATATCTTACTAGCTACAATATCTTGACTACATTTCCTTATATTTTAAAGCATGCGATGACTACTTTCATGATTCAAGACACTTGAACCTAGCAGACTTTGATTTTATAAAAGCGTCTTTGTATTGGTAGCCCGAGTTAATATTTGGACAAAATTTTTCATAAAGCTTACTATTTATCAAATAAATTTACATTTCCAGTATTATTCTTCTGATAAAATAAAAAAAATACCTCACATGGTATATACAAAATTAATCTTTGCAATATTGTTATGAAAGAGTTATAGATACATTATTATTGTTTACCATTGCACATTTAAATAAATTTTATCTGTAAATTAAATATAAACTATATCACCTGTTTGTATGGCCCCGACAAATAAAAATCTAAATGCAATGCGTCAAAGCAAAATTAATAAAATGTCAATATGAAACTATAATTAAATCTGAGAATTTTATTCCACTCGAGGAATGATATGCATATATAAATATATTAAAATAAAGGAATAATAAATCTCGATTTTATTTTTATCCTCTTTTCCAAAGAGCTCTTGTTAAAAGAGCAATATTACGAACAAATTGTTGCTATGAACATTTTAGCAGGCGTGGTCGAAATATCTCGAATATTTCGCCAAACGAAGCGAGCAGTAAGTCTATTAATTTTAAATATCATTTTGCTTACTTATCGTTCCGTATAGATAAAAATATAGCTATCCCGCTTACACTTAGAGAAGATAATCTCGAGCTATTAGCACTTAGTAAATAAATTAATAATGATTGTATCAAACACTCAGATTGCCTCGCGTACGTTGTCAATGCGTCTAATATTAGCCAGCCTATATTAAAGCCACGAGTGCAGCTGTGACTGATACGCCTATGATGAGCATAGGCGACAGAAGAGCAACATGTAGAGCAGGTTTTAAAATTCTTGATGCTTAGGTAATGGGATAACTTGAAATGATTCATCGATATATTCTTAGTTAAAGCGACAAGCAAGATATACCAGAACATATTGTATGTCTATGTCAACCAAAATACGAGATCTGACTACTCAGTATGTACTCTATTATTCCTACACATTTGCGCCAATGATCGTCAGGTAATCTGGTTGTATCTACGCTTCGTAACCCGCCACTTGTCGCAGCTATTTAGCCCATGATCTAGCAAATCCGTTAGCTAGTGTGTAGGTTCTTTACACGAGTCTTTGTCGCCTATACCATCAGTTTATACGATTGTAGGGGCGGATCCAATCATCCTAAAAGCATCTGTTCTTGCCATATGCGAAAAACTTTATTCTTTTCCCTTGATAAAAATTTCCTTCTTTAAAAGCCTAAAATAGAATATTGGATCAGGCACTGTTCGATAATGTTTATATACGTAACAGGAAGGAGACATCCACTGCCCTACTTGTAGCCGAGTCTTAAGAGCAAAAATCGGATTTGCTAAGCCACGTGCGATACGTACGTAAACGCACGGCCACGAAGTCTCGTAGATGGAAAGGGTGCCTTCGACGGATAAATTTGGGAGGACATCATAATATAGTTGCATAACATTAGCAATGTGACTCGCCGTTCTCGTGGTGTCCGGAGTCGAAGGAGCTGAGGTGTCCGAGGCCTTTGGGCGGGATGGGAGGCGGCTTCTCTCCCTCATCCACGCGAAGTGGCTCGGACATCATGGAGATTATTTCCTCGTAGCGTAATGAGTCTACTGTTAGGTCGAGATCTGAAATTTAAAATGAATGATTATGAATTTATGATGTTGATTTTGCACATCGTAACTTATGAAGCAGGTTTCATATATTTTTTTATTATTACCAACTGCTGAACAATATCACTGACAATCCAACTGTACGAGCAAATAAAAGCAAAACGGAACGCGTACTAAGCGCCCGTTAAGATGCTAACCTGACATCGCGCTACAGCGGCGATTTGTATTGTACTATGACGGCACTATCCAGTCAAACAGCCCTGACGCTAGCAGTACACAAGGTCGACGCTTTGTTTGACAGAATAATGTCGCGAGCTAAGTCCGCGTTCTGTTTGAAGCCTTAAAGAGTAAATTAGGTCCATCAGTGCACTGCACAAAGCTGCTGTATGATTGGTTCGGGCAATATGGCAATAAACTGCTACTTCAAATAAACATAGTGGACAGCATCTGTTGTGTATTTTGTAGGTATGTAGTTACTTGATGAACTACCTGGGTATATTTATATTGTGCTATCTATTTGGTAGGTAATTACCAGTGATCGGAGTAGGTAGATTGAACATTGATCCGAAACGTATATATTAATATGGACATTCCTCCGGCATTGGTTGATAATAAAAAAAATGGAACTTAGGTAGGAATTGTTTTCTACCAGGGTTGCGGAATTTAAGAAGAGTTACCGCGGCCCTGGAACGCAGGCCACTTGATGGAACACGGGTGGGTTTTTAAAAATATGAATTTTATTTTTGCTAAAGAAAATATGTAAAATTTACATATTTAACAATAAACAAGGTAAAGGTTTAGAAATACCTCACCGTTTTTAGGGGTTGTGAGTGATTGGGGGGGGAGGAGGGAAGGTCTCGGAACCCCCCTCACCATTTTCACTTGCCGGAAATACTTGGTTTAAGCCCCCTACACCACCAATATCCTCAAATTCAGGCGACTCGTTTCGAAACCCAACCCATAAACAATGTTGATTTTTAGGGTTCCGTACCTAAAAGGTAAAAAACGGAACCCTATTACTAAGCCTCCGCTGTCTGTCTTTCTGTCCGTCCGTCTGTCTGTCACCAGGCTGTATCTCATAAACCATGATAGCCAGAAAGCTGAAATTTTCACAAATTATGTATTTCGGTTGCCGCTATAACAACAAATACTAAAAATTAAAAATAATTAAAACATTAAGGGGGGGTCTCATACAAAAAACGTGTTATTTTTTCGTATTTTTTGCTCAAAATTACTAACTGTAACAGGTAGACGCTTTAAATTTTCACAGAATATGTAGTTGTATATTACCTTTTAAAATAAATAATTAAATTTAAAAAAAGTAAATAATAAAGGGGGGCTCCCATACAACAAACGTAATTTTTAAGCAATTTGTTACTCGATCTTAATAAACAGGCAGAAACTTATAAGGTGTTTAAGTATACATACAACGAACGTGATTTTATTTTATAGATGATGGTACGGAACCCTTTGTGCGCGAGTCCGACTCGCACTTGCCCAATTTTTATTCTTTTTGTTTATTCTACCCTTGTAAATTACCATGACCACTATGAAAATATTGAAATTTAAGCGCAACAATTTATAAAAAGTTGTGGCCGTATAAAGGCTGAAAATAATAACTGGCAGAAATTGCCGAAACCATCGGCAGATTGCCAATAAATAAAAAAGAAATAATAAGCTTCGATCGGAGGTCGATTGTTTTTTTATTATTTAACAGATAAATAAAGGATTAATTTGTTTTGATACCTTCCTTTAAATGTTGAATTGAGTAGTAATAATATCACTACCAACATTAACAATATTTAATTGAATCCGGAAATACCGGAATTACTTGCCGGAAAACTGGCTTATCCATGTTATTCTTTCTGTGTGCATTTATGATACAACTACCAAAAATCAATCTACCTACTCCGACCATTGGTAATTACTTAATAAGCTACCTAAGCCCACTTACTTATAAACGTTAGTCAACATTTTAAACGACTGCTGAGAGGCTGATTAGCAAAAACCTTACCTATAAACCCTGCTTAGCGTTTAGCAGCCACTAAGTGACGCTTAAATAGCTGTCAAATTTAAACAACACCGGGACCTTGTTTAAATGTTGCTGAGAGGCACAATGGCGGCTTTTACTTGAAACAGCTGTTCGATCAATGACATGATAAACATTGTTAAAATTATTTATTTGCATTTCTTTCAATTTTAATGTTGTTTACTTATAATTAAACATAGATTTTGACGATCTAGCAGATTTCCAAAATTATATAGAAGATTTAGCTTGTATAGTTATAAATTATTTCTTGCCGATATTTTTAGAACAACATAATAGTAGGAGAGCTGGTAAACAATTTTTGGTAACATACCTACCCAATATTGAGGCATTACAGGAAATTCTGTGATTTTCCTTAAATGAACCTAAATTAGGTAGTCGAGGTCTAGTTGAAGTGTAGCGGTTCCCTACAAGCACTTGAATATTTGTAAAGGCAAAAAAAAAATGAGTCATTCTAGATGACCTACTTTTTTATAAGGAGAGCTTATATTGGCTGTATCTCTTGCTCATGTTCCTGCGATGTGGCTGGCTCTCGCCAAAGCACGACAAACGGCACTTATGTGGTCTTTCAATAATATTTTCGGAGTAAATATATAGTTCCATCCTAAATAATAACAATATTCGAAAAAGAACATTTATTAGATCTTTTTATGAAAAAGAAAAATACATCCGCAATTAGTATAATACCCTGAAGCTATATTGAATCTCAAATAAAGTGCAATAATAGAAAAATAAACATACGTAAATTTCAAAATTTATCCATATTTCTCATGTTTCAAAAAATATCCGAAATTGTTCACCAGCTGGGACTTTTTGTTATTTGTCAGAATATCGTTGCCATGGAGATATCATAACGTTGCTCTGTATCTATGACTCATAGATACAAAAAAGCCAAGCGTGTTCGTTCAATTGCGTTATTTAGTCGACTATTTTGGCTATAATCTGTGGCCCTCGTATGTGTATCGTTCTTTATCAGTTACTCAGCTAAACAACAGCTAATCAACGTTTATAAGTAAAGAAAATTTAAGCGTTGTTTAAATGCTTGACAGCTATTCAGCTGGGAGGTGGCTAAGTCACACTTAACGAGATTTTTATAAGTAAGACGGAAATTGTATAATGATCTTACAAGAAATGACCATGTTTTATTGAACAAATGACAGTACCTTTTTGCATTTGCCGGTGGTCGTCAGCGTTAGTGTATGCGTGCGCGTCGACGCTGACGCCGGAGTCGCGCGCGTCGTCCGCCGTGTCGCCCGAGCGAGTGCCGCGACGTGGGATGGCCGGCGGCGCATCTATCCAAGAACGTTTGTCACCTACAAATATCATAACCGAATATTAAAAAGGTCTTGTATGGCTTGACTCGCACTTAGTACAGAACCGAAGCGTCGCCACGTGACAGTTTTTCATAGGCGCGGCGCAGACGACATTTTTTGTGCAATCGAGTCTGTGGCGCTCAAGAATGTAAGTACATATAGGATGTTTTTGCGTGTCGTACACGTCTGCATATAATGCCATGGGTTCTAATTGCATATGTCGCAGGTATAGTTGATTGAATCAGGCGTTACTTGGCGGAACTCCATTGTAACCTAATGGAAGGAAAGAGGAACCTACCACGCAGCCTCGGATTGAACTATTGCAATAGAAAAAGGTTGATAATACCGAACTCCTCTAAAAGGATAAGGGATATAGGAATGGTATGGGTTCCAGGAAGATACCTGATTTGCAGTATCCCGCAGTATGCGCCGACTATTCTTCGACTTCGGTGGTCACCTTTTAGGTGGTAAATCCGAGGGTGCGTGGCGGGTTTTCTCTTTCCTTCCATTAGGTTATGTCGCAGGTATTTTTATACACTCACGCCTGTATCCCCGAAGAGGTAGGCAGATGTATATATATACAGGGTGTCACAAGACCCATCACCAAGCCGAAGTCTACTCGTTCTGCACATTATGCCAAGTCATACTAAGCAAAAATAATACCTGGGAAACGAAATTTGTTATTAACCTTAAAAAAATAGGCACCTTTTATATGCCGCAATGTATAGCGCGCGAAATGCATCGTGCCTACACCGGCCGTATCTACCTACAGCGTGAACGTCGGCTGGTACCTAAGGGCGGTTTCAGATTAGTGTATTTTTCTGCGTGTATACGGTCGTTTCAGCATACCCGCTTACACGCGCGCTACATTACAGGCTTAAAAAAAACCGAACTCGCGTAAACGGGCATATTTCGGCATGTTCGCTCGAAATGGTAGTGTATCGTGTCAGTGTTAACATGGACTCTGACGGCTCAAGCTTATACGAGCTTAGAAGGGCATCAACGCTCGTACGAGTTGCGCGTGTGCCAAAAAGGCGCGCCTATTCACGCCTAGATGCGCTTTCAAAAACGGGCTTATACGCGCGTATAAAACTCTAATCTGAAACCGCCCTAACGACGGCAGTTTATGAGCACGTGCTCGCGCGTCCGAGGTTATGCCCTCCAGCTGATTGATAGTCGCGCATACACTGCGTTCAGGGAACTGTAAAGCCTTTTATTTTAGGGAAGTATTGAACTTTTTTTAATGTTTATTTGGAAGAAAGTTTACATTTATAATTCAAAATACGATTTTGGAATAATTAGAAAAAAAAAGTCACTTTGAGCCTCAATATCTATCGAATTTTATCGAAGTAAACAAATTTCGTAATGATTGGTAAAACATAGGGTTTCAGTCTTCGTTAAGGGTCTTTTTACACCCTGTATATATATATTACACTCACATTTAGGTATTTAGCCAAAAACGTAATATTTTAATTTGACTAGTCCGATACAGTGAAATTGTAAGGCAGTGATAATTTGACAATAACACTGGTTTAAGAAAGCCGTTAGATTGTCAGAACGATCGCTGATTGGTCCGTTTTCGTTACCAGCTGTATTAAACATAGAGTTAGGAAATAAGAGACAGGTTTTTGAAAACCAACTATCTTAATAGGTTATGTTAAGTTTTCTTGTGACCCTGAATATAAATATAGGAGCCCTAGGAGCGTAGCAGGGTTCCGTCAACTTAGCCTCATAAAAATCGCCAAAGTTCAGATTTTTTTCATTTCAGTTTGGTCACTGTAGTAATTCGTAAGTCTGTGCGACTGATTAAGTCAATTGACCAATCAGAACACGCGGGGCTCCCACCACAAAATGAACTCATAATAAACCTAGGTTTCTTATAATATCACTATTGCGGACCTAGTTTTATTACAATGTCACTATTGCGGCTTAGTGAAATTACAAATCACTGAGAAGAGCCCGTGAAATTATACGAACCGGTCGTTATTAATCTGTGTAATTATCATTTCACTAGTGAAATTATAATATCACGTTTTTTGACTCAATACCTGCGACACATACACTAAAAACTGCGTCACAAATAGTCAGTCGTCTGAGCTACATCACATTATACTAGATTCGAAGAGTCGAATAACATGACTTGCTTCGCTTCTGCTCTAGTGTGAGTTGAACTTGAAGTAGTTTCCCATCGAAAAAGAGTAATAAGTTGAAAGCAAAGTGGATTTCATTTTCTGGAAATAGTATTGTGTACGCAGAAAAATAAAATAAGCTTTATCTGATTCAAACGAGAAATGGAACTGAGGAATGAGCAAAACGAGCTGAACGGTAAATTATAAAAAGATAAATTGTTAGTGGATTTAAATCAAGACTGCATCACTTTTTAGAAAAAGGTTGACCCGCCTTTTAAATTTTTTTGGCTCCTCAGAGTATTTTCCGTTCTACTTAATTTGCATTGGTGGCAATACATTTTTGCAGTTTTCTCTTACGAGGTAATAAAAATTATTAATAGGATCGCTCCACTCGCGATGAATACCGGCCTTTAAGGTACCGCATTCAAAAGGTGGCAATGGGACTTTAATAGACACACCCAAGCGACGAGCAGGCAGCTGCACTGGCGAAGAAACTTGCTAAGATCCTTCCAGCCGCAGACGTCAAAACGTCCAGGCTCCAAAAGTACGTCAATATGTAAGTATTATAAAGGCACTTACCCGAGACCCGCGGGGGTAGCGGCGGTGCGTCGCCAGGCTCGCTCCACGACGCGCGGGTGTGCCGACACGCTTCCAGCAGAGAACCGTCGATTGAATCGCTGCAATACACATTGCATTTTATAAACATCGATCGTAGAAAATCATGCGGCTCACTTGATGGAAATAGTTAATTCTCTTGTACCTAAGTCATAACCTGCGAACTCAAAATAACCATCTCGCTACTTTACCCACTTCTTCTTCTTCTTCTCGAGTCCATGGTACAGAGATCAAATGGCACCAGCCCAGGGTGTGGCCACAGCAACTGCATTGTCAATGGCTTGGTGTAAATCGGCCTCCGAACATCTGTGCGGTTCATCATTGACTCTGGGTGCCACAGTCGCAATGCCTTTAGGCCGGTTCGATTATATCCCGTTTGGCTAGGTTATGTCTGCAACGGCCAAACTGGCTTCGTAAGCGATTTAGGGATCTCCATACAGCACACTGCAGACCGCGACCGGGGGTTCTTTAGCATCAACATAATTGTTGAGGAGTGAGACTGTCTCAGGCCACATTTTTTTCCTCAGGTGTGTACAAGAGACCTACCGCGGCGTTGAAAATTTAAGACCACAAATACCTAGCATGATACTTGCTGCTGAAACACCACATGCAAAATATGGAAGTGCAAATTTTACTTGACCGGGATCGAATGTCCTTTCCATCAATAGTCAAAATAGTAACTCTATAGAGATAACCACAACAGACACTGGCACTTGCACTATTACATCCGTCTACAAACCACCAAAACAACCGTTCGCTTTTCATAAAACGTCTAATTTTGAAGACTTTACCCACTAAGATACTCATAACGTTATAAGATGACGCTTTAAAATTCTTACTAGCTGTTCCTTACGGTTTCACCCGCATTAATATCGGTATCTCGACAATACCTACCAAGTCAAATTACAGCCTGTATGTAAGTCCTCTGTCCTCCAGTGAAAATACTTATCTATGTATTTTATTTGTAAATAACAATAATGAATAAATAATATTATAAATAACCTTACAATGTTACAATGAAAAGTCAGCGTAAGATAAAATAAAAAATGTGCCAATTAAATATAAATCTCACCGATATTTTTCTAGTGGCGGTCTAGTGGGGCTCCGTGGGTCTCCGGACTTGGGTCTTGTGGGAAGTGGCGGCGCCGACTTGATCATGGAGCTGTCGTCGGGACAGTCGCGGTTGTCAACAGGCAAACTACTCGACATTATGCTTTGTTGGTCACACGGATCTTCTACTGATTGCTGTGGAACATACAAGCATACATGCAGAACATGACAAGTTTTATTGAAATAATCGATTTTAAACTTTCGCATTTTATATTCATCGTACAATATTATTTAGCGGCGGATAAGACTTGTGGTTGATGCAATTCTTTCCAGTGGTTTGGTCCAGCAAATGTTAAGCTATGGCAGAATTATTAATTTGTGGATTTTTTACAGCTGCGATATAGAGAAATAAGGGAGGTATTTACACCTTGAAATAAGTAAATTATCACGACTAAGACCAGCTAAATAATAGTGTATGTGGTTCTATTAAAATCTATACTAATATAATAAAGCGGAAGAGTTTGTTTGTTTGTTTGTTTGTTTGTTTATTTGTTTGTTTGTTTGAACGCGCTAATCTCAGGAACTACCGGTCGGATCTGAAAAATTCTTTTTGTATACGATAGCCCAGTTATTCCGGAAGGCTATAGGCTATATAACATAACGCTTTGACCCTTTGGGGCCGGGCAAAAGGCTAAAAAGGCTAAAAGAGAATGTCGGCTAATCTCAGGAACTAGCAGTCGGATTTCAAAAATTGTTATTGCCTATGATAGCCCAATTATTCCGAAAGGCTATAGGCTATATAAAATTACGCCACAACTTATAGGGGCCAGACAAAAATAATAAGATGGTCAGATGAGAAGGGGGAGGGTTGGGTAGGTTTTTTTGGTTTCTGGCAACACTGGTAGTAATACGTAAAACTGTGCTTCTCCCAATAATAATTTTATTTTATTTGATTTAATTAATTTTATTAGGTATTATTTGTATGTTAAGTGCGTATTAGTGTGTTATAATGGTAATTAACTGTTTAATATCATAATTAGAAGTGAATGTTGGTGAATAACACAAAGTAAAAGTTTTGCAAAGTCATCTGTCAAACGAACTGTTATTTAAAATACTTTTGCATTACTTTTTCTAATATACGAGCAGTTGAGGTAAGTTTACGATATATTGTACATCTAAACAATTTTGCACAAGTAATAAACACCTAGTGAACATATCTCGATTGCCCGGCTCATTTTGGTTGGTGACTTACCCAAACCTAAGTGTCATACAATAAGTACTTTATTATTTTATTTTTGTCTTTTGTTCTTAAGTTTCTTGCGATCCAATTATTTTAAATCTATTAACAAGATGATGACCAGGAAGGCGCGTCTAGAGGAGGAAAAATCACAATTAACGCTTAAAGAACTTAAGAAATACAAGGATTTGTGTGAGACACTACAAAGTGAGCATGATGACAATGAGAGGGAGATGCTACAGATTTTAGAGAAAAATTCTCAACTAAGAACTGAGATGGCAGAAATTCATTCTCATTTAATTACATCTTTACATGAACGCGATAAATTACAATCAGTTGTAAACAATTTTGACAGTTGTAGTAATGAGTTTGAGACCGCACTCAAGCGCATCACCCAATTAGAGGGCCTCCTAAGTGAGGCTAACAATCATATTAATAGATTGGAGTGTGCAGACCGGTCCATCAAATCAGCCACTACACAATCATTGTTTGATGAGCTGGTTGGTAGCGCTCCATCTATGGTTTCTGCCACCTCAAACTCAAACTCAAACATGGAAGTTATTACAATTGACTTAACTAAAGACAATTCAATTGTTCAAGCTAGTAAAACCATAAACTCAGCAAATAAACTGAAAAAGTATGTTAAGTTGAATAAACAAATTAAGAAAAAGGAAAAGTTATTAAGAAAATTTAGAAATTCAAAGTCAAATGTCAATTATTGCCGAAAGTATATAGCTCTAAAGGAAGATTTGTCTATTTGCATGACTAAACTAGATAATAATCTTATAAAGTATGAGGCTGATATCCATTGTCTGCAGACAGAGATTGACCGCTTACAAGATTCCCTATGTAACATGACAAAGAAATATCAATTATCTCAAAATCAAATTAATGAACATATCTTGGCCATGGATGACTTAGTGGATTTGTGTAAATACAATGAGCAAAGACTCATATCATTAACTAATAATAATCAGGCCAATGAACCTAGCCTGACACCACAAAGTTTTTCACAGCCTACCAACTTGAAAGATAGTTCTGCTATGTCATCTCAGTCAGCGGTGATGAGTAACGGCTTCATGAATGCTAGCACTTCCCTCTCACATCTGAATACAAATACGAACACCAACAATTTAGTAATGTTTAGTGATGAGATAGGTAGGAATATGAGCCAATTGTTGAGAAAAAGGACAGGTCAAACAGTAACCAACTTTTGTATGCCCGGAGCAAGTTTTACACATATCTTACAAAACATTTTAAGTAAAACATACGGTCCCAATTCAACAATAATCATTTTTATTGGGAGAAGGGGTAATGCAAATTTAAATACTATAAAAAGATATTTCAATCAATTATTAAACATAAAAGTTAGAAAAATAATTTTAGTTGCATTTCCCTACAGTAAGTTGTTGCCACAGGCCGAAAATGATTTTAGACATAAGTTAAATAGCAAATTACATACACTGACATTTTACAATGATTTTATTGACATAATTGACTCTAATGCTTTCATTAGAAACTTTTATTTGACATGTGATAGTTGTTATCTATCTCAATATAATCAAAGACAAATAGCATCATCGCTAGCATATTTTATTAATAACACAGCCAAAAATTTGGCTAATAACTCTGCTTTTATTGAGCAGTCTAATTTGACATTAAATATTAGCTTGGAATCCGTTCCAAATTCTTTAAATTAAGTAATGAGACAATAGAGTCAATCTCTGGCAATAACCTTGATAAGACATTAGTTACCTTTTTTAATACCACACCTATTATAAGTAAGAAAAACACTCTTTCATCAACCACACATTGTAAAAAAAATAATTTAAAGAATTGTATCAACCTGGTGCATCAGAATATACAAGGGTTGATGAGTAAGGAATTAGAATTGGAATTGTTTATGAACTGTAACAATATTGACATCTTATGTATTACAGAACATTGGCTAAAAAGCCATCAGTTCATATTCAATTTCAATAACCACCAGGTTGCAAGCTCATTCAGCAGAAAAAACTTTATTCGAGGCGGCTCGTTAATTATAATAAATAAACTTTTAAAATTTAAGGAAAGATCTGATATTGTGAGCCTTTCTGTTGAGCGAGTTATAGAGATATCATGTGTCGAATTTGAGCAGTTCATTGTTATGAGCGTATACAAGCCTCCATGTGCGCCTTTTGAAAGTTTTATAGTAATTATGGAGGACGCCCTAAGCAAAGTTAATAATTGCCATAAAACGGTTGCTGTTTGTGGTGACTTTAATATTAACATTTTAGAGAAAAGTTCTTTATCAATTAATTTCTTAAATCTTTTTAAATCTTACAATTTAAGTCATACTTTTTTAGAACCAACTAGAGTGACTGCCACAAGTGCCACCTGTATTGATAATATATTTATTAACACTAAACCTTTACATAAATCCTTAATTAATATGCTTCAGTCTGATCACAGTGGGCAGTTAGTCTGTTGTCCAAGAAAAAACCTTAAGGTTCAAAGTAAAATTATAAATTTTATACCTATAAATGAAAACCGAATGGAAGTTTTTAAAAATAATTTATCTAGTAAAATGCGTTGGTTGCCTACTCATGACCGTCCGGATCAGTTATATAACTCATTATTTAAATTGATTAATGATGAATTTTCTGTTGTATTTAAACCCAAAAAAATTAATGTAACTGACCGTCTGACGTTTAGTGATTGGGCAACTGAAGGCATTCATAAAAGTCGGATTAGGTTATATGAACTTTACAATGAAAAAACTTTTAATAATAGTCCAGCCTTTATTAATTATGTAAAAAAATATTCAAAAACATTCAGACAAGCTTGTTATGCTGCAAAATCAATTTATTTGAAAAATAAAATAAAATGCGCTGAAAATACGATAAAAGCTACCTGGAATGTCATCAATAACGAAACTGGTAGAGCCAAAGCACGCAGTCGCGACTACCTACTAAATATCAATAATGTGAGTGTTGCAGAGGACTTGGAAGTAGCGACAGAATTTGAAAAATTTTTTGCTAATATACCCATTTTAACTACAGAGTCACTCAAGTCATCTTCCACGTCTGCTGAAATACTACTTAAGGACTGCGTACCAGAATGTGTCACAGCCTTTGAATTTACTGCTGTTACTACTGAAGATATTCTTAAACAATTTAAAACTATTAATATGAAAAAGACAATGGATTTATGGGGATTGTCAGTAAAGACTGTTTCATATATTATTACTTTAATTGCTCCACATCTAGCCACAGTGTTCAATGGCTGTGTCGCTTCTGGAACATTTCCTGATTTAATGAAATATAGTAAAATTACACCCTTATTTAAATCTGGTGACACATCAGACCCCTCAAATTTTCGACCTATTTCTGTATTGCCAACTCTTAGTAAAATTTTTGAAAAGTTAATACTTAATCAATTGCTTAATCATTTTAATAGACATAATCTTCTTCACAAGAAACAGTTCGGATTTACGAGGGGTTGTTCAACTACTGACGCAGCAGTTGAGTTACTGAAAAGTATTTTTGCGGCTTGGGAGAAGTCACAAGATGCGTTAGGTATATTTTGCGACTTATCAAAAGCCTTTGATTGTGTACATCATGATACTCTTATCAGGAAATTATATCACTACGGCATTAGGAACAAAGCTCTCGATCTCCTTACTTCTTACTTGGGCAACAGAATCCAGAAGGTCGAAGTTAATGGTAAGACATCTCCAGGTTCAGCTTTAAAAATGGGTGTCCCGCAGGGTTCAATTCTAGGTCCATTTTTATTCTTGATATATATTAACGATTTACCGAATTATGTAAAGAACAATCATGAGATTGTGTTGTTCGCGGATGATACATCTTTGATTTTTAACATTAAACGACAACAGGTTAATTTTGACGAAGTAAACAATGCACTCTCTAAAGTTGTTAATTGGTTTAGTGTAAATAACCTATTACTTAATAATAAGAAAACGAAACTTTTAAAATTCTCTATGCCTAATGTTAAACAATTGGAAACCAATGTGCAACTTAATGAATCTAGGATTGAGCCCGTCGAGACAACCATGTTTTTAGGTATTATGCTCGACACCAAACTACAATGGGGTCCACATATTGAAAGGCTATCGGGCAAACTCAGTTCTGCAGCTTATGCAGTTAAGACAATTAGACGCCTTACAGATTTAGAAACAGCTAGAATGGTTTATTTCAGTTATTTTCATAGCTTGATGTCGTATGGGATTCTTCTCTGGGGGAGTGCTGCAGACCTAAATACAATATTCGTTCTACAGAAAAGAGCTGTAAGGGGAATTTATAACCTCGGTCCAAGAGTTACTCTAAGAGAAAAATTCAAAGAAATAAACATTCTAACTGTTGTATCACAATATATTTATGAAAATCTGTTATATGTACATAAAAATATTGACAAATTTAGTAAAAAATGTGATATACATTCTGTAAATACGAGACACAAGAATAATCTGGTAGTTCATAGCACTCGTCTCCACAAAATAAGTAGCTGTTTTATGGGGCAATGTATACGCTTTTATAACAAGCTCCCTCATAATTTAAGAAACTTGTCTATAAATAAGTTCAAAATTATTGTTAAAGCGAAATTATGTTCAAAAGCATACTATAAAATATCTGAATATAAAGACGACCAAAACGCTTGGGATTGAGCTGTTCTAATTCGGCACACAAAAATAATTGTATAAAATGCTCTTTTTAAATGACGTTTCGTAAGTACTTGCAAAGTTTATACGAAATAAAGAACTATTTCATTTCATTTCATTTCATTTCAAAGGCAAAAAAAGGCTAAATGAATAGGATACAATCTATATGGGTATCGTTTTCGGCATTTTCGGGACACTGATTAATAATATGAAATTTATTTAGTGATCCAAGATGGCGGACGGGAAATCAAAGATGGCGGATGGGAAAATTTTAAAAATCAATATGGGTATCACCTTCGATATTTTAAGGGGTGGGGAATCGAAATACAACATCTATTTCGTGATCAAAGATGGCCGATGGGCAATCAAAGATGGCGGATGGGAAAATTTAAAAAAATCAATATTGGTATCGTCTGCGATGTTAAAAGGGATGGAGAATCCAAATACAACATCTATTTCAGCGTTTTTAAGAGTAGAGTAAGGTGCCTTCTTTTAAAAAAAGTGTATTATTCTGTTGACGAATATCTTAAAGATAAATATCTTACATGAAATATTATATTATTTGATAATTTATTAATGTGAATTGTAATTTATATAACTTATTAGTTCTATTTAATTTGATTTTTAAGCTGCAATAATTTATTTTAGTTTAATGTTGACATTCCTGCACATATACTTTTTCTTTTTTTGCATGCCGTGAGGCAAAATATAGTGTTTCTATATACATATGTACCTACCATCTCTTTGTACCTATATTTGGCGAAATAAAGCATTTGAATTTGAATTTGAATTTGAATTTCGTGATCAAAGATGGCGGATGGGTTTTTTTTTTAAATCAATATGGGTATCGTCTCCGATGTTTAAAGGGATGGGGAATCCAAATACAACATCTATTTCGTGATTCAAGATGGCGGATGGGAAATCAAAGATGGCTGATGGGAAAAATTTAAAAAATCAATATGGGTATCGTCTCTGATGATTTAAGGGATGGTGAATCCAAATACAACATCTATTTCGTGATCAAAGATGGCGGATAGGAAATCAAAGATGGCGGACGGGATTTTTTTTTAAAGTCGATATGGGTATCGTCTCCAATATATAAAGGGATGGGGAATCCAAATCCAACATCTATTTCATGATCAAAGATGGCGAATGGGAAATCATAAATGGCGGATTGGAAAGTTTTAAAAAATCAATATTGGTATCGTCTGCGATGTTAAAAGGGTAGGGGAATGCAAATACAACATCTGTTTCGTGATTCACGATGGTGGATGGGAAATCAAAGATGGCGGATGGGAAAAATTAAAAAATCAATATGGCTATCGTCTCCGATATTTTAAGGGGTGGAGAATCCAAATACAACATCTATTTCGTGATCAAAGATGGCGGATGGGTTTTTTTTAAATCAACATGGGTATCGTCTCCGATGTTTAAAGGGATGGGGATTCCAAATACAACATCTATTTAGTGATTCAAGATGGCGGACGGGAAAAATTTAAAAAATCAATATTGGTATGGAATGCAAATACAACATCTGTTTCGTGATTCAAGATGGTGGATGGGAAATCAAAGATGGCGGATGGGAAAAAATTTTAAAATCAATATGGCTATCGTCTCCGATATTTTAAGGGGTGGAGAATAAAAATACAACATCTATTTCGTGATCAAAATTGGCGGATGGGTTTTTTTTAAAAACACTATGGGTATCGTCTCCGATGTTTAAAAGGATGGGGAATCCAAATACAACATCTATTTCGTGATTCAAGATGGCGGATGGGAAATCAAATATGGCGAATGGGAAAATTTTTAAAAATCAATATAGGTATCGTCTCTGATGATTTAAGGGATGGTGAATCCAAATACAACATCCATTTCGTGATCAAAGATGGCGGATAGGAAATCAAAGATGGCGGACGGGATTTTTTTGTAAAGTCGATATGGGTATCTTTTCCGATGTTTTAAGGGATGGCGAATCCAAATACAACATCTATTTCGTGATCAAAGATGGCGGATGGGAAATATAATAATATAAAAAAGTTATTATTGGTGGTGAAAAAGTGGTAGTGGTATTTGATGTTCGATGCAGATAATGGCTATGTTCAGTGGATACCTCTCCTACGGAACCCTTCATGGGCGAGTCAGACTTGCAGTTGATTTAATTATTTAATAGCCATAGTATTTAATAGTATTAGTAATTTTATCATATCCCTAGATCAGTGATCTAACCATATCACTCATATACCACCTTCTCATCTCCTTACAATAAGTTAGTTTTTCTACCCTAGAAATAATTTATATGGCAAAACAACTTTGCCTATCAATTAAGAGATTAAACACTGATGTTCTTGGTAACTTTGTTCTGAATAAGTTGGAAAAGAGTTAAAAATTAATATGAAATGTAAATACATTAAAAAGGCGATACGGAGTTCGCCGGGACAGCTAGTACTTTTATATAGAGTTATAATTTATTTTCCATGATTATAGTATAAGGCGAGCTATGGCATCAAATGAAACTTACCGGTTTATCGTAAAGATGTCCATCGTCATAATAGTTATCACCTTGTTGAATACTCTGAGATCGTTTGTCTAGGGCTGGTACGGGAGGTAAAGGCGTGCTGAAAATAAAACCATTTTGAGGCATATTTAATTATTTGTCTATATTAAAGTAGATGTTAGAAATATTTATGTTATGAACGATGATTTTTCATATGTTAATCTGTCAGGAATATGACTTACTTCACAATGCTTTCAGATAGCTGACGTCGAGCTCGCGCCAATCCTGGTCCTAAGTTCTGGCGCAGTTGGTTGAAACGTTCCACAAGCCGCCTGAAATAAATGAATTATTTTAATTATATGTTTTACAACTAAGTTCCATAGAATTACAAGATGCACTTAGTTATTCTTGCAGCCTAGCATGGGTCCCTGCAGCTCAAAATTCGAAAATAGATTCATCATCAGCTCTGTATATAAACTGTTCTACTACTGGGCACGGGCCTCTCGGGTCTGCATACTCTTCTCACTATGAGAATGGTAGGCAGACCTCACATTTTTTTTTATAGACTCACGACTGTATCCCCGAAGGGTTAGGTAGAGGTGTAATATTACCCCCATGTTTCGCCATGAATTTTTAAGTCCCACGTAATAGGGGGCGAGCCTATTGCCATTACCGGGCACATCAACAGACTCCGAGCTGCTACTGAGAATTCGGAAAAACCCAGTAACACTTTTGCCCGGCCCGAGAATTGAACCCGGGACTTTCGATCAGTAGTCGCATATGCTATCCACTGGACCACGGAGGCAGTCTTTCAAGAAAATGGTAATAGATTACAAACTCATTTAAGTTTATCCCAAACCAGTAGTCTGATGTAAATAGTAACTATTGGGTAAATAATTATGTTCCTTTCCTTTATATTGACATTATTATTATTTTAACGCGGCCCGGGAAACAGTTGGATGCGGGTGGCTCAAAATCGGTCGGTACGAGGAGCCTTGGTGGAGGTCTATGTTCAGTAGTCACGTCTTTAGACTAACATGATAAGGTATGCGTAAGACAAAACGCAATATAATGATAAAATAACAAACCTATGCAGTGGTTTAACATCTTCAGGCGCCAGTCTGCCGTGTAACGTGAGGCCAGCGTCGACAACAGCCAGTTGCGAGGCCACAAGTCTCCTCAGCTTAGCGGCGGCCGCGGCTTCCCTCGGTCCCGCATTCCTCGCGAACTCCGCACTCAGGAACGCTTGCTCGTACTTAGTTATACCACCCTGTACGTTCGCGTCGATTGTCCCTTGTAGACGCATGGAGAATGGATTGATGTTCTGAGTCGGGTCTGCTGTGTATTGGGATATAAGGTTCCGGAGTTCTCTTTCCGTTGATTCCATTGTTTCGCAGGCGTACTGGAAGAAGATTAGCAATTAAATTGGCTAAACCGCACCTTAATTTTGCACGCATCATACATATGCAACTGATTTCTTTATACGACTGTATAGACTTTTATCAATACTGATCAAAAATAGATTTGAGCTTACCTCGACGGGTGGTATTTCTTCCACAGATCTCGATACAACTTCAGACCACCGTAGAATGCCAGGTAGTGTGTTTTCTGTTACTAATGTCGTTCTTTCAATCCAGAGGCTCTGTAAGTGGAAATTATCAGCATTATTTAAATTAACAGGCGTATGTATAAGATTTATATTGTGCAAAATGTGCAATTTAATTATTTAGTATGTGGGCATTTACAAACTACATAGATAATAAGAATGATATCGGGTTAAGCTTATCTTCTACTTTTTCGTTTCCATATCTCATTTTAATTAAAGTTCCAACACGCTTTCGCCTGCCTTACTTAAGAACACCACAATACACCAGTACATACATTTTATACTTGGCTTATTAGTATTTGGTCGGCAAAAATAAATGTAACGCTTGTCTAGGCCACCACTTTAATGGGTGACCTCATGTGGCTTTGACAACAGAGCGCTACCGTGCTTCGGAGGGCACGTTAGCTGTCGGTGCCGGTTCATGTCTGTGCATTGTAACTAACGCGCGAGACAGACGTATGTGAGAATCATCAACCCTTACGTAAACTATTTGTGTAACGAGTGATAATAGATCTAAATTCGGTGTCTAAACGCGTTTATCTTTTAGTCACACTCACAACCAATAACTACTATCTAAACTAACTAACAAACAACTAACTATAAGTGTACAGTCAACTAAACTGTACAATGTCTCAAGAATAGTTAGGCCAAGTCGGAGGTCTTCTGGCGGCCTGAAAACATCAGAGCTGGCCACACACTCATACCAAACAAAAAAAAGAAGCACTGTTTATTAGTATATCATCATATATGGCGTGTCTTTATACGGTCCCACTGCAGGGCATGGGCATGTTAGAAGGGTAAGGCTATAGTCCACTGCGATGGCCAAGTTCGGGTTGGCAGACTTCATTAGTAAGTATATGGTCACCTTGAACTCATTGTCCTTGTCGATGGGTGGCTTGTGCAGCGGTCGGTCGCACAGGAACGTGTTGACGTCGTTGCTCGCGTAGAACCGCTTCACTTGCTCGGGGGTGCCGTTGGGCCACGAGCGACGAGACGCTACAGGCTTCACGTTGCAGATCTGGATGTCTGAAGGTATATAGTAATAGTGTGACACTTTCGGAACAGATATTGAGTATAGTGGTAGACATGTATTAGGGGCCATCCATAAATTACGTCGAACGACGCTGAAGTGTGAAATTGATGAATGAGACCAACTGTGACGTTATTTACACATACATACATAAACACGCCTGTTTCCCGAAGGGGTGGGCAGTAGGGTTTTAGTCTCGGGTTGTCTCGTATCTCGAAGTCCCGGGACTTTTTGTAAATTGAGTTGTCTCGGGTCCCGGGACTTTCCGGGTCGAGACTTGAGACACACAGACCACCTACCCCACGAGACTTGCAATAGAAGGGCACCGTTGTCTGTCGCGCATGTGCGCAATGCAATCTTTGAGCACAAACCCGCGCTCGTTCAGTAGCGACCAGGAAACAGATACGTAAACTGCGTTTAAACTGTATTAAAACAAAATAATAATATACGAAAACAATGCCGAATTGTGCTATAAAGTTGTGTGGGAGTAACAGTCGGAATAATAATTTCAAAAAAGATAATATCACATTTCACCGGAAAGTACAACATTTATTTTAAAATTATTTAACAGTACTGACCAGAGTTCTAGTAATAATGGTTGCTAATAAGTACTGAATCAGTGGATGTCCTTGTCTAACACGCTATAATTACAGACTATCTCTCTCTTACAATAAGACTCCACGTGTAAGTAGTGATGCGAAGAAAACTTACCGATTGTTCGATATTTATCGATTTCTATTACTGAGATTTTTATTGATTTGAATAATTAATTTCAAATAAAAAGTTTTATGAATTAGACAGGTGACTGTAAATAAAAATACAGCCTGCAAAAAAGAATTGTTAGGTATTTTATTATTACAAGCTTTTATTTAGGTAGTTTCACCTGTTTGTCAGTAATCAAATCTTGCAAGTTGAATTTGATGCACTTCCCGATTACCGATTGAGCTGAAATTTAACACGCATGTGTAAATCGGATGACAATGTAAAATTATTATGACATGGAGCTGATCTGATGATGGAACCGAAAGAGATAGGAACTCGGTAATTAAACGACACAGCCCATCGAGTTTGGGCTTGTTTCATTTATCTTGATGAGTACTTCGGTTCTAGGGGGTAACCAGGGTCTGATGATGGAGCTGGAAGATGACTATAGGAATTCAGTAATTAAACGACATAACCCCATAGAGTTTGGGCTCGTTTGATTTGTCTTGATGAGTAGTTTGGTGATAGATGGTAACCAGGATTTGATGATGAAGCTAGAAGGTGGCCATAGGAGCTCATTAAGCGACACAACGGTGTCGAGTTTGGGCTTGTTTGATCCGTCTTGGTGAGTATTTTGGTGCTAGATTGTAACCAGGGTCTGATGATGGAGCTGGAAGGCGGCCATAGGAATTTGGTAATAAAATGACAACCCCATCGAGTTTGGGCTCGTATGAGCCGTCTTGACGAATAGTTTGGTGCTATATGGTAACCAGGGTCTGACGATGGAGCTGGATGATGGCCATAGGAACTCAGTTAGCCCCATCGAGTTCGGGCTCGTATGATTCGTTTTGATGAGTGCTTTGGTGATAGATGATTACCAGAGTATGATGATGGAGCTGGAAGGTGGCCATAGGAGCCCTGTAATTAAGCGAATTAACGATGATATTATTATAAATTCATATTTCAAAATAAAAACTTTTGCTTGGATTATTGTTTTTTTTCTTGGCATTTTTGGATCAACTAAAAGTAGGCATACCATATGTGATTTATCGATAAACAATATTGACATGCCTACATCCCTATTATCCATCGTACGTGACGTCACCCGCGCCGCCCGCGTACGTCTCATTCCTCAAAGTTTGACAGAATAGTTTGCCTAGAAATTGGTTAAGATTACGTGTCTCGCAGTGTCTCGTGGGGTCTGTGTTGAGACAGGACACAGTAGTCGAAATTTTATTGTATTGTAATTTTTATTTTCAAATAATTGAAATAATCTGTACTTAAGTACTCAGTACTATAGCGTAAATACTGAATACACAAAAAATGCGTTTGCCGCGCCGCCACATTGGTTGTTTTGTGTCAGGTCAGTCAGCGCCATATTCTATCTATATCTATGAGTCAGTGACAATTTAATTTTATGGGATGGAGAATGGTGTTCGGCGTAGTTTTCTTATTTCATATAACTACAGTTGTTAATGTTGTACAAGAGGACCCGTGCTGCTCCACAGCATATTTTAATATTATAAAAAAGCCTTTTATATAATAAGTAAAAAGATGATATTCTTACCAAAAATATAATATATCACAAAACTTCTTTTCTCACAACATTGGCTTTGCGTTGCACCTTCGGTATCGTGAAATTTCCACCTTGGCATTACTGAATGGTTTGCCGCGCAATAGAGATATATATAATATGTATAACTGAACATTGACGAAAGAAAGTTCTTCAATATGACTGTGCTGCCCTACCATTCTTTCCATTAGGACACTGTAATGTCCTTCGTCCAGGTGCCCAGAAAATAGCAAGTTATGAACAATTTCGCCAGTACCATAGACAGTAATCGTTTTACTGTTTTCCAGGTGAACTCTGAATTGACACTCGGGATATAGCTCACTAACACTCTGAAGTTCAGCATGCCCTGCGTACTGTTTATTGGCACCCATCAAACGTTTGTAATCTGTTGCATTTGTTATGGTCTGGCCATAATTATGCTTCGTCCACAACAGTGAAGTTACTATATACATCCCACTTATTGACAATGTTATCAACAGTGGCCAAACAAATTTCATAATGTTTATTCTCACTTCCATATAAACAAAAGAAATTGCGCGGAATAAGCAATTACCGTCACCAAGAACGGAAATCACTTGAAAATTGTTGATGGTAGAATTAATCAAATCTGAACCCGTTTCCATCCGTATTTTTTTAGCAGTAGGAGGACCATCCGGTACCAAATCTCCAACAGGGCCGTCATTGACCAAGATTCTTTGTTCAAACTTTCTCTGAGTATTTTTCCATTTTCTTCCAAGAACCATCATTATAATTGTAAACACAACTACTCACAAAAATACGTTATTAAATCAGAAACTTAAGTAACTAACTTACGCTAACTTCACTTTTTTCTTTATCTGTCAATATTTTATTATCAAAATTAAAAATATAGATAAATAACTTTTTTATAAGTAAGAAAATAGGTTTTATTTCTGTTATCCAGCTAAATATTTCTGTGAGAAGCACGATTTATTTTGTTTTGTGTATGGGTGTGATTAATCCATCATAATTTTATTTAGAAATGTAATAATGACGTTTATTGTTTTGGTCAAAATTGTACTTTTGGTAGGAATGGTAGCATTGGTAGCAATCGTAAGTAACATTGCTACCAAAACTACAATATATGCCCAAATACCATTTCTACCAAAACTACTATTCCTACCGAAAATACTATTCCTATCAAAACTACTATATGTACCAAAACTACTATTCGTTCTAACACTATCATATCTACCATTTTTTTAAACTACCATTTCTACCAAAACCGCCGGTGCTGTCAAAAGTACCTACCTTTTCTCTCAAAACTACTATTCCTACCAAAGCTACAATTTCTACCATAACTACCACTTGTAATAATATGATTATAATATATGACTTTAAGGCTGATGAAGAATATATGACAATAGTACTATGATATATGACAATAGAACGGCTGTCATATGTTCCACATAAAAAAAAATTAAGATGCCCGAAGAAAGTCCGTAATTTAAAAACACAAAAATATTCCTAACATAAAACGTAAGGAAAATTCCTCAACATCAGAGATCAATTCACCCAACATTAAGGGTTAACTGGTAACATTCGGGGAATATTACCTGCCATTAACGAAATTCACTATATAGTGATAATTTGACCAACATCGCGTATATTTTACACACCACCACACTCACACCCGTATGAAAGTAAGGCAAGGTCACCTTAAGGAGGCATAACGTTTATTTTCCTGGCAGTTACCGCAAGGATCTTATTAGATGCCATAAAAATATTTTTGAATTAAGAACCGTCCATGTAGAGAGAAAGCAATGGAATCTTAAGAAATTTATAGGAAAATATTGAAAAATAAGTTGAATGTCCACGCCTATCTTCCTTCAATCTTACCCAATTTAAATGAGCATCATCAAATGAAAGAGCTCTTTTCAGCGCGTGTTTTAGGCCTATAACGAAACGCCTACCTCAATGAAAACCAGATATATAGAAGCAGAAAGTCATTGACTATGGCTACGAAAACGTAAAAAATGTATGGGAGAAAACTGTTTTTGCATATAACTTGATTAATGTGCAGGTTAGCTAATTTCTAACGCTTGATGACAAATCTATGCAGCGAGAGCTTTCATTAAAAAAAAAAACATGCGATGCGGTTGGGTAGAACGGGCTGGCCGACTCGTATTATAAAACACAAATTCTTTTAATATATAGATTATAAGATTTTTGATTGTGTAAAAATAACAAATTGTGCCACACACAAAATATTGTTTCGTATGCGGATCTAAACCACAACTTTAGACGCAGTACTAAATGGCGAAGCATCCCCTTGAACTACTACTGCGTATATACAGTTAAGTAATTCTTGTTATTACAATACTTATTTAGGTGGTAACTGTTCTTTGTGCCTCTTGATTGAATATTTGTAACCGGAGTTGTATTTTTTTAAATAACTGTCTGAAATGAACCTTAAATTGTAAGGATTTTAATTTATGTTTCCTGACTGTTGATTTTCATCAAAAATTTAATTTTATTCACAAATTTGGCCGCCACGGAACGCCATTTGCAACGATACTGACATACCTCTCTTGCTTCATTCTCATTCCCATCAAGTCTCTCATGCATGCTCCTCTGTTTAGGGTACTTTTGACGTGTCCCTTTTTAGGATGTCTCTAATTTGGCCAGAGA
Source organism: Euclidia mi (assembly GCA_944739405.2). Taxonomy (NCBI): domain Eukaryota; kingdom Metazoa; phylum Arthropoda; class Insecta; order Lepidoptera; family Erebidae; genus Euclidia; species Euclidia mi. The sequence continues at coordinate 70,746,062 of OX123188.2, forward strand.
ACGTCGTCCCCTTCGTCCTGTTCCATTCACACTTGCCTCACTTCTAGGTCAGTCTTTCGTCATCCATCCTCTCCATGTGCCCAAACCATCTTAGCATACCTTTCTCTCTCAATGCTTGTCACTACATCTTCTTTACCATATTATATAGTCTTTCATTTCTACAGCATTTATTCAACTTTCAAGTTTCTTCTGCCATACCCAACTTTCACTACCATACATAAGAGTAGACAAACGTGCCTTTTTGACACGTTTTGGCTGTTCATAAACGCTTTCAGAGGTCCATTCACGTTATTTATTTATTTTCTAAAAGGCAGCGATAGCCTAGTGGAGATACCAACAGAGTGCCATGCAGAGGGTACTGTAAACCGTCGGTCCCGGCTGTCATAAAGACCTTTGAGAGTCGTTTCGAGGAATCAGTACACTCAAATTAAATGATACTGGTTTACACCATGGAATATCGCTATACCGTAAGTTGGGTTGCGGAGATCAGTCGTCAGTCGGTAACGGCAATAGGCTCGCCGTTTATTACGTGGCACCAACAAATTCACAACGGCGAAATGCATGTGTAGTATTACACTTCAGTCTACCTCTTTGGGGATGCAGGCGTGAGTGTTTAAAAACCCATAAAATAATAATGATGATGACTTACAATGTACCCAGATGGCAAATGGGTTGCCCTCTATTACATTTGGGACCGAAACATAACTGACGAAGTGTGGGTGTAATACACTTCTGGGATAAAGGAGTGAAGAAGTTATATGATGACTTACATTGTCCATCATTAGCGATGATGGAATCGTCAGGCGGCGTGTTCCGCATGAGTATGTGCGCGGCGACGTACTCGGCTTGCAGGCGTTGAGTGAACGCGCCGATGCGCTCATAATCGTGCCCGCGGTACACGAACTGCTTGTTCTGGAACAAAATAGGTACTAGGTTGGATATCTTTATTTATTCAACTGTAATTGTTTGAGCCAAATTTTATAAAAGTGTAATTGAGTTTAAGTAAATTAAACTGTGAGTAGGGGCGAGCCTCAACTACCTACCGGGTCACAGGTGGCGGATAGTGAACAGTCCTATAGTATATAGGACAGCTGCGAATAAAGGGAAACCGAAATAAGCAGTCCCGGACCGAGGCGGTAGGGCCAGCAGGGAGTGTTGGGGTATTCAGTGGCGTGGGTACGCCCCAGAAATGACACGGAAGTCTCGATGACGGCCCTATGACATGGCGAGGAAACACCGCTATTAAATAAGTGTTGCTCTGGCAGAGGGAAGCAGCCTGCCAGTATCTAGTCGGGCGGCGTTCACAGGGAACGGAACAGCTGGCTAGAAGTTCATCTGTGGGCGAAGATGGATACCATCATAATCGGTTGCAGAACTGCGATCACCAACCCGTCGTGGCTGGCATGGTGATTATTGGCTAAACTCACTCTCAATATGACAGACAAAAATCAATATCAAAACCGAGTTCCCAGCGCTCTTTCATTCCCTGGTTCAAAGAGGTGGCCAGGTGACATTGGGCAGGGGTCCGACAAGGAATCCCTGGTCGATGACTAACTGCCGCAAGCAACTATACGTAGCCACATACAACGTACAAACGTTGTCCACAAACGACAGACTTCTAGAACTCGAGATGGAATTGCAACGGATTAAATGGGACATTCTGGGCCTTTGCGAAATTCGAAGAGAAGGCGAGGAGCTTATTACTTTACCATCAGGTAATATGCTCTACTACAAAGAAGGAGAGACCAAGGGCGTAGCAGGAATCGGTTTCCTGGTTAACAGGGACATAAAAGACCGTATGCTGGAAATTGGTAATATATCCAATAGAGTAGCATACATAAAACTGAAACTATCGCCTAAATATACACTTGCACTTATACAAGTATATATATGCTCCCCATCGATATATATGTACTAAAGTACTAGATGTAGCATTCAGAACATTTACTGTGTTCAAATGCTTTGCATGAACATACCGGCAAAGCAATCTAGTGTCACTTTGACTTGCCGGCGGTGTGGGTCTGCTTCGTTTATTAATTGTGTAACGACGATATATCGGTTAATTCAAATCAGAACTGGAATCTGTAGTAGCTCTAGTTAATATTATTTAAGTAATAAAAAAAGTTAATTTTATCATATTACCACATAACAATGTATTTATTTATTTTTATGTGACGTAATTTACCACCATAGACTAACTACTAGGCAGACATCGATTGGAAGTGATTGTAGGTAAAAATATAGATATGTCTAAGAAAGAACAGACTTGATGAAGGCATTGGTTTTAAAAGTGTTGTAGTTTGATTAATGTTCTAAAACACATTTGATTTTGTATAACACTAATTTGTGTTTTCTTTTTAGTACATTGATCGTAATTACTATATTAATGAATATTTCAAATAAAATATTTGTGACACATACCTAGGTACTTTAAAAACAGTAGGTACACTTATACTTCATCATAGTACATATCACAAATTTGCGGTTATAGAAAAATACGTAAAAAATATACTGAATCAATATACCTAAGGCCATTAAAAATAAGGCCAAACATCCTGATTTTTATTATCTGACGAAGAGACAAAAACCTACGAAATTAATGGTGTTTGATGGTAATGGATTAGGTATTAAAATATATTTTTGAGCATTTCTTATGCTAGGCTAGATTGAATTGCAATTTATTTAAAGCTATAAAAATAAATTCCTGGGGCACGACTTGAACCCGCGACCACGACGAACCGTGTCAATGCTGTATTGACTAAGCTATTCGGGCCACTTCATCATAAAATGTTTATTCGTAATGGTTGGTTCACGTACCTATATATAATGTCCCATTTGCCAAATGTGTGTGTGTGTATAGAACTATGTGGTCAGAAAGGACATTATAACAGATTGTCAAAATAATGCTGCCTTATAATTATGTATAATAAGAAATTTCTGAGTTGACCTCATGCCAAGATGAATTTAAACTTTTAAAAATTAAGTATAATTGTTTGTTCCTGATACATGTCTTGAACTTACGCCAACGAATACATTTTCTATTTTATTATAAAATTAACTAAATATGATTATACTTTTTATTATTTTACTGAAATAAAACCACGGCAATTAATTACTTTTATTTTCATAAATAGGCACAAAACTTATCTATTTTCCGATCTTCTGTGCAAATAATCTATACAAATGACAATAACGACCCAGTAGCATTAAAGTACTACTGGCTGCTCATAGGTAAGATACCCGGTCAGCCGTAGCTGATTGGCTATAATATGACAAATAAGCGCTGTATTCCATTGGCACTACGTGCATATACGTGTTGCGCATGTGCGATTAAACGTCAAACCTAAGACAGCTTGGACAATGTTTTTATATGGAATGTTACGTCTATCTTTAGAATATATGTCAATGATGCTCCCACTACTAGCCACCCTGACAGCGAAATAGAAAATCTATATGAAAAGGTAACGGAAACCGTAACTAAGTGCAAAGTCCCATTACACCATAATTATGGGTGACTTCAACGCCCGAGTTGGGACCAGAGAGATGGAAGATGAGAGTTGTATAGGGAAATTTGGTCTAGGCAGTAGGAACACAAGAGGTGAAGCGCTGGTTAACTTTGCAATGCGAAGCAACATGTACATCATGAACACTTTTTTCGATAAAAAACCCCAACGTAAATGGACGTGGAACCACCCAAATGGTGTTCATAAAAGCGAATACGATTTCATACTCAGTAATCGGAAAGACGTTGTGCAGGATGTATCAGTGCAAAACAGTTTCTCTACTGGCAGTGACCACCGCTTAGTTCGCGCAGTTCTCAAGATTAATATCAAAGCGGAAAGACGAATGCTCGTCAAGAAACATATTCCGCGGCACATTATTTCAGATATACTTAGAGCAAACGAAGATACGTACAAACTATACATTAACAACCATTTGCATGAGTTAGACACACTAAAAACCATGTCAATCGAAGAATTAAACAAAAACACATAACGACAACAGTTAGAGAAGGCCTGGAGGATGTAATGCCTCATAATTTCGATTTTAAGCCAAAGAAACTAACTGAAGAAACACTGAAACTCATCCAAAGACGTCAACATTTAAGGATGGAAAATCAATCAGACACCATGGCCTACCAACAACTTCATAAAGAAATACGTCACAATATAAAACGGGACTTGTTACAATTCGAACATGACAAGATTACTAAAGCAATTGAGTTGAATACCAGCAAACGAGTTCTGCGTACTGAGTTATCAAATGGCCGAAAAGAAATTTTCCAGCTAGTCAGTGATACGAGCGATGTCGTCACGAACAGAGAGCAACTACTAGAGGTAGCGAGGACGTACTACGAAACCCTATACAAGAGTAGAGTGCCGCAAGCCGGCTCGCAAGCCGAAGTAGTACGGACAAATAGACCGTTAGTTGCTAACGTTGGGTCTGAAGAAATTCCGGACGTCACTGTGGACGAAATTCGTTTTGCACTTTCACAAATACAGAACAGGAGATCTCCCGGGAATGACAACATCGTGCCTGAAATGCTAAAGCTGGTGCCTGAGATTGTCTGGAAAGCGCTAGCATTGCTTTTTACTAACTGCATATTAAGTGGCAAGGTACCCAATGACTGGCATGAAGCGATTATAGTACTGCTCCATAAAAATGGAGATATCAGGCAATTGGACAACTATCGTCCAATAAGTCTTTTGTCACACACATATAAGTTGTTCACAAGAGTTATCCTAAATAGATTTAAAAATAAACTTGACGAATACCAGTCAAGGGAACAGGCTGGATTTCGATCCGGTTGCGGTACTAATGATCACATGCAAACCCTAAAGACTGTTATTGAAAAATGCCACGAGTACCAAAAGCCAATTATATTAACCTACGTCGATTACGAAAAAGCCTTTGATTCTGTGGAGACATGGGCAGTGGTGGAAGCCCTGAAGGACAGTAGAGTTGATGGACGGTACATAGAACTTATCAGACACTTGCAATCTTCTGGAACATCATCGATAAGCCTCCATAAGCTCACAAAGTCCTTTAGACTGGAGAGAGGGGTGCGTCAAGGAGACCAATATCGCCGAAGCTGTTTAACGCTGCCCTGGAGAACATCTTCAAGACACTTGACTGGGCTGGTAAAGGGATATTGATCGACGGAGAAAGGCTAAGCAACCTCAGATTTGCGGACGACATCGTGCTTATTTCTGACAACATCGAGAATATGATTACTATGATTGACCAACTACAATGTGAATCAGCGAGGGTCGGACTAAAAATGAATAAATCAAAAACCAAGATCATGACAAATATCCCAGGCGTGGAAAATCACCAACTACCTGTAGACATAGCAGATCATTATATTTACCTAGGACACAAAATTACTCTAGGTCTTGAAGATCAGGTTGCGGAAGTGGGTCGGCGTGTCGGGCAGGCATGGGCAGCATTTGGGTCGAACGCCAACATCCTTCGCTCTAAGAAAATTGCTCAACACCTGAAGACCAAGGTGTTTAATCAGTGCATTCTGCCCGTCTTCACTTACGGTATGGAAACCGCGACACTGACAGAGAGGTCTGCTGAAAAGCTTCGAGTCGCGCAGCGTGCAATGGAGAGGTTAATGCTCGGAGTCTCACTGATGGATCACAAGACTAATGAGTGGATCAGGAGAACCACAGGAGTCAGGGACGTGGTCGAGGAGATAGACGACGTAAGTGGAGATGGGCGGGGCATATTGCCAGAATGAGCCATGACCGTTGGGTCAGGAGAACCCTTGAGTGGAGACCCCGCGCTAATAGTCGGGGCAGAGGAAGGCTGTCTAAGAGATGGACTGACGATATCCGGCAGCAAGCCGGTACTAACTGGATGCAAGTGGCAAGAGACAGGCGAAAATGGAAGATTGGAGAGGAGGCCTATGTTCGAAGACGAACAACAAACGGCTGCAATAGATAGATAGAAATTAAACTGATAGTGGTCATGGAAGGGTTTGCTGTCTTTTTTTTCGCCCGGAGGCCTTTCACATGGTTTAACCATTCTTGTCACAACACATTTTGGACAAGTACAGGGACCGACAGCTTTCCGTGCCCTTCAAAGCACAGTAGCGCTATAATGTAAATGCCACACACGGACACCATCCAAGAGGTAATCTGTGCAAGCGTTTCTTAACTTTGCTGACCTATCAACATATTATAATATACTCAGTGCAAACCAAGTTACTCTATAAGTGTATAAGTTACCTTGCCAAACAGAGAAAAAAGAAAAAGAAAGAAAGAAAGATCAGAGTTACCCTGACAAATAGCGGACATCCCTTCCCGTAGAATCCGACGCGGAAGTACTCGGGCTCGGGGCGCAGCTGCTGCAGGATGGAGTCGAGGAACGTGGCGTGCGTGCGCAGGCAGTGCGCCAGGCGCGCGTACTCGCACAGCTTCACCTCGTACAGCGTCGCTAGCTCGCGGAGTAACGGCAGGCCTTTCTCCCAGCACTGGAAATGCGATAAACAACTTCAAATATTCTATTTTAAAAAATCTGGTATTTGCCTACAGTACTAGATTTAATACACCGTAACCAACGCAACAGAATTTTATTTATTTTTGTAAGTGTAAACACCAGTATCTCAAGACAATGTACACACATAAGTAATAAACCCATAAGCAGACTTGACTGACAGCACTTGCAAGTATGGTCTACAGTCAGCTTATACGTGAAGTTTGTTCAAGTACTATTAAAAAATCAGAATCCTTAGGTCTTTGTTTAAGAAATTATTTATTATTCTTTTTAATGACTTGTATGAAGCATTAGCTATGTTTGTATTAACAAACATAGATACTGATGTCTGTAAAACGATAGAACAAAGACAATAGTTTTTACGAACCTTCCCTCTATCAAAATACTGCAGCACTTGATTGTAGAGCGCCTCTTTCCGCTTCCATTCCGGTGTCTCCGGGTGCTCGGGGTCTACGCCTACCACGTCACTTTCCCAGCTTAATGTTTCCGCATACAGCTGTAACAATAGTCTTTCATAAATACAAACGATAATACAAATAGAACCTATTTTTTTCTTGTATGATTATCTAACTTTATTTATACAAATAAAAGGATAGGAGGATGCTCTTTCACACTAAAGCTATTGACGATACTGAAACTTTACAATAGTAAAGCTAATCTAGAGAGCCTCGATAATCGACCACCAGGTAGGCGAAACCGCGGACAGAAGCTAGTAGACTAAAATATGTTTGATAGCAGTGTATTTTAAAGCATTACGCACCAGATTAACCTTTTTGTTGAAACTCTAAAGAAGACGAATTCTTGCTTTGTCGTAAGATACTGACTATAACAGTTTGCATCAGAACAGCAACCGCCCACTCAAGAATCTGGTACAAAAATATTATTTATATTATTTTATCGGAAAACACAATAGGAAAATACTTACCAATAACGTGCAGCCAGCCTCAATGAAGTTATCCGAAGCAATGTGCAGATCGTGCAGCTTATACACGTACCGTAAGTACATCTCCTTACGATCGATCTCGTTCTTGTAGAAGTTCTGAAACAAATATACGAAATATTAATTTATCATCATCAGCCCCTTATACTGACCCACTGTTGGGCACGGGCCTCTTCTTACAATGAGAAGAGTAAGGTCATATTCCACCACGCTGGCCAAGTGCTTGTTGGCAGACTTCACATGTCTTTCGAGAACATTATGGAGAACTCCCAGACATACAGGTTTCCTCACTATGTTTTCCCTCACCGATTGGCAAGAGATAATTAACAATTTAATACGCACTTAACTTCGAAAAGTCATCGGTGCCTGCGGTGGATTCGAACCCGAGACCCTCTGCGTAGCAGTCTGTCGGTCTCTCCACTCAGCTATCGCTGCTTATTATATTAATTATTTCAGAAGATAATAAATGGATATTTGCAACTCAAAGGCGACATTCTATTGTTACAGCACAATTAAACTGAATTATTACGGAGTCTCTGTAATGACTTTCAAAGATCTTCATCACAGCAGGGAGCGACAGCTTAACGTGCGATCCAAGAAAAAAATTTAAGCACATAGCATAACCAAAAATGTCCAAGTACAAACATACTTAATATGGTTATTTATATGCGTTTAAACTATGGGTTCTAAGTTAGCCTTTCTGGAGATATCAGAATGATTTGACAATTCACTGTTTCAGTGAATTTAAAGAACAAATGGCTTGTGCATTAATGAACATACCGGCGTTATGCGTCTCAGGTAGATTGTGTAGTGTATTTATGTTTTTGTTGGTTTTTGTGAAGTATTATAACGGGGTTTCAAAATGCACCAATTGTACGGTAGTTGACAGATTTCTTGGTACACAAAAGTACTTACAAGTAAGTTGACAGTAGCCGCCATGCGCTTGTCCCTGTGCTCCGCGCCCTGCATCACAGCTCGATAGTCCAACAGTCTCTCCAGTAGCCGCGTCACACATGCCACGAACGCTGCACCTGCTTCCCGCCATCCCTCCGTAGACACACGTTCCATCAACCTATATCAGATATACATTTTATTTTAATACATTTACACACTTTATACACGTCGGATCCATCCATAAATGACGTCACACGCATATAGTTGAATAGAGGGTAGGTGAAATGTGACATTCTATAAAAAATGAGATGAGTATGTTTGAGAACCGCTGTGACAAGGACAGGGAGGGCAAAACATCATGAGAATCATCTGACGTAATTTATAGATGACCACTTATCAGGGTACAAAATGAAAAAAGTCTAATATATAAATCTGAATACTTAACTCCATATTAAAGAAGAAATTTCGTTGCTTAGTTCGTATAAGTTACAACACATAGTTGTTTTGTTTATTTTATTGAATGCGTCAGTAAAATTGTTGTCAGTACGAATTTGACGCCGTATAATGTTAAATGTAATTAGGAAGAAACTAGTTTGTTTTAATTGCGGCGTATAATTGCGTGATAATATTATCGCTATAGAAATGAGGTTATATAGTAGTTTTGTTACTTACACTGAGCTCAAATGTTCCCTGAGTAGCGTGGGCAATACAAATAAAATATATTAGTGCAATTATAAAGACTGCAGTATAGATACAATTTGGCCATCTTTACCTCATGGTCTAACCACCCGGTAGCATAGCGAGAAGGTAAACGACTGCCACGCCGAAGATCGCGGGTTTGATTCCCGCACAAGTCAAACATTTGTGTACATGAACATGGATGTTTGGGTTGGTCTAGGTGTTTCTACGTATAATATGTATGTAATAAGTTAATAACATAACATAACTTCATGCCTTTCATTCCCGAAGGGATAGGCCAGAGGTGTATTACACACCCACACTTCTCCAGTTATGTTTCGGTTCCAATGTAATAGGGGGCGAGCCTATTGCCATCTACCGGGCACATAGTATCTATGTATTTACAAAATAGCAGTATATAAGTATGTTTATCCATTGTTGTACCCATAGTACAAGCCTGTGCTTAGTTTGGGACTTGATGGTGTTGTGTGGATGTGCTAGATAAAAAAGGGACTGTATACATTAGAAGGTATAACATATATACATGGGTGCACAATTTATATATTTGTTATAAAGTCGCTGTACTTGGCGTTACTAAGATTATACCCATGGAATATATAGAATATATATCGAATATACGTATCTAACTTTTCATCTTCATTTCGGAAAACAAAATGTCACGACGCGTTCGAAAGAAAACTTTAAGCGGCGCATTTCCGACTCATGAATCACTCGTGGGCAGTGTTCGGTTGACCTGTTCATCACGCGTCTTCAACTCGAGACAAGCCTGAGAGCAGCAAGTTATCACCGAGTGCTCACTCGCGTGTGCGATGCTATTGAGATGACACTATACTATTTGAGCTGTAGCAAGGTGCGGGTGGCAGTTTCAGTAACGTTTCAATTCACTCTTGAAAGATGCGATTTTCAAATTATGACTTAATATTTCAGCAGAACCACATTCGTAATAAATTAAATCAATCAATTAAATCAATTGCAGTAGTAAATTAAATTAAACCCAACCAGAATGTTCTAGTCTATAAATAAAATCTAATGGAAATAAAAATTAAGCAAAGTGCTATGCGTATAACGTAACACCATATACGTATTTAGTGATGGGATGTACTGCTAGGCTGCATAGTCGATGTTTTTTATAATATAAAACGTATATTGGGCGTAGTTCAATTATTATTTTAAAAAGTATATACATGTATGTACATGTTCTATTGTTTCATTAATATAACTATATTAATGAAACAATAGAACATATATATGTATAAAAAAATATATTTTATTTGTCTAAACAGTCATATCAGAGTCAGGAACAAACATAATGTTCTTTTTAGGGTTCCGTACCTTACAAGATAAAAAAAGGAACCCTTATAAGATCACTTTCTTGTCCGTCTGTCTGTCTGTCTGTCCGTCCGTGTGTCACCACCGATTTTCTCAGGAACGGGTGGACCTAGCAAATTGAAATTTATACCAGATACTAAGGTCTATGGTTCCTATTAGGTGTATAAAAATCAGGGTCCTGGGTCAACCCGATAAAAAGATATGGTCAAAATTAGATTTTTGCAAAAACTTGTAAGTACCAAAATTAACCTTAATTTTTAACTTTTTTTAATTTTCGGAATTTTTCCTTTACTTGTGCTGTAAGACCTTGGTTTTGACCAAAATTGACAATTCTAGGTCAACCGTAAGTACCCTATAGGTTTTGGGTCGAAAACCTATATGGTAGGTCCCGTTGAACTAGAATCACGAAATTTGGCCAAAAGCAGGGTCTTACAGCACAAATAAAGGAAAAATTACAAAAAATAAAATAAATGGCAAATTTAAGGGTGTCCCCATACATACATAGTAGACTCCATTTAAGATAGTCCTCTAAGTTGTATGGGCGCTCATACAGATTTAGAGGACTAGCGTAATTAGCACCAACCACAAAATTAAATAAGGTAAAATGCGTACGGAACCCTCGGTGCGCGGGTCAGACTCGCACTTGCCCGATTTTTTTTGTTTTATTCACAACATTTGACCATTCTGGTTTGCTTCAGGTTGAACCTCGTTAAGGCCAACATCTTATTTGCCGTAAATGGCGGCGAATTATTATTTCTTGTGGCGTGCCTTTTTATTTGGGATCAAATCAATAGCGTATACTGGCAATTGTAGTCGAAGGACCTGGTGGCCTTGTTCTTTTGCCATTTCGTCCAGAGCATAGGTAGGAATTGTGGCTTATGACTTCTGCCTTTAACATTTTTATATCTGCTGTACCTCTGTTTTCATTCAGCCACTTCACCAACTTGCTTTTTTCACACTATTAATGAGAACTAGATTTATGTTACGAGTAACAATAGATCGATAAAAATGAATTGCATAACGTCACATCCCTTGTCATGTGGTACTGACAGATGTCAACGTCATATAGGCAACTATCATCCGCACCACAGCGCAAATAGTATAGCAAGTAGATGTATATAAAAGTAGTAGATGTATATACCTACGGGAGATGCGGTTCTGGGTCGCGTGCTGAGTAGCTGTGATATTTATTTTAGTGTTCTCAGTGACAAGCTCATTAGAGTTACCTACGATATAAAGTGTAGAGTGGAATTGAGTGTGTAGCGGCCAGCTACATAATAAGGCGCCATCCACCCGCCGTAATGACGACGGAACTACTACGACACGGCCGCACTTACCGAAGACGACCCGCCAAATACGAAAATCCTGAATCGCGCAAGCAACTTCCAAAGTATGTCCGTCGGCCTGCTGGCCACCAAGCACGGCCACCCAGCTTGGTTAGATGTTCCTCCCTCTAGTTGGAGGAACACCACACCTTAATCCTTTACAAGTAAGTTGGAAGGCGTGTGTTTACACAAAAGATCGCGTTCGCTCTCAAACCTGGGGGTATAAGAGCGTATATGGGGGAGTTTTGGTACTTACACGGTATCAAACAGTCTCCTATAATGATCGTCGGCCTTGTTGTCAGCGACGAGCGAGTCGAGCTTGTCCACGAGCGCGGCTTCAGTCCGGCGCGCGTGTCCGGTGCGCGCGCGCTCGGCCGCCATCAGCGCCACCAGAGCGCCTAGCGCCGCGCGACGGAGGGAAGAGACCAGTGTGATCTCTAGTAGTGCGCCCACCGCGCCTGGGACTAGGTGCAGCTGCGCAGGACCTGCAAATAATATCCTATATTGAACTATACCCAACATACCTTGATGACAACTCAACATAATATATTCCATAATTGAAAATCCAAGCTGGCCGCCGATACAACATGGCTGATCACATATTACTTCACAACAACCTCTATATGGGCACATGAGTAGATAAACGGAACAGAGACACAGCTTCATACAACAGCGCGAATCGGTTGCACTACTACTAGCACGCGGCTTATATGTGCGTGACCACTGGCCTCTTGTCGTGTACGCAGCGAGACTGGAAAAAACCGGTTTACGTAGGCACAGGCAGTTGACAATCTTAGGGTTATTACGACGCACGTTGTTTGTTTTGTACGTTGCAAGTTTTAATATTTTAATGTAAAAACGTAGTGTTTTATTATTAACTAGAGGACGCCAGCAGCTACGCCTGAATTTTTTTTTTTAATTTACCCGTTTTGGCCGATCCCGTGGGAATTTCGGGAAATCCCTTCTTAGTGCACCCCTACGGTCCCCTAGGAACATACATGCCAAATTTCAGCTTCCTGCGCCCAATAGTTTCGGCTGTAGCGTGTCTGTCAGTCAGTCAGTAACGCAAGGATTTTATATATTAAGATAATGGTTGTTTATTGTACTGTCTGTATGAATAATACTAGATGAAATAATTCAGTCATTATAAAGATTTTAACGATGGTAACGTACAATTGGGTTTTTTAATTAGGTATACCTCCTGATAATTTTGTCGCATTTGTTGAATTGCTCGAGCAAAAGTTTCGCGAATTTCGATCTTGAAATAAATATTGTCATTGTTGGCAAAGAAATACTTAACATGTTTGCATGTTGTACACCAGGATCTCAGGATCTCCTAGCCCGATCCCCCAGAGGATCCTCATGAATTTATTAGTTGTGAAATTGTGTAAAAGCAATTAATGTTTACAAAACCAATGACTATCAGAAAGTGATCAGCCATCGATAGGGATTACAAAAAACAGGTGCCTGCGATTTTCGACCTTATTGACGAACTCAGAATTTATAATTTTATTAACGTATCAATGTCAGAAAGCAAGAAAATACCAAAAAAAAGTCTGTCATGTATTGTCAATAAGGTCGAAAATCGCATTCACATGTTTTTTGTAAGCCCTATCGATGGTTGATAATTTTATAGTCATTTGTTTTGTAGACGTTCATTTGTCTTACACAATTTCTTTTTAAACTTATATTAGATACCTATCCCCGTGGTAAAACTAGTGGCACATAATAGCTAAAGGAGATTCCTATGTTTAATAGTAAAATAGATCATATTACCAGAAAATATTCAACACTATTAGTGGTATCGTTGGGAATGTCAAATAAATCACGTCGTCACGTCGTGTCCTTGGTAACAAATGTATATTTTTATTCCGTGCTTTTTAAAAGTTTCAGGTGCATGCCTTTTTTGGTTCCACTCGCTATTTTATTTACTTCTGTACTTCTGTCGTATAGCGAATCCGTCGAGTCCAAGAATGTGCCAAATCACGAATCTGTCCAATCCAGAATCTGTCGTATACCGAACAAGCGACTTGTCTTAACCTATTGTGACAACCTTACCAAAATAGGTAACAAATTTACAAGCTCTTAAGAAGCTGTCTCTCTGTTCGGTTTATTTACTCATGTGATATGGGTATCAAATGAAAAGGCTTGATTGGTAGAATAGAGCTCAGTATAAAAAATCCAAGATGGCCGCCGTCACAAAATGGCGCTTTAGATATTTTCCACAAATACCTCAATATGGGTATCAAATGAAAGGGCTTGATTGGTAGAATAGGGCTCACTATGAACTAACAACAAAACTAAAAACTTAAAAATATAAACATTTTTATGTTAAACGGTTTTATTACAATAAAAAATTATGTAGTTAGGTTATGTATAAAAGCTAAAAAATAATTCGGTAAGTCATAGCTACCAGATCGCACCAATTTTAACATCAATCTGGGGTATTGATCAGACAAATATAAAACCGTTGGGCACGTGAAATTTCTATCTTAATGTTTAATCTGGATACGCCCAACGATTTCATATTTTTTAGCTTTTAGTACATAACCTAAATACATAATTTTTTTATTGCAAGTAATAAAACTGTTTAACATAGAAATGTTTTTATTTTATTTTTTCTACCAAACTATTTTTTTTACATTTCCTAGGTCCTCTGAATAGGATATTACTAATACATATATGAGCAGGCGTTATGTTAGTGTCAGTTACCGAGCATGTTCCAGGTGGCGAGCACGCGCATGCCGGCGGCGGCGCGCATGCGCGGGCGGTCGGGCCCGCGCCCCGACCAGCGCTCGGGCTGCAGCGCGCTCGACGTCACCAGCGCCACGCCCAGCTCCATGTAGCCCGACCACAGCTGCAACAAAAGATATTTTATGGCACGTTATCAGGCACGGCAACCGTACATATCTCACCATTTCTTTCTATCTCATCTATTATATTTCACTAGCTGACCCAGCGAACTCCGTATCGCCTTTTTAAGAGTTTCTATTTCATTCCCTTTTTTCCAAGCCCCTTTTCCAAAGTTACCATTGACTTAGCGCTTAATCTCTTATCATTCCAGGGTCTATAAATGATGCAAAAACAAACATAGATTTTTATATAATATTGAATTCCCCATTCCTTAAAATATCGGAGACGATAGCCATATCGACTAAAAAAATATACCGTCCGCCAACTTTGATTTCCTATCCGCCATCTTTGATCACGAAATAGATGTTGTATTTGGATTCACCATCCCTTCAATCATCAGAGACGTTACCCATATTGATTTTTAAAATTTTTCCCATCCGCCATTTTTGATTTCCCATCCGCCATCTTGAATCACGAAATAGATGTTGTATTTGGATTCCCCATCCCTTTAAACATCGGAGACGATACCCATATTGATATTTTAAAATTTTCCCATCCGCCATCTTTGATTGCCCATCCGCCATCTTTGATCACGAAATAGATGTTGTATTTAGATTCTCCACCCCTTAAGATATCGGAGACGATAACCATATTGATTTTTTAAAACTTTCTCATCCGCCATCTTTGATTTCTCATCCTCCATCTTTGATCACGAAATAGATGTCGGATTTGGATTCCCCATGCCTTTAAATATCGGCGACGATACCCATATCGACTTTAAAAAAAAACCCGTCTGCCATCTTTGATTTCCTATCCGCCATCTTTGATCACGAAATAGATGTTGTATTTGGATTCACCATCCCTTAAAACATCAGAGACGTTACCCATATTGATTTTTTAAATTTTTCCCATCCGCCATTTTTGATTTCCCATCCGCCATCTTGAATTACGAAATAGATGTTGTATTTGGATTCCCTATCCCTTTAAACATAGGAGACGATACCCATATTGATATTTAAAAAATTTCCCATCCGCCATCTTTGATTGCCCATCCGCCATCTTTGATCACGAAATAGATGTTGTATTTCGATTCTCTACCCCTTAAAATATCGAAGGCGATACCCATATTGATATTTAAAATTTTCTCATCCGCCATCTTTGATTTCCCGTCCGCCATCTTGGATCACTAAATAAATTTCATATTATTAATCAGCGTCCCGAAAATCTCGAAAACGATACCCATATAGATTGTATCCTATTCGTTTAGCCTTTTTTTGCCTTTGACCCAGCCCTCCCCCTTCTCTTTATTCTCTTTATTATTTTTGTCTGGCCCCTAAAAGTTGTAGCGTAACTTTATATAGCCTATAGCCTTTCGGAATAATTGGGCTATCATAGGCAATAACAATTTTTAAAATCCGACTGCTAGTTCCTGAGACTAGCCGACATTATGTTTTAGCCTTTTTAGCCTTTTGCCCGGCCCCAAAGGGTCGAAGCGTTATGTTATATAGCCTATAGCCTTCCGGAATGACTGGGCTATCGTATACAAAAAGAATTTTTCAGATCCGACCGGTAGTTCCTGAGATTAGCGCGTTCAAACAAACAAACAAACAAACAAACAAACAAACAAACAAACTCTTCCGCTTTATTATATTAGTATAGATAACGTCATTATCAAAGGCAACGGCGACCCACGCACTTGCTGATGGCATGGTTACTATCCGACGACCACCATCGCCTTATAATTTTATCGGCTTAAAATCATATCAACAAATATAAAGATTTGAGTGCAACTTTCGCCGGTTAGCACTGCGCCGAGAGTTGCGTATCCAACCTCACATGAGACAAAACATAGTGCTATGTGATCCACATATTGTTGTTTCAAGTCTGAATGGTTACTTTTCACTGATACATTGTTTTTCACGCCAAATGCGACCTAAGTTTATATCCAGTTTAGAAGGTGTTACTAAAAACGATCAAATGACATAAGTATGAACGAGAATTCAATCTACCTTATTAACATACCTGCGAATCAAACTGCGGCGGCTCTTCACCCAAGAACCTTTCAAGCAACGGTTGCGCAAGATCTTGAAGCGCAGACAGCAGTACTTTACAACTTTGGACACGTAACACCATCCAATCCGACGGAAATACCTGGACAAAATATAGAGAGTTCTAAATTTCACACACTGGATTAATTTCAATCTGGACTTTATAACAAGAAATAAAATAACCCCGAACTTGTTTCGGAGTTTCTTCACAGGACGTTATTTAGCTAGGAAAAGCCGGGACTTGCATGAGACCGATATATCAAAACGAATCTGAAATCCGATTCAAAATGAAATGAAATCGTATCGTATCGATATTCCAATATGAGAAAACCTATTTTAGAAAACGCATAAACTATACCACGATAAGGGGAACAATCTAATCTAAACCAAACAGTACAAGCCTATTTGTTTGATTTAAGTTTTTGTAGTTTTGCTAACCAAACTACAAACTAAATCTAAAGCTTACGTTTCCGATAGTTTTCATATTCATTCGTTCACTCTACCCAACGACTCTTTAGTCAGAATGAGAGAGAGCGAATTTCATTTCGTTTTCTTTCTAACTTAGTGATACGTTTAAAGAGCAAAAGAGATGGAGCGAATTTTCGCCAAGCAAGTGAATCGTTTTGGATTTTGGCGGTTTTATGAATTGCAGATTGAATAGAAAAATAAAACTAAAAATCGAGGTGATAATATCTAATTCAGATTGCAACTACTTAATGATTATTTTGAATATTGTAAATAGTTATTAGGAATTTATGTTTGGAGAGTGTTGTTTGACATGATTGGTCTCATGCCTACAGTACAATACGATTTCGATTGTTTGCGTTTGTATTATACTAACTTGTAACTACGCCCCAAAAATCCGCTCCTGAAATCGGATTTGTATCGGTTTGCGAAAAAATCCGAAAACGCCCATGCTTATTAAGAACTAGAGGACGCCAGCAGCTACGCCTGCATTTTTAAATTTACCCGTATTGGCCGATCCCGTGGGAATTTCGGGAAATCCTTTCTTAGTGCACCCCTACGGTCCCCAAGGAACATACATGCCAAATTTCAGCTTCCTGCGCCCAATAGTTTCGGCTGTAGCGTGTCTGTCAGTCAGTCAGTAACGCAAGGATTTTATATATTGAGATTGTAACAGCCAAAATGCAGAAATAAATGTCTTTAATCACTCGTATGTAGGAATGCCAGGCACAATTAAAACTGTGTCTCGCGTGGACCCGCATTGCGGTATACGAAGGGTAAGAATAAATGTAGCGCTATCTTGTAGCACTACTTCGCATCAATACGTAAATATAACATAGTACTCACGTCTTGCTCGATAAGGTGCCTGAAGACGAGGAAGGCCCGCATGAGGAAGTCCTTGAGCGGCTTGCGGTCGTGCGGGTGCGGCGCCAGGTGGCTCCACAGGCGCTGGTAGTGCACCGGCTTTAGTAGCTCCATCACGCCCAGTAGACCAGCTACCATTGACCCCTGGCAACAAATGGCTTATGGGAAGAGCTGAACGCCTGTCACGTAAGTGTTCTTGCGGTGGCAGATGTATGAATTACACATGTGCGAAAACTCTAGTTAAATTTACTGGAATTTACATTTTCACGGTCAGATTAGTTTCCTGTTCAAACTACATTATTTAGAAATAGTTTCGGTTTTGAAGTTTTATTTTAATTCCATTTAATGTTTAAAAGGAAAATGGGCGGTTTCGTCCCAAGGGTTGTATTCGGACCTAATATCAAATGAAAGATCTGAATAGGTATATTTTTTATTTTTGAAAGTGCGCAGTCCTGTATCTCGTGGAGGCGAAGTGCTTGGATCGTGAAGATGAGAAGCTTAAATAGAAACCGAATTAACATTAGGGTTCTTCATTATTTTGGTGCTTTAGGTATTATATGAAAGACTGGAGGACGCCAGCAGCTACGCCTGCAATTTTTTTTAATTTACCCGTTTTAGCCGATCCTGTGGGAATTTCGGGTAATCCCTTCTTAGTGCACCCCTACGGTCCCCAAGGAACATACATGCCAAATTTCAGCTTCCTGCGCCCAATAGTTTCGGCTGTAGCGTGTCTGTCAGTCAGTCAGTAACGCAAGGATTTTATATATTAAGATAAAGGCAAAATAACTACTTACAAGTACGGGTGAATTGCCTCCAATCAGATGCAGTACAGTCTCAACGAGTACATCCAAGGTATTCAAGCAGAGAACGTCAACATCCGGGTCTAATTCATCGTCATCCATGGGACTGTCGGTGTCTTGTTTCTTCCACAGTAGAGTGACTAGCTCGCCAATCATTTCCGCGCACTGAGCAAGCTCGTCCCGACGGGCGAGATGGATGCGCAAGTGGTGACAGGCTGTCGTTAAGATTATGTTTCTGGCCTCTGAAATGTAGATAAAATTAAAACTGAAATTTGATATGTAGAAAAAAAGTCGATCTGTTTCGGGAGTATATTTAATGTTTTTTCGCGGATTTTGGACAATATTCGATAGTCCAGTGGTTTTACCAAGAGACAGCCAAGCAGAGGGTATCCCGCTGCATGGCAATCTATCCGTTGGCTCATCTGATTAGATTAGTGCACGGACTTCGCACTTTCAAGACGAAAATTTCGGATGATTAGACGATGTTGAATATAACGCACTTCCAAGATGAAAATCTTGGATGCAAGGACGATGTTGATGATAGGTTTACTAGAACAAAGGCAAACGACGCGGTAGTGTGTCTAAGGGCCCTACGCACTATACTGACCGCAATTAAAATTTGTATCTGAAATTAAGTTTCTATTCGCACTGTGATGCGGCTGCCGGCCGACCGCTTCGGTCGTACTAGTACACATTTTTGAGTTCGTTTAGCCGCATAGCTGGCCGCATTCTGGCTAACTGCATAGTGCCTAGGTGCCCTAAGTGTACTTACCAGGGTCATCACCGAGCGGTCCCTTCAGTATGTCCTGCGCAGCGTGCAGGCGCGCTCGTGCGAGCGGCGCGTGGTGATGAGGGAGCGCGGGCGCATCCAGTACATGTGCGGCGGCGCGCGCGGCTTCACCGGCGCCCAGCGCGGCACAAACCTCTCGCGTCACCTCCGCCCATGATGACATCAGCGCCACCTGCTCACACCACACACGTAAAGTCCCAGCCGGCTTATGCAATACCTCTCTAACACCACTAAGCCGAACCGAGAGCCTTTTCACGCACCGACAGCAAGTCAGTCACGTGGCGTTAAAAAAAACTTCCATCTAGTCTGCTTAACTATGTGAGAAAATTACCCCAGAGTGTCAGTTACGCATGCATTAATTTCTCATCAATTCAGTCAAATGTTTGATAAACTAAGTTTACAGAGCCCTGCAAAGCTCCTTTTATGGGTGCAGCGTCACAAGAAAACCTAAGATAACCTATTAAGTTTTCTGAGTGGATAAGTTTCCGGAACGGACGAGACTTTTCATATTAAATGATATTTGTAGAACGATCGTTAATTTGGTGTACAATTAGTAATTTAATGAAAGAATGAAGTTTTTTAGTGTAACGCACTTTAATGTTATTTAAAATTTTAGATGCTTTGTTAAAAATACCCCCTGTAAACTACAAAAATAAATTATTTTGTACACTACAACTTTTAATAGCCGTTTGGGTAATTTACCCCAAAGTTTATTTATTATTCTGTAACCGAAAATAAGGATGTTATTATAGGGTTTGACTAGTAACTGGCTTAAACAGAATAAATGTCGATAAAAATATGACAGCGCTTATAATAAATATGTAAGGCCCACTTGCACAACGATTCTTAAATTGAATTAAGATGTATTAAACGAGAAAAAAATATTAAACACCACTAGCGTCTTGCACAACGAAAACTTTGTCGACTAATATGATTTAAGAACTGTCAAAATTAATTACCGAAAATCGGCTGTTTAGTGGCTAATTTTATTTAAAAATTGTCACACTGACGTTGGCAACTTGTCATTAGCGACGAAAATTAACTATAATTATATGTATAACTGGACCAGACGACGCATCAGGGATAGGCCTCCCACAAGGTGGACCAACGATCTGGTGAAGAGGCTGAAATGATGATGATGATGATACAACTGATAACAATGTACCTACTTGTGTTCTTGTTAACCCTAGAATCCTACACTATCTGGCGCACATATTATTCCTACACTGGGGTGCTGGAACACCCCATACTATAATGACTGTAATTCTAAAAATAAAAAAAAACAATTAATAAAAATACGTTTAATTACAAATAATCAGTAACTTGAGATCACAAATCAACCTTATTACACAAAGTTAAACTTAGTTTGAGCACTTTGCACAAACTTGTACCTGATGCTCCAAACAAATAGGTATTTTGCACCTTTGACACATAGTCCTGGTTTTTCCGTCTTTGGATGTTGGACAAAAGCCACACCGTCCTCGTTTTGCACGATAAGGAACAGCGCTTGTAGGATCTCGTAGTTTTTTGAGGATCGCTGCAATTTACTCTTCTATATCCCGCCTGAAAGTTGGCATCCGGTACCGGTCCTCCAAATGTTATGTATCAGTTCCAAACCTAATTGTTTCAAAAATGTTCGCCGAAACTTTATATTTGGCTTATTATTTGATCTTGAACACCCGTAAGGGACCAGGGAATTGCAATTGGTCCCAACTTCTATATCTTCGTCGCCACATTCTTGGTCTAGAAAAGAGTTTATTTCCTCGTCATTCAAACCCCTGATAACCATCTGACACAAAATAAATAGACTTCATTGAATTTCACATAACATCTAAAAATATCAGTTTTTAATTCATATAAGAGTATTGTTTTAATAAATAATCAAATTCAATTAGATATTACATACAAATCCATCAATCGTAATAAATAAAATAACTTACGATTTTACTACAATGGGGTACTGGCATACCCCACAGCACTTACATAGGCGACTACATGACGCAGCTGTCGTTACGGTATTGGCAAGAGGTTGACACCAAACTAAAATACTCTGACGCGTGAAATCGTGGACATTAAATAAATTGAGATATTTAGAAAACAAATCGGTGTGGGGTGCACCTGCACCCCATGTAGGGTTCTAGGGTTAATGCTCAAACCTTGCAAGTTATTATTTGTCAATTGTCATTTCGTTGCTAGGCGATGACAATGCGTTTTGTTTTATGATATATAGTCTAAGGTTTTATGCAAAAGCATACGCATAACATCATTAAAATCGTAACAAAAAGTCATCATGCCATGAAACAAAACGTAGAAACTACTTTACCGACCTCAAAAAATGTTTAATTAAATCTAAGCGTCGTTGTTGTTGTGCAAGAGCACGCTAAATACTTTTAAGTTAAATTATTTTATGCTGTTAATTCTGTTCAACAAATTTAAATTAAGGAGGGATTTAAATCAAACGTTACGCAAGTGGGCCTAAGTTTTCATTTAGGCAGTACACGACCTAGGGTGATGTACTAGATTTTGACGACGCGATTCTTATCATAGGTTATGATAAAGCTACATTACCTACTGATTTCTTTATACCGATGAAAATATTAAGCAAGCTAAAGTCAGTATTTTTACCTACATCCAAAAACCAGTATTACTTTCAGTGAGCATCATCGATCAATTCATACATTAATATTAATACGAAGAAATGAGTGCAGTTCTGTTCATGCCATCTATTGTTTAGAGCATAAAATGTAGAGTACTAGGTACTTACCAGTTTTCGATAGTATAAGTCCATTAATAATAGAACATAATTTTAACATCATTGTAACGAACATCATTTAATTATACTGGTATATTTATGTTTTTTTTTTTATAGAAACCTATATTACTGATATTGTACAATTATTGTATTACAACGTTGAAAAATAAATGAATTTATCGATCTTCGACTCGGCCGATTACTAACAATACACTACAGCACTACGGTCGCCGCGTCCGAACGCAGGGAGTCGCTAAAACGCGATACAGCCTCGATACAGTTGCAAAATCGCCGGTCGCCGATACTAAAAGAAGCTAGTCGGCGGTGGCTCTAAACGGGTAATTTAATATACCATCATACCCACGGGCAAATCTGTAGTCAGCCTGCCGGACCTAGCCTCAACTGACTGTATCACGAAGTCAGTAAAAAAATGCTAGTACCGTGACAATAAAAGACAACGTGGGATGAACGGTTACTGCAGTAATGGAAAGATGCGATATGCTTTATAATATTACTATAAAATTATAGATCACTGTCTAGACATACCTGTGCCGGAGCCAAGTGTTCTTTATACGGATGTTGAGCAAACGCCTTTAGCGCATGTAACGCGGCCCGCACATCTCTTCTAAAGCTGTCTTCATACTGTCCGCCGGTGGCGCGCGCGAATAGTCGCCGCGACCGCACCGCTAGACGGAACACGGCGCCCAGAGAACGGAGGCATTTGCGGATCGCTTCTTGACCTTCCGCACTGGCAGCCCATTCCGCGCAGTGCTGGACGGATGATAGCAGACCTCTGGACAAGAACAGAAACATTTAAGTGCCTTGCCTATTCAGTTTATTTTTGACCTGGCAAAAAGGGTTAAGTAATTACACAGAAACTTATCAGGCAGCAAAAATAAAAAGGGTAATTTTATTTCGACATAACGATATATTTTCATAAATTTCAAAGAAAATTAGATAAAAGTTAAATATAATATTGCTTATTTCTGTAAAGATTACACATAACTAAAGATGGGCAATATTATATTTATTTGGTATTAAATTTATTAAGTGTAGTAGAATTCAAACACCTACATAATAAAATAATTATCATATTAACCATAGCTGGGCATCAGTAATCAAATAATTAACGTCGTTAATCGCTTATCTGTTACTAAAAAAAGTTAACTTCGCTAAACGTTAAAGCGCTACCTTTGGGACGATTTAACGCAAGTTAACGTTAATCGTTAATCCGTTAACACATGGTAAAAATACTATTTTCATGAGAATTTTATAAGAACTGTTGGTTTGGGTTTTGGGAAGTAACAGGTTAGGAACAAAAAAACGACGTGTATATTTAGAGTGTGTAATTTAGGGGCGGAACATACCTGACGGAAGATCCGTCGCGTTTTATCCGTCGCGTAACGCCAATACATACAAATGTATAGAAAAACGTTCAACCTTTCACACCTGACCGAAGATCCGTTAGTACGTCGAGCGTACTGACGGATTATCCGTCGACGTCGCGCGCACCACGCACGACGTGAATTTTGACCATTGAGTAAGGAATATACATGGAGAGGGCAAATAGTACATATAGAAAAATTACATTATACACATATATTATTATATTTTTTATTTTTATAGACTCACGCCTGTATCCCCGGAGGGGTAGGTAGAGGTGTAATATTACACCCACATTTCACTATGATTTTTTTTTATACACATATACTTATACGAAATCGACATAAAGCCACCAAACATAGTGTCGTCTCGTTTTGTCTAAGGGATATCTCTGTCAGAAAAAAGAGATAGCCCTAGTTTACTGAATAAGTTAATCATGACGATATTTTATTAGAAATGTCTTTCGTGCCACTGTCGCCATATTTTTTGCCAAGGTTTGTGGTACATCTGCTGTGAAATCGTTGTATATCGAACATAATAATTTTGTTTTTGAGCATAAATATGTCTAAATAACAGATGAATCAGTGCTTCAGGCTGTGTGTTTCATTACCGTATGTATGGTGCCATTCTTGTCCGGTACTTTCTCAGCGACGCAGTATCGATATTGGCTTTCAGAGAATATTTTGTTACATGTTTGATACAAGGGTCGTCCTTCGCTTTGCCATGTTCGCCCACATTTGCATTATGAAATAAACTATCTGGCAAAAGATTTAAACTAACTAAAGTAACTTACTACAAAAATTTATTATTTTCCTCTGACCGGCTCCATATCGATATCGATTATATTCTGGAGTACAACCCAAATGGCAGCCATTTTAAATTGCCCAACATTTCGTAGGTATGCACGCTAAATTCATAGGTATTGGACATGCCATATCCATGTCGTTCCCAGATCGGTGATTTTGAGTGACGCGTAGTAGAGTAAGATTCCAGGGCCGCCTGACCTTACTTATTTTATCAGAAAGGAAATGTATAGAATAATGTAGTGTTAGTATGTGCTATGAGTGTACGCATAATTGCTAGCCTGGATCGTGGGCCAATTTTTAGGCATGAGGTTCTAAAGGTCTACGGGAATTACTGCCGTCGTAATGAGTCTGGCAGAATTAATTATGATTTTAATAATATTTTCTAAAAAATACCTAAAAACCAGCACTGAGAATTTAAGAAAAGTTAGTAACATTAAGCATGTCATACCTAAAAGCTAGGGTCCATCATGCCATTATTATTAATATTTTATTGGCATGATGACTTTTGCTATGGGACTCCATGTACGCTTAAGATCAGGCGGCATGTAGTCATTTTCATAGGCAACAATAAAAAATATATATTTATGTCAATGAGCACAGCATAGACTAATTTATTATAACTGGAAAGAGCACAGATCGTTTAGTTTACAGGCCGTTCGAAGTATTTTTAATTGCAAATGTTTGGTACAGAAAATACAAAATAAAATAAATAAATAAAATACAATATCACACAACACGTACAATATCGCACAACACGCGTAATGTGGCAGGTCCACAGACATATAAACAGCAGATTAAAATATTTTTACGATTTGTCTATGTTTCTTTATCAACGCGTCGTTTCTGCTCCTCTTATAATTTTTCATATCGTCATATCTCTTTCATATACCTACCTGTAAACATACCTACTTCATATATACATTGACAACTAAAGCTCGTGGTATATTTTTTCAGTGGTCATCATGACGTTTCATGTCATTTCATGACGTTTCATGGCTGTGTCTCGTCCGTTAACCCTGACTCCACAGTCAAGCCCTTCCATTGCTTCAGCGATGATTGCTTCCGAGTATAAGCTGAAGAGAGTAGGTGAAAGTA
Organism: Euclidia mi; assembly: GCA_944739405.2. Classification (NCBI taxonomy): domain Eukaryota; kingdom Metazoa; phylum Arthropoda; class Insecta; order Lepidoptera; family Erebidae; genus Euclidia; species Euclidia mi. The sequence continues at coordinate 70,771,609 of OX123188.2, forward strand.
CACAACCCTGCCTGACACCCCTGCAAATGTCCACTTCGTCCGTCTCTTCTCTATCTACATGAACGGTCGCCTGTTTGATTGCAGTATAGATTATGGATTATACGCAGATCCTTGCCGTCTAATCCTATGTCGGTCAAGAGTGTCATAAAAAGATCATGCCGATCAGTGTTACATGTAACATTCGATCAAATGCTTTCTCGTAGGTAATCTATGAAACAAAGAAAAACGTCTTGTTGCATATTTTTGCATTTTTGGACCAACACTTGCAGAGTCAACAAGGCGTCTCTCGTTCCTTCCCATATTTTATTAATTATTGGTTAATTATTTCTACTAAATATAATTTGGCCTAGGCACCGTTATTTGCCTTTCTATATAATTAGCATAATTAAAAATAATCGCAATATAATGTAAGTAAATGATTTTATATACATTTCAGATAGCCAAAAGATGAAGTACCTTCTGAAAAACTTATGGTATAGCTATAGAATATGGACTGCACGGTTGGCATAGTAGTTTAAGCGGCCTCCTCGCCTCTTGACATTGCGCCGAGTGTTGTGGGTTCGATCCCCACACGAGACAGCACTTTGTGAGATCCATAAATTGTTGCTTCGAGTCTGAGTGTTCATTGTGTCCGTTAGTTTTGTTTGTAAAGTTCCCCGCGACACAGGATTTATTCCTAGTGCGGGAGTTTTCTTATTAAAAAAAAAAAAAGAATATAAAACATGAAGAACACGATTTGTAACCAAAATCCACTTTTACCAAAGATTCTACATTTACAGTTAATGCGACGTAGAGGCGTAGAATTTAGAACTTTATATATTAAAATACCTACATAGAAAACATTTTGTGTCATGCACTGCAACTGTAACCCCTTCTATATCATTGGTTTAAATTGTCTTAAAAACCGTAAACAAATCGTATCATCGTCTTTTAATTTTGAACCTCCATACCTATACAAGAAATATATTCAAATAACGCTTGTTGGCTACTATAAAAATCTCTTAAGTCCGACATATTTTTAATGGTCAAACTCGAATTACAATATAAATAACTACCGGACTTCAGTGACTACATAACATCAGGGAACACGAAAAATTATTAGGTAAAAGAATATGACAGTAAAATATTGAGCTGCCCTGAGTACGGCCCTGCACGAACAAACTTATATGTGTGCATAATAGCCACGCTTTTAGCAAATGTGTGCAGATACGCTCGACGCATTTTCCGTCAGATGTGTACCGATTCATGTGACGGAATATACGCGACCGAAGATACGTTCGACGGATCTTCCGTCAGATATGTTCCGCCCCTTAGTCATCCGGTATAGTGTGGGTATTGCCTTCATGAACATTAATATGTTGAAGTTCTCGTCTGAAAACGAAGCTCATTTTGGCGTTAAAATATATTTGCCCGTGGAAAAAAGACGTCCAACTGCAGAGCTTGCGGGTATAGCAGTCATCATCTTCTTGCTCTGGTCCCAATTTATTTGGGGTCGCCACAGTACGGCCCTCGTTTCCATTCTTTTCTGTCGCCCGTCATTTGATCATTTACCCCTTTCTCTTTCATATCCATCCTCACACAGTCCATCCATATTTTTCTTGGCCTCCCTCTCCCTTTCCATCCCTCTACCTTCATATTCATCACTTGCTTACCTACAAACATATCATATCTTCGTATAATATGTTCATACCAAGCCAGACAGACGACTTTCTTTCACTTTCTCGTCTATAGGCGCCACTTTCAGACTACCTCTCACGTATTCATTCCTAATCTTATCCATCCTCGTAACTCCACACATCCACGCAACATTTTCTTTCATCTCTGCCACATGTAAACGTTTTTCAACCATCTTCTTAGTAGCCCAACACTCAGCTCCATACAATACGACAGGCCTTATAACCTTATATGTATATGCGTATAGCTTGAGGGTATAACGCAGTATTACATTTTATTTTAACAAACAGATTTATGAATATCTGTTCCCCAAGAAATGCCGCATCGTCGAACGAGTCTTTTGATTTCATGTCTCTCGATCTGGATACAAAATTAACATACTTAATCACTCAAGTGTGGCCACGGATTTTCTTCTGTAGTGGATCTGGAATCTAACTGCATGTTGTGGTTTTTATTTGCACAATACACTGTTTAATATACACACTGCACAGACGGTAAATATAACGGACTATAAAATCTAAAAAGTACGCAGTATTTGTATACTTAACAAACAAAACACTCATTACCTACTCTAAACGCCGAACGCTAAACTAACGAATTACACACATGTGTCATGAAACTCATGAATCAAATTTCTTCGCAGTATTCTTTTCTCAGTCCGTTAGTGAAAATGTTAACTTCGTTAATTAACGATTAACGGATTAACGAGTTAATGCCCAGCTATGATATTAACAACAACAAAAAACTTACTTATAAACCAGCGCAGCGGAAAAATGCTCTTCAATGTAGACGTCGAGTACCGGCCGGAAATGTTGGAAACGGCTCTCGTCCAGTAGACTGCATATCGATATTAGGACTAGGAACACTGTGCCTGAGTGTGGAGTGCTAGAAAAAAACAAATGGCTTTTAGTTTTGCTTAGTTTTGATGGACGCATGGAAAGCAAATAGCTAAGTAGAGAGACCAACGCGCTGCTACTGAGTTATCTATCTATCTATACTAATATAATAAAGCGGAAGAGTTTGTTTGTTTGTTTGTTTGAACGCGCTAATCTCAGCAACTACCGGTCGGATCTGAAAAATTCTTTTTGTATACGATAGCCAAGTTATTCCGGAAGGCTATAGGCTATATAACATAACGCTTCGACCCTTTGGGGCCGGGCAAAAGGCTAAAAAGGCTAAAAGATAATGTCGGCTAATCTCAGGAACTAGCAGTCGGATTTTAAAAAATGTTATTGCCTATGATAGCCCAATTACTCCGAAAGGCTATAGGCTATATAAAATTACGCCACAACTTTTAGGGACCGGTCAAAAATAATAAAATTGCCAAACGAGAAGGGGGAGTTGGGTCAAAGGCAAAAAAAGGCTAAACGAATAGGATCTAATCTATATGGGTATCGTTTTCGAGATTTTCGGAACGCTTAATATATTAAATTTATTTAGTGATCCAAGATGGCGGACGGGAAATCAAAGATGGCGGATGAGAACATTTTAAAATCAATATGGGTATCGCCTTCGATATTTTAAGGGGTGGGGAATCGAAATACAACATCTATTTCGTGATCAAAGATGGCGGATGGGAAATCAAAGATGGCGGATGAGAAAATTAAAAAAAGTCAATATTGTTATCGTCTGCGATGTTAAAAGGGAAGGGGAATCCAAATACATCTGTTTCGTGATTCAAGATGGTGGATGGGAAATCAAAGATGGCGGACGGGATTTTTTTCAAAGTCGATATGGGTATCGTCTCCAATATTTTAAGGAATGGGGAATTCAAAAATACCTTCTATTTCGTGATCAAAGATGGCGAATGGATTTTTTTTTTAAATCAATATGGGTATCGTCTCCGATGTTTTAAGGGATGGAGAATCCAAATCCGACATTTATTTCGTGATCAAAGATGGCGGATGGGAAATCAAAGATGGCAGACGGGAAAGTTTTAAAAAATCAATATGGTTATCGTCTCCGATGTTTTAAGGGATGGTGAATCCAAATACAACATCTATTTCGTGATCAAAGATGGCAGATGGAAAATCAATAGGTTATTTTATTGAAATTATTATTAATAGGTATTTGATGTTCGATGCAGATAAAGACTATGTTCAGTGGATACGTCTACTACGGAACCCTTCATGGGCGGGTCAGACTTGCACATGATTTAATTATTTAATAGCCAAATGAGTAATTTTAACATATCACTAGATCAGTTATCTGCCCCTATCACTCATATACCACGTCCGCCTCTTCTTACAATAAGCTGATAAGTTAGTTTTTCTACCCTAGAAATAATTTATACGGCAAAACAACTTTGCCTGGCAATTAATAGATTAAACACTGATCTTCTTGGTAACTTTGTTCTGAATTCGTTGGAGAAGAGTTAAAAAAGAAAATGAAAAAGAAAAATACTTAAAAAAAGCGATACGAAGTTCGCCGGGACAGCTAGTACTAATATATTAAGGCGGAAGAGTTTGTTTGTTTGTTTGTTTGAACGCGCTAATCTCAGGAACTACCGGTCGGATCTGAAAAATTCTTTTTGCATACGATAGCCCAATTATTCCGGAAGGCTATAGGCTATATAACATAACGCTTCAACCCTTTGGGGCCGGGCAAAAGGCTAAAAAGGCTAAAAGATAATGTCGGCTAATCTCAGGAACTAGCAGTCGGATTTTAAAAATTGTCATTGCCTCTGATAGCCCAATTATTCTGAAAGGCTATAGGCTATATAAAATTACGCCACAACTTTTAGGGCCCCGACTAAAATAATAAAATGGTCAAACGAGAAGGGGGAGGGCTGGGTCAAAGGCAAAAAAAGTCAACACGAATAGGATACAAGCTATATGGGTATCGTTTTCGAGATTTTCAGGACGCTGATTAATAATATGAAATTTATTTAGTGATCCAAGATGGCGGGCGGGAAATCAAAGATGGCGGATGAGAAAATTTTAAATATCAATATGGATATCGCCTTCGATATTTTAAGGGGTGGGGAATCGAAATACAACAAATATTTCGTGATCAAAGATGGCGGATGGGAAATCAAAGATGGCGGAGGGGAATTTTTTAAAAAATCAATATGGGTATCGTCTCCGATGTTAAAAGGGATGGGGAATCCAAATACAACATCTGTTTCGTGTTTCAAGATGGTGGATGGGAAATGAAAGATGGCGGATGGGAAAAATTTAATAAATCAATATGGGTATCGTCTCTGGTGGTTTAAGCGATGGAGAATCCAAATACAACATCTATTTCGTGATCAAAGATGGTTGATGTGAAATCAAAGATGGCGGACGGGATTTTTTAAAGACGATATGGGTATCGTCCCCGATATTTAAGGAATGGGGAATTCAAAAACACCATCTATTTCGTGATCAAAGATGGCGGATGGGATTTTTTTTAAATCAATGTGCTAAAAGGGATGGGGAATCTAAATACAACATCTGTTTCGTGATTCAAGATGGTGGATGGGAAATCAAAGATGGCGGACGGGATTTTTTTTAAGTCGATATGGGTATCGTCTCCGATATTTTAAGGAATGGGGAATTCAATATTATATAAAAATCTATGTTTATTTGTTCATCATTTATAGACTCTGTAATGATAAGAGATTAAGCGCTAAGTCAATGGTAACTTTGGAAAAGGGGTTTGGAAAAAAGGGAATCAAATAAAAACTCCTAAAAAGGCGATACGGAGTTCGCTGGTTCAGCTAGTACTAATATAATAAAGCGGAAGAGTTTGTTTATTTGTTTGTTTGTTTGTTTGAAGGCGCTAATCTCAGAAACTACCGGTCGGATCTGAAAAAATATTTTTGTATACGATTGCACAGTTATTCCGAAAGGCTATTGGCTATATAACATAACGCTTTGACCCTTTGGGGCCGGGCAAAAGGCTAAAAAGGCTAAAACATAATGTCGGCTAATCTCAGGAACTGGCAGTCGGATTTTAAAAATTGTTATTGCCTATGATAGCCCAATTATTTCGAAAGGCTATAGGCTATATAAAATTACGCCACAACTTTTAAGGGCTAGACAAAAATAATAAAATGGTCAAACGAGAAGGGGGAGGGTTGGGTCAAAGGCAAAAAAGGCTAAAAGAATAGGATACAATCTACATGGGTATCGTTTTCGAGATTTTCGGGACGCTGATTAATAATATGAAATTTATTTAGTGATCCAAGATGGCGGACGGGAAATCAAAGATGGCGGATGTGAAAATTTTAAATATCAATATGGGTATCGTCTCCGATGTTTCAAGGGATGGGGAATCCAAATACAACATCTATTTCGTGATTCAAGATGGCGGATGGGAAATCAAAGATGGCGGATGGGCAAAATTTTAAAAATCAATATGGGTATCGTCTCTGATGATTTAAGGGATGGTGAATCCAAATACAACATCATTTTCGTGATCAAAGATGGCGGGTAGGAAATCAAAGATGGCGGACGGGACTTTTTTTAAGCCGATATGGGTATCGTCTCCGATATTTTAAGGAATGGGCAAATCAATATTATATTAAAATCTATGTTTGTTTTTGCATCATTTATAGACCCTGGAATGATAAGAGATTAAGCGCTAAGTCAATTGTAACTTTGGAAAAGGGGCTTGAAAAACAGGGAATTAAATAAAAACTCTTAAAAAGGCGATACGGAGTTCGCTGGGTCAGCTAGTGTGTGAATAAAATTGAAATCAATCCGTCAATCCGCACTTGATCAACGGGATGGACTAAATAGCCTAACCCTTCTCATAGTGATATGATGTATGGGCACCGCAGTGGGACACAGTACAAATAAAGCTTATGATGATAATAGACAATTACGGACTACACCGTACGTGCTGACAGAAACACGTGCAATGCTCAACATATACCTGCGCCTATGCGTACACGTACTTATGGCGCGTGTAAGCAGGAGCGCGGGGCCCGTATTTCATACATATACTGCTGTAAAATTTTGGCCAGATTTTTAATTTATCAAAATATTATTACAAATTTTCATGGCAAACGACAAGATTAAGTTTAAGTAAGATAAGTCTCTATTTAGGATAAGGAAATTTTGCGCATCCATTTCTATCTGCCGATATTTCAATTCGAGTGTGGTGTAATGACTGGCAAAAACAAAAGATATTCTCTTATTTTATTTTTTCCTTCAATGTCCGCGCCAAAGGAGTAAATAAAGCATGTCTTGTCCATACCTATTCCCATCTTCAGTGGAGAACAAAGCGAAGAGCGCGTCGAGCACGTCTCTAAGAAACTTGATAAGCTCTTCGCAGCTGAGTCCGTCGCCCAGTCGCAACACGCGCAGTAACGTCTCTTGTACCTTTTCCGGGTGCGCGCGCCATTGTAGTAAAGCTAAGAGATCCTCTGCGAATTAGGGATACAAATGGCATTAATTGTGGATGCTACTGAAATATTTTGCGGCGTATTTTGCAAAACAGCAGCTTGTTTTGCAATACGCCAAATTATTTTGCAATAATCCGGCTTATTTTACAAAAACCCGGCATATTTTTTTCTAAAACAGCAACATCACCGTACCTAACGAATGTCATATCGTGTAGTTACTCAGGTAGTATTGGCGGACGACTGGATACAAAGTGCGCCAGCCACGGCCCCTTATATTTATAGTCTGCCGCTGTAGAATTGTAGATCGTACCGAGCGTACGAGCCCGTTCGATCACACAACATACACCATGTACGCCGTAAACCTTTAATAAATAGTAATCTTGAAGGTATTATATTTTCTAGTTTTCTGCTTATTGGGATGTTCGAAAAGATATCACAAAGTTTTTCTTAAACTTAACGTTGATACAGTATAAGCAAGAACGGGGAAAATTAGGGGAAGTCTGAAAGTTGCACCGGTGCAAGAAAAGTTGAAAGGAAATCGTCTATCGTGGTATGGGCATGTGACGAGGAGGGATGAAAATCATGTGACTAGAAAGGTGATGAAGATGAGAGTTGAGGGATATAAGGCAAGAGGAAAACCAAAGAAAAGATGGATGGATTGTGTGAAGGGTGACATGAATGAAAAGGGAGTGAATGATGAGATGACGTCTGATAGGAGAGAATGGAAGAGAAAGACATTCTGCGCCGACCCCAAGTAATATGGGAACAGGGCAGGCAGAAGAAGACAGTATAAGCAAGAACCTTGCATAACCCTGCGCATTGCTGTCGATAGATGTCGCTTTTACAAAAAAAATTTTCAAAAGCGTCATCTCACAAAAAACACTTACCATTTTGAGTTAATTTAGTAGAACATAGAAGCGTGCTAATAGTACAGTTTTCTTTGGAACTTCTTTGGAAGGTCGGCACGATGCCGTTGGCGGGCGCTGAGCGCACGTCCGTCGCGCACGACGGGAGGGATAGATAGCTTGCTGACGTCAGTCTGCGAACAACACTCGCTTTACATACTTTCATCTTTCTACATATACTAATGCTTTATTTACTGCAGTGTATAAATTTCTAAGTTTTAAACTAGAATAAGCCATGATGCAGAATTTAAATCAGCAATGTAGCTATGCACGTTGGTATATTTTTTAGAACAAGCTGTTCTAATTTTGATAATAAACGTCACAGTCTAGTTAATATTAAGTTACGATTATAACGTTACTAAAACCTTTGACCTTTGTATATATATGTAGACTGATTTTATTGTAATTTCTTTCCAATTTTGGCCGCCCTTGGGTATACGCGTTCCTCGAAGACCTTAGTGCCTTGGCAGCCGAAGTGCGCTTAACATTAAAAGTGAACGCAGAGCGCACGCCGAAGAGCCGTCCGGCGCACGTCGAACGGTTGTCGGGCGCTTGAGAAACGCGCATGCCCAAATCCCAATCTGACGGAGGCTTTTAAATAGGTACTTACTTGGCTGGATCATCACATTTGTACACATATAGTTCGTGTGCTCCATCCCGTAAGGTGGCGCCACTCGCCTCCATTAGACGTGCGAACGCGAAGCCGAACAATTTCCTCTCAGTTTTGTCCCGAGCTACGAATGACGAATATAATAATAATATGAATACATTTCATGTTATTCTTACATGTACCAGGAATTTAGCGGTATTCTCTCGTTTTCAATAAATTCATTTGCACTAATATTGTTTGCCATAACCATCCCTGATCATAATATTTACTTGCACTATTATCTTTTATACTAATAACGTTTGCCAACTCAACAGTGATAACTTTTATTTACCATAAAATGACTTTCTATAACAACGTATATCATAATAATTAGTTTCCATAAGTAACACATCTCATAATCGACTCTTGACATAATCAAAATTTGATATAATTATGAAAATATTACATATTGTTAGGTCGAAATTAATTGACTCGGTGCAATCCGACTCGGGTAGGTCAGGTTAGAAGACTAAGGCGGGAGCTCCGCTTCGCTTCGCTCCCGCCTTAGTCTTCGTGTTTTTGTTTTTTAAACCACCCAGAAGTAGGAGCCCCACTAGTTAGTAGACGCCATATGAGGTTTAATTTTAGGTTTAACTGTGAATAAAAAATCTGGGGTTGGGTTTCGAACCGAGTCGCCCGAATTTGAGGGTATTGGTGGTGTAAGGGGCTTAAGACAGTTAGTGTTACAGCCGGTTGCAGAAACGATATGTAACATTTTAAAACGAGATTAAACCCTAATCTATTATTAAGTCGTTGCACAACGCCAAATTCTTGTAAAATTTAACATACATACATATACTCACGCCTTTTTCCCATCGGGGTAGGCAGAGACAACAGAACGCCACTTGCTCCTATCCTTACAAACCTCACGCGCTTCCTCTACACTCATTACTCTTTTCATACATGCTCGCCGGTTTCGGGTACTTCGGACCTTGCCGTTTCTTAGGATGTCTCCAATTTGGTCGACGAATGTCCGCCGAGGTCTACCGCGACCGACTTGCCCACACACATTTGTCTTATATATCTGATTCGTCATTCTTTCTTCACTCATTCGCTCCACGTGTCCAAACCACCTAAGCATTCCTTTCTCAATCCTGGTCACCACATCTTCTTTCAGTCCACTGCTCTTTCGTATACTTGCATTCGGAATTCTATCAATCAGTCTTACCCCACACATACTACGCAGTGATCGCATCTCAACTGCGTTAATCCTACTTTCATGCTTTTTCTGCCAAACCCAGCTCTCACTTCCATACATCAACGTGGGGACGAGCACTCCATTGTGAACCGCCAATCGCGCCTTTTTTGGCACCGTCTGACCGTTCATAAACGCCCACAGTGCTCCATTTACACGATTACCCGCAGTCACTCTCCTTTCAATGTCTCCCTCACATCTTCCGTCCCTTGTAAAATTTAATCCTTTATTAAATTTAATTTAAGAAGAGTCAAAGCCTACATTAAAGCGCGTTTTACGTTGCACAAACGGCCATTAGCGTGAATTGACATGTGAGAATTTTAAATATGACAGTTGTGAATTTTAAAATTTAATTTGAGCTCAATGGCGTATTAAGCTCTATTGTTGTTGAATTTATCTCTGTTCCATAATATCTTATTTTACATTGAAGTGTTTGTTGCCAAATATAGCTCTATTAAATAATATATTTCAATGCATTGTAGTGTTTTACGGTATTGAAGTGGTTTACAATGAATACCTAAGTTATGTCTTTACTAGTCTTTCATCTTTGTCTGATCACGAAGAAGATTATTTTCGCGGTCAAATTCTGGCAAGGCGAATTTATTTTCGAGGCAGATAGGTGGCAGAAGCAGGCAGGTGGAGAATAGAATTACGTATTACATACAGAGTATCCATAGAAGCAGATGACCAAATACGAAACATTGTAGATAAGGAACCCATGTCTCAAAGAAATAAATAATTATGTTGATGGTCTAACAAAGTTTTTAATTTGTTTGAGGGTTTTTGCCACAGGAGCTTATCAACTGAACAGGTCTTGGGTGATTATCAAATAAACACAAATCCACTGTGTAGATTAGTGCAAAGAGTTCTCAAGCCCTTGCAAATTAAGCTCAAAATGTATTAAATTGCCAAACAGGAAAGTTCTACGTCTACATTTAAGATCTACGTCGAGTTGCAGCTAACTTCTATGAAATTGATGGATTTCCACGTGTCGTAGGCGCTTTGGATTGTACTCATGTTAAAATTATTATTAGCAGAGGAGGTCATCATCCAAGCTATACCAGTGCAAGAAGAGATACTTCTCCATAAGTGTAAAAATAATTGTATTTATTGTATCTTATTGAATTATGACAACAAAACACTTTACAAACGAAAGATATAAAAATATTTCTTTATCGTATGCAATATAACCAATATGTCTTGAATAGTGTAACAGCTTATTTCCTTCTCTTTTCTCTCATTTTGTGCCTTCCACATAAATAAAATAACTGGGCATTTTCATATTTTGATGTTATATTATTACAAATAGCGATGGCGTATGTACTCAAGTTAGGTATAGAGAAAATCATCATTCATGAATGGTATTAACTGCATTATATGGTCAATCATTATAATATTATTAGCGCCAGGCTTCCTCTTTGTATAAATTGTCTCGACTTTTCAGCCCAAAACGTAACAATTTAATTAAAATCGTAATAATGATTCAATACAACAAAAACATAAACATGTCAATTTTTGACAAACGTTTTGATAGTTTTGACCACAGATTTACTAAATATGTATATTTAGAATTATACCTCCTTGATGTATGTAATCATTACGTTTTGTTTATTGAAATTTTTACTCATAGTACATTTCATAGATTATTGTGCAAATAACTAAACGGAAATGTTCACTCTTTTCGTTCATTTGTAGGCATTAGTTCTTCATTAGTTAAATGATGTTTAGCCAAGCGTAAAATTTGTTTGTGCAACGTCATTAAATTATGACACACATTAGCCATAATCTTCCCTTAAGTAATAAAGAATTAATTTGAAGCTTTCTGCAACTGACTGTTAATCCCCTAAAAGTAATTTTGGCTGCCGGAGTTGCATCTAAATATTTTTAAACAATTTCCAAAAATTCTTCATTCAAATATCCAAAACGGAACGTATTTTTAGGTTTTATGTGAAAGTATCTATATAGGTTGTGTTAGGTTCTCTTTTGACCCTTAACCCGAAAATAGGAGCCCTGCGAAATTAAACTAGTGGAATCAATAAAAGCGATATTTAGGTTTTATGTGAAAAACGTGAAACGAAACGCAACCGCCATCTTGTATGAATGATATAGACAGCTAATGTCAAATTTGTGCGTCATTGCTTTCGAGTACCTAGGGTTAGGTGCGACTGTAATAAGTAACTAAATAGGTTATGTTAGGTTCTCTTTTGAACCTTAATCCGAAAGTAGGAGCCCTGCGAAGCAGGGCTCCGTCAACCTTAAGTTAATAGCAAAAAATATATTAACTTACTCATTAACATAAAAATTGCAGGCGTTTGTACTAAATTATCTTTATTTATATTATGGTGAATAAAAGTTATGGAAAATGGCATTATTGAAAACGAAAATTATACCAAATACATTTATGGATTTAAATTATTATGACACATGATCGATTATGACCAATGGAATTAGTGAAAGTCATTTTATGTCAGTTCACGATTATGGCAACTGAAGCGTTATTTCTAATGAAATTATGGCGAATACCAGTATGGCATATGAAATTATGGCATATGAAATTATGGCATTTTAAATTATGGCAGACATTAGTAAACCGAATTTAGCTCAAGATCCTGAAATGACAAAGAGACACCTGGGGCCCAATTCTGCTAAATAAATATAGTCTCGATATCATGTCAGTATCATACTTACGTCACAAAAAGCGTATTCTTCTAAATTATCTGATATTTGAAAGAAATTGTAACGAGATCGTATGTGTCAACGACGAACTGTTTATTTTAAATTTTATGGGTTTTTTTAGGTTATCAGAATACCGCTTTTAAATCCATTCAAAATATAATATCAATGTCATATAAAAATAGCAGAATCGGCCCCCAGTTTAAAAGAAAAATGGTTAGTATGATTACTTACAAAATTCTCAAGTCATCAAAGCCTCACGGCACCCGCTACTGAGGTTGTACAAAATAATCTAAGGAGTTCGAGTACTAGCTAAAGCTATAGCATGAATACGCTAACCCAACGCGGCCAGGTACTCTCTCACACAGATTATCGACTCATCATCATTCTAGCTTTATTATGGTTTACATGACATTTTGTTTTGGAGTCTGCTTACTGGTCTTATCAGATTTGACAGAATATTAAAAAAGAATATCGACTACAGACCGTTCACAGTTATTTTACCTCTAGCTGTTAGATTGGCCAACCTGGGCGTTGTGTTGCTATATTTAGTATCTAATACTCCCATTTTAAATATACAGTATTGCTAAAAACGTACCTATTTTTTTTATTGCCTACGCGATCGTATTAAATATTTGGAAGTAATGTTTGTAACAAAACCTCTTGATATCGGCATCGGCTATACGCATGTACATTTATCTTCTTACGAAATAACTAATTTCCTATGAAGATAAATAGTTATAATAAAAAAAAATATCTATTTACGTCAATGTGAGGTTTTAATTATCAAATACGAAAACTGCAAATTTAATTATCACATTTATCTTAATATATAAAATCCTTGCGTTTCTGACTGACTGACAGACACGCTACAGCCAAAACTATTGGGCGCAGGAAGCTTAAATTTGGCATGTAAGTTCCTTGGGGAACGTAGGGGTGCACTAAGAAGGGATTTTCCGAAATTCCCACGGGATCGGCCAGAACGGGTAAATTTAAAAATATTGCAGGCGTAGCTGCTGGCATCCTCTAGTTTTGAATAAGAATGAACCATGCGGACTGCCAATGACGATTCGTAGCTGCTGTCAGATTCTCGGACTGCCAATGCTGACTCGTAACTGCTGTCAGATTCTGTATCAGACTCAAAGTTAAATTCTATTATGAACCTGTCCATCGCAGCATCCATAGAACCATCTGTTTCACGAAGCTTGTCTTCAATGTGGCGCACATGTTCGCATTGTTTTTGCGAGTCTTCTGCAGTGAAAGATTGAAAAGCTTCTTCAGCTAAATTGACAATGTTCTTTGCCTCTTGTCCTACATTTTTGCTTGCGACTCGCCTTTTAATGAGACTCCACATAAATTCAATTGCGTTTAGCTCGCAGTGGTATGGCGGTAATCTAACCACTTTGTGGCCATGAGCTTGAAGCTGATCAAATGCTTGATTTGATCAGCTTCATATATTGGAGCTTCTTTATGGTCTTTTATAATTTCGTATAGTTGAGCTTTAACCTTTAACATTCTAGTTTCCACTAAAATTGGGTAAAATGTTATGCACTGGTAACATACCTGTCATCACAGAGTACCATACCAACATAAAGCAAACAAACACCGACATTTGTCAGAGGTAAAATAACTGTGAACGGACTGTAACAGGCACAAAATCTGAACTGAGGACTTAAACAATGGCATTTGATGCGAATATCATGTAAAATGCACGAAAGCGACATACGTCTTCGATATGTCACTTGATTGACGAGAAACGAATAGATTATGATACTATAGCAAATACTATAGCAAAAAATAGAAATGAGGAGCGAATGACAGTTTTATGCCCTCTAATGCCTCTCTCGGTTTAGTATGAGTATGTATACGACTCACATGAACAATGTCTGAACTCCAGCCGCACGTGCGCATTGGTGAACGTTTCCAGCGGCACAGTGAGTCGCAGGTGCTCGCCCCACGCGGGACTGTTGTTGTGGTACAACACCAGAGACTCGTACGATGTGGAACCGCTACCACTCGCGCCCCATACACACTCCTGAAAACATGATTTTTCGGTAAGGCAATGATATAGGAATTAATGTTGTAGTTACCTTTGAATACATGTGGTCAACGTAAATCGTTCACATATCGCTTTTTATAGATGATTATAGATGAAATAAATCAAAAACTTATGGGTTGATTACACCTAACGAGTACAGTGGAGTCAGTGTCCTCGGCCGAGTACTTGGTTGGTATAAACACTTTAACGAGTGCTAGGTCGAGCAGAGTGGCGAGAGAGTCACTAGAATCCCAATCTTTTTACTAGGCCGAGTACCCACCTCTCCGTATCATTTTTCTACCCCCGAAGCGACTCGGTATCTCGCTCGGCACGCATGAACACGCTCTCGATTGTCACTCGGCCACTCGCCACTCGTTCGTTCGGTAACAGCCGGTTGTAAACTCGTTTAAATTCTTTTTTTTGCGATCCATTGCAGACGTAAGCTTGATCAAAACTAAACTGACTCGCCACTATAGTAAATACGTGTGACCACCCACTCGGTTCGGCGACTCTCTCGGCCGCGAGCGCATTTACTGACTCGCCACTGTACTCGTTAGGTGTAATCAACCCATTAAGGGGAAAAAAATACCAGCTAAGACTGCAGCGAGATCCGGGCCTACCATGGTTGTGTGTTTAGTATAAACTTGGGGACGATTAACCTCTTGTATGCCGGAATGCTAGACTTAATTAAAAAACTATTGTGTCTCGCGTAGATCTGCGTTCCGGCATACTAGGGGTTAACAACGAGATGTTTCACTTCAAGACCAAGACCTCACTTTCGAAAGGCAAGAATTTCTAATTAGATGGTTGGTACTGGACTGCAGCCGCACAACAGCCAGTCATGGTGTCGCAGACACAGACAGTTATGATTCAAAATTGTTCGACGCAACATTGTTGCCGCACTTCCGAGGTACCTTTTGTATGGAAGAACACCTCAGTCTGTGCGCAGCCTAACACTAACCGTTCAACTTGACACGCTTACTACAAGTTAGACAACCCTTAAAACTAACTGAATATTTACTAGATCACAATTTAATCAATAGGGAAGTTTCCTGTAAGTGAAATAAATTATACGAGTATTTTAATCTAGTGAAACATGTCAAAAAAATAGTAGTTTCATTCATCAATTGATGTTACAACTTTATTTAACATTTTTATCGTCAATTTATTGATAATAAGTATTCTACTTGACAGCACAAAACTATGACGTCACTAAGTCATATTTCATACAAAAGCCGTAGCAAAGGTCGTTTTTGACATTTCATTAAAAGTGACTAGTTGGAAACAACCCTATTGAGCCCAGCGTGCGTTCGGCGTTTACTCTGTAGTATACAGTGACCGTCGAGGAAGGTCGACCTTGAGGAAGGCGGCTGCCCACTGTGTGGGAGTCCTTATTTACTCTGGTAAATTATTAGCTCTGGCTAATAGTAAACTTACATTTATGACCTGTCCCGTGCTATCATGCACGGTGACAGTGGCGAGCACATTCTTCGCAGTGCTCTTGCCGCCCCTCTCGAACTCAGCTTTCTCCAACGTCAGGTAGAGGTCGTTGCGTACGTCCCCCGGCATTATGACGTCAGGGAAGCCCCGCTTAGCTGTTACTGTGGCGCCCGACGCCACGGCTTCTGTGATGCTGCCGGCGTTTGATAGAAGCCGTAAAGCAACTACTATACCTGGAACAAAAATTTTACTATAAACAGTTATTACAAATTACCTTGGGGGAGGCCTATGTCCAGCAGTGGACGTCTCTAGGCTGACATGAGAAACAATTATTACAATGTCTAATTTATAATGTTGATGTATAATATATATCAACCTTCTTATTTCTGACTGAAGAGTCTGTATAGCCATTTATTTTTAATAAACTTGTGTCCTAAAATGTAATTAGCGATTAATTCGTTCCTTTATAAGATGTTAAACTGAAATACCTGATTTTTTCTTCAAAAATCGATCAGCAACATTATTAATAAAGGCTTTTTGAAAACCTTTTTGAATTTGACACGAAAACGCTGTAAACCATCATAGCGGTTGAGTGATATCACAAAGTCCAAAACAAAACAAACCGTGAATGGTCTGATCAAAGAGATTGGATATATAATACATAGAGGTAGCCCTAGTACTGAAAAATTGAACACAGTCAACTGACGTGTAAGATACAATTTAGACAATTTAATGCCATCAAATTATATAACTTTAGTGATTCATCTTTTATGACAGTTCTATCATGATTTTGAATTTAGCCGTATAATATTTATATCGACTTTTCAAGTGTTGTAAGAAATCTTATCGATATGTCTATCCACCGTATTTTTTTATCTCGTTATTTTTTAGATACTTTGTGCACGTGATAAAGATTTATAAAATAAGTGGATTGCTGCAGTATGTCGTGGAGAAAATTGGGTGCCTAGAAAGCACCATACAATTTGTTTCAAGCATTTTACTGCGGAATGTTTTTATAGTAATGACAGATGGCGCAGACTAAAAGAAAATTCTGTGCCAACATTACTCCTCCATTCTAAACGTATCAGTGTGAGTGTTTAAACAATTACTTGCTTTTACTTTTATTAGGGTAGGAGCGCCAAACAGGAGTCGGATCTTGGGCTCCATTCGATGTCTCGACCAAAGGAATAATTTAATTTTAATATTTTCTACAATTTTATTATCAGTGCATAGGGTTCCCACCAAGAACGTAGGGTCCCAAGCCAACCTCACCTGCAAGTGGTGTACCTGCTTATCAACGGATGAGGCTCTGGCAAACAAAACATTAGGCTCGCCACCTATTACGTGGGATCAAAAGTCTGGCAAAAAGTGGGCGTTTAATATGCCTCTGTCTACCCCTTCGGGGAAACAGGCGTGAGCCTATATATGTATGTTATAAACAATATTCAGCCAGCTACCTGCAGTTACACTGTTGCCACGAAAAGCCACGACACGCTAAGCGACAAGCGATTTCGATGTTTATTTCTGCAGTTTAGTTCTGCACTGAGGTGACAGCGCCGGCGGCAGAATAGAGAGCGGCATGAACATTGAAATCGCTTGTCGCTCAGCGTGTCGCGGCCGTTCGTGGCCAGGCTGTTAGACGACATCCACTCATTTCATAGTTTTACTATATCCTTACTAATACCTATTATAAATGTAAGTGAATTTATTTATTTGTTAAGCTTTCACATTTTGACTACTCAATCGATCATAAAAAGTTCAATGCACGTTGCTGGGAGTAATGGGAGTACAGAAAAAGGTGTAAGGTACTTTTTGTCAATCGGCTTTGGCCTATAAATCAAGCTTCAGGTATCATCAGTGATTGCTAGGGTGGCAAACACAAAGGGTATGCTTATTTATTTTAATATACTGCTTTGCATTAAAACGTGGCTTTTTTCTTTCTTTAGTGTACGCGTGCGCCTTCCATAAATGAGACATCTTCTGTTTCTCCGACAACCAGCACTAAAGCGCCTACGTTAGTTACAATTTCTCCGCCAGTAGGTACAGAAGCGATGAAAATCGTGTGCGCTAAACACTTACGTACAATAGAAAAACTACAAAAAGAAGTTTTTCACCTTGAGCAGCTTGTTAAAAGACGTTTGTTAAAAATTAATTACCTATTTAAGACTACGTTCTAAACGTCTGATGAAAAGGAACATTGCTATGAATTCACGTATATGTCGGCGATACGCCAGGGTTATCGTGTCCAGTCCAGACTCCATTATAATAAAAAGATTCACGTAATATTACTTGGTTTATTTTCAGACGATTTCTAGCACAGAATTGAATTAAAATGTGACATACATTACACTTAATGTTAACAACTGCCAATTCCTTTTCAACATATAATTGAAATTACTGTACAATTAATTATCAAAAATCAACATTAATATTGTTATGAATATTGCACAACACCATATGATTTATTTTATACGAATAACAAATCTATTGTAATAATCAAACGCTGCTTTACAACATTCGCAACAGATGGCGCTATCAACAGGATGTAAATATAAGCGCAGGTTATTTATTACCGTTAACATAAAAGTATCAGAATAATGTTATTTAATACTAATTGATTTTACTTTGAAAGTTTCTGGAGTAATCTTAATTATTAAGCGATAAATTAAATACCCAATATTTATAAAACAGTGAAGCAGTCAATACAGTGTCTAATATTCTAAAGTAGTGAGTTCTGTGGTCAGTTCTGTGTTCACAAATAGTTATTTAAATATCAATCTTAAATATTATTAACATTTTCGTAACAATATAATCATTATAAATTAATTTGCGCCCATATATATTTGATAGTTTGCAAAACGAAAATATCGTGAAGAAGGATTTGATAATTTTAGATCACGTGAAAAATAACAGTGTTATTAAAAAATACCTTTCACGCGCGGCTGGTGACAAAACACGTGAGATTAGCTTGAAATTAAAAAAAATGCTGTGATGCTTCATTATTATGTGCTACCGAGTACCCATTTGAAACAAAAAAATATAGATTCTGTTTAGTAATTATATAAATACTATCTATTAACTAGCGTTCTGTAACTCGCCGTGTGGTTGACGGCATAGAATACAAGTGTCACCACCCCCTATCTTCCCATGGGTGTCGTAAGAGGCGACTAAGGGATAACACGATGCAAATACCATCTTTGCGTATAGACGGAAAACTCGACATCAAACCCTATACGACTGCCTCGTTGGTCTCGCGGCATAAATGTGCGCGTGGGATCGGGAGGTCCCGGGTTCGATTCCTGGGTCGGGCAGTGTTATTGGGTTTTTCTGTCACGAAAATCTCAGTAGCAGCACGGAGTCTGGAAATGTGCCCGGTACGGCAATAGGCTCGCCCCTTATTACGTGGGACTAAAGTATATCTGGCGAAAAGTGGGTGTAGAAATACACCTTTGCCTACCCCTTCGGGGATAAAAGGCGTGACGTTATGTATGTATGTATGTAACTAGCGTTCTGACTGCTGTGGACACAAACTTACGGAATGTATAACATGTACATACTTACTTTTACAAGTCTCTTTGATTTTGAACCTATATTATTGAAACTTTGATCGATATCGATAGCGGATTTGCTCAATCACTAAAAAATTAAAAAGTTACGAAATTTGTGTTCAAATTGTCTTTAGCCCTAACTGACAAACATAGTGCCATCTTCTTTTGGCAACTCTAATTTGTCATATGAGTGTAGAGTGTAGCTATATTCAATTTGTTCATAAAAATATCGTTCATTCCATGCTTTAGTTATTCTTCCATGGGTCTGATGTACCCACTTTTATTTTGTTATATTCGATTTGACAGGTAGAAAGTTTGACGTTTTAGTTGTATTTACTACTAAAACGTCAACAACATGAACGGACGTAATGTTTGACGTAGTGCTCTCTGATTGGTGTTCACTGTCACAAGAATAAATACATTATTTTTAGTTTTAGAGTCCTAAAAATAACATTAATCTTACCTTTTTATAATAAATAATAAACTTTATTGACATCTTAAAATTATAATAAATCTATAGATACTACAATCAAACCGATTTATACTTAGTGGACACAAGCCTGTTATCGTTAAATTAAATTACATACATACATATACTCACGCCTTTTTTCCGTCGGGGTAGGCAGAGACAACAGAACGCCACTTGCTTCTATCCTTACAAACCTCACGCGCTTCCTCTACACTCATTACTCTTTTCATACATGCTCGCCGGTTTCGGGTACTTCGGACCTTGCCGTTTTTTAGGATCAATCATCAGCCTCAATTTGATCGAGGAATGTCCGACGAGGTCTGCCGCGACCGAATTGCCCACACACATTTGCCTTATAAATCTTATTCGTCATTCTTTCTTCACTCATTCGCTCCACGTGTCCAAACCACTTTAACATTCCTTTCTCAATCCTAGTCACGACATCTTCTTTCAGACCACTGCTCTCTCGTATAGTTACGTTCGGAATTCTATCGATCAGTCTCACCCCACACATACTACGCAGTGATCGCATCTCAACTGCGTTAATTCTACTTTCATGCCTTTTCTGCCATACCCAACTCTCACTTCCATACATCAACGTGGGGACAAGCACTCCATTATGAACCGCCAATCGCGCCTCTTTCGGCACAGTCTGGCCGTTCATAAAGGCATACAGTGCTCCATTTACACGATTGCCCGCAGTCACTCTCCTTTCAATATCTTCTTCACATCTTCCGTCTCTTGTAAACACGCTACCCAAATACACAAATTCTTTTACTTGCTCTACTTTTTCATCTTCAATCGTAATAATTATTACACTCAGTCGAACTTTCATCTTTTTCGAACACCATCACTTTCGTCTTTCTTGCATTAATTTTCATACCTTTCAATCATTTCTTTACCAGCAGCATATTTCATCCTCCTTTTCAAGTTTTATTCAAACACGATTTTTTCCTTTTATTTTCTATACCTTTCATTTTAATTTATGTGACTCAATTTAGGAGAGGCTACATTCAGCAGTGAACTGGGAGAGGCTGTTTGATAATGATCATAAGGTTACACTCAGCACAGTAATAGCTAAACATATCAAAAACAAGCATTTAAAAATATTAAGCCAGAAAATAAGTGGCGTTAGTAAAATCATCATTTTACAGCCTTTCACAATTCACTGCTACGATACTTAGACTGCTTGCTCGTAGACTTACGGCCCGGTCACGGCCTAGAGCGGCGGGCGGCAGCGGCGAGCGTTTTCGATGTACAATGGCGCGTTTAGTGTGACGCGGCGCGCGGCCGCCTCAGAGGAAACGCGCCATGTACATCGCCCCTGCCGCGCCGCTCGCCGCTTAGACCGATCTCGTGACCAGGCCCATAGGCCGCTAATAAGCGACACAATAGCATTTTGAGTCAATGGGAGGTCTCGCTGTTTAGACGGAATGGTATAAGGTTTGGTGTCGCGTTTCTTTCGGCTCTTCGCACAGATACTATTTGCTTCGTGTAGTTCCTTAGGCACCTTTTACGACACCCGCTGAAGGAAATGGCGTTGGCTTTGTATACTTAATTCGTCGACACACGGATATTATTAGTTGGCTAATTTTAGTTATTTAAAACTTTCAAAGTTTTAGAAGGTGCTTCAAGTCGTATAATAAAAACCTAAGAAGAGCTATCTCATCGTGAGGTAAATGAGACGTAACGAGACACGTAAAACCGCATCGTTTACCATATCTAATGGTATACAGTAGGGTGGTCTCGAACCGTGAAGTGCACCCGACTGACCCCAACGACCTTGGTCAGGTGGATATAAGCGAGGGGGGAGGGAGCACGTAAATTATTCGTGATTATGTTTTATATGATTCGTGGAAGACAGGTGGATGTACGGTGAAGGTATGTTGTATCTAATTTCATATTATTTTTCGATATTTATTGCAATTGATTTGTAAATTACCATATTTTTATCTAGTAATAAAGGACTTTTTTCATGTTTCATCAAATTAAATTCAGCAGTAAGAACAACAACTAGTTAAAGAAACTACGACATTACGAACGCAAGTCTGGTTGACAAATGTTCAGGTATTGCGGTAATTGTTTTTTTATAGCCATCATCAAGTTGGCTTATTAGCCCGGCATTAGCATTAGTGGCAATTGCGAATCGAGCACTATATCTAGATCCATAAAAGTTTATTAGGATTTTATACCCAGTCCTCAGCTTCTACCAATGTAAATGGTAGACAATATTACCTTACTCGCTACTACAAAGAACATAAAATATTTAAACAAAAAAAAAATGAACAAAAAATATATGAATTTGTCTAACACTTCTGCCTAACCCTATTAGTTAGTCTAGCGTAATATTAAGTATTTATAACATATTATCAAATTCAAATTAGCACAGAATTTGTCACTTCTTGACAAATTTATAGCGGCATAAATCCTAAAATTTTATAAATGGCTAGTATTAGTAAAATGTCAATGATAAGCAGGTAGACAAAAAGTAATCAAACTATAAAATAAAGGTCGTGACACACATTCAGCATAAATCAGCGGATATTGTTAATCTGAATGAATATGTTAAGATTTCATTGGTATCAGCATCCGATATAGTTCTTTAGATTTTCTTTTCTTTACTTTCAAGGTTATGTTCCTATAAGAGGGATTCATTCCTACTTGGGGGATTCTACTCGTTTTCATGAACAGCTTTTGTTTGTTGCACACGAGTAATGTTGTAGTTGTTGTACTATATCAGTAACCCTGGCAACGTGTAATTGCCAGGGTTATTGTTATGAATAGCATTCATAACAAACCGTAAGCTCAAGGAGAGCGAGGCCTTAAAGCAGTAATAGAGTTGTCAACCGATTGCATTCAAAAACAACATGCACGCGAGCGGCATGAAAGTTCCACACAAGCAGCGTATTCGAAACGTGTTTGTCAGATCCAGACATGCCTTTACAGTAAGTGCCTTGACAACCTTTCTTCTTCCTTCTACTCCTGACAGCAATGGTAGAGTATGGTCTGGCTATAATGTGATGCAGACGCAATAACAACGAGTCAGTATAATTTTGTCTTTGGAAGTGAAAGCCATGCAGTAGCTGCAGTAGCTTGTTGTATAACAACCAATAACGGGACAGTCCTGATATCAATATAGAATTCATACGGAAAGAAGCTACTCGATTTAAAGACACGTAATATGTGTGCCACTACCTTTAATGCAAAAAAAAACACACACACACCCAAACCAATTACATCCAACGAATATGTAAATACCTCAAGATGCACATTGTTGGTGTTAAAATGCCACTATTAAATCACCAATCTAAATGCTAGCATTCGATAATGGTCTTATTAGTAGGTAAATTAATAAACAGGTTTATTTTATGTTACAGCAAATTTCCATAACATTTATCGACACTTTTTTGTTTCATTGGCATTGTTTTGAAATTGTTATCAGATTTTAAAGATATATTTGGGTAATAATATATAATGGCTTATGTTGTTGAGGTCACTAACCGGACTAAAATAGTGTAGCTTAAAATAGAAGTCATGGTAACAACTTAAAGGCGGTTTATATATTGAAAGATAATTTAATTGATAGCAGGTATTAAACATACTCATGTAAACAACATGGCTATGCTTTATTATCATAGACCACTCCCAACTTGGCATAATTCTTAGCTTTTACGAACGTTGATGTAAGGAACACATCGTGACACATTGACTTAGCTAAACTTGTTATGCATCATACGTTATTTATTTGAATGCCATTTTGTTTATTGATTATTAGCCGTTTCCCGCGGTTTCACCCGCGTCCTGACGAACCCCTATTTTTTCTAAAATAAAATTTATTCTATGTTACTCGCAGATAATGTAGCTTTCTAATGGTGATTTTTTTTTTAATATCGGTCCAGTAGTTTTTGAGTTTATCCATTACAAACAAAAATACAAATTTTTCCTCTTTATAATATTAGTGTAGATAGTGTAGACAGTGTAGACAACCTAACCCAGACTGCCGCAAGTCTGAGGTTTCATTTTACACCCAAGAAAAACTGTGTGATGAAACATTATATTTTTCAGTGTTTAGGTGCAAATTATTTATAATTATGATATTGTATGTATGAACGGACTGTTAAATAAGTAAGTACCTAACAAGATATAAGGTCCGCCAGGTAAGATTGTACATACATACATACATACACGCCTTTTTCCCGTCGGGATAGGCAGAGACAACGGAACGCCACTTGCATCTATCCTTACAAACCTCACGCGCTTCCTCTACATTCATTACTCTCTTCATACATGCTCGCCGGTTCCGGGTGCTTCGGACCTTGTCTTGCTCGGTAAGATTGTCTTTTATAAAATTTCACAGATATGTCTTTTTATTTAGCCAGCATTATTTTAAGTAATCATAAGATTGATAAGCAGTTGCGACAGAGCATTCCAAATGTATTAGAAACTAAGTTCGCTCGCGGTTTCGTCTGCGTGGATGTCGGTTAAAGCGACAAAATGTAACTGTATTATTCTGGCGTATATGCTGGATGTTGCAATTCGTTTCAGCAAAAGCTAGTCAATAGTTTTTGAGTGAAATAGTAACAAACATCCATACATCTATCTATCCTCACAAACTTTCGCATTCATTATAATAATAAGATGCATATTAGATATATTAATATTACAAATATGAAAAAAAAACTCTGTTACCCACGTTTGCGTAATCGATTTTGATAAATTATTATACAAGCCGCATAAAACATCAAGGCAAAAGGCAAACACACTTAATTGACACCGGAGAAAATATCGCTAGATGGCGTTGGTATACTTTTTATGGCAATGTTTGAAATCTTTACGACTTATAATCACTATTCAAAACTTATTAATTTGGCTGGCATTTGTGATCGTAGTGATTGAAATCGGATGCCTTGTTTCTACTGTTCACGACATCTGTTAATAAGTACCTATCATGCCTAACTCGATTTCGACGAAGCAAAATTGTAGGTACAAAACGTACTTATCTTGTGTATACGTATAGAATAGAGAAGATTAAATATAAAAATACCTGTTAGCTTCGTTATTTACTAAATTGATTAGACCTTATTTCGATGTAGGCTACATTTGAGGGTAATTATCACTCACCATAATTGGGTTGTCCAGGCAGTATGTTACATTTGTTCGTCTGTTTTCTTATTAGCATGTCGTGCAACTGATGGAAGTCTTTCTCTTCACACTGGTACACCTAAAAATAACATTTATTTACAAGGCATTAGGTATTTTTTTTCGTTATACGAACTCAATATTAATATACATAGAGGTACAGCTAAGTAAAAAATAACAATTGACAAAACTTGAATAACTGTGTTACAAAAAACTACAGCATAAAATACTTTTACTTTAGAAATCGATTTGATAAGAACCGTCATGGTTAAATTTGACGAAATGTTAAGTACTTAACATAACATAGCAATCAAAATAATAACATGCGAAATTTACAGTTATTCAGCAACATAATTATAGTCATTCGTTACAAAATAGTATAAATGTATACTTATGAAACACACAGTTTTTCTTATGAAAGAAAGTACATAATAAATACTTTCTCAAGAATAAAATGTGCATACTCGCGCTCTACTCTTCTCATATTTTTTATAGACTCACGCCTTTAACCCCGAAATCCCTTCGGGTTGCGGAGGTCAGACAGGCAGTCGCTCCGTGGAAAAGCTAATATTCAGCCAAATCTGGTAAGACTAGTAAGCGGACCCCAGATTAGAAACTGGGATAACGCTAAGAGGATGATGATGAAACCCCGAAGGGGTAGACAGAGGTGTAATATTAAACGCACATTTCGTCATTTTTGGTCCTATTGGCGTTACCGGGCATATCACCAGGCTTCGTGGTGCTACTGAGAATTCGGAAAAACCCAATAACACTTTTGCCCGACCCGGGAATCGAACCCGGGACCTCCCTCACTCGCACACGAGTCACTGGACCACGGAGGCAGTCACCCATATTTTCTAGTACTAGTAATAAGGAGTATTATCAATAAAACTTACTTTAAACGTATACTCCTTTTCCCCGGGATGTTGTCCTGGCTGTCTCAAGAACTCGGCTAGCGGTAGCACGCCTGCTCCCAGTGGTCTCCGAGCCACAGGTCCCTTTCGTTCACCGGTCCCGGTGCCGCTGCTACCCGCGCCTGCCCATCGACCCACACGGATCACCCACGCGACTAGCCATAGCTCGCGGGTTAGGTCTGTTGTTGATAAGTCCTGGAAATGTGGATTAGATGATAAAAACAGTAGTTTTAAAAATAACTTGGAATCACTTTCATCATCTATGGATAGTCTGGAAAGGCATGAACCCTTCTGGCCAGCGTTGTATAGTAGACCATATCCTCTTATTGACTTACATGTTGGCAGTGGAATGTGAAACGAAGGATTGTGCATTGTCATCCAGATAAATAAAAATTATAACGATATTTACATGCCAAACAATTCATCACATTTTATCTGTGAATGGTGAAATTGGTCCATAATCTTTGAAAAGGGACAGAGACTCTTGAACATGGACATTTTAAATGTAGTCAGTTATTATTTAACGGCGTCAATCAAACCCAAATTAGATCTCAAGTTCAAGCAATTGATGCATACCTTTAGATAACACTGTTTTACTTTTTACCAATTGATCTAAGAAACATACGAACAGAGCCTTAGCTGGTCGAAACCTGGAAGTCCACAGGCAAAAAAAGGTTAATAAAACCTGGCACCAGATTTTAAAGGGCATCTGAGCCTCATAAGATTTAATTCCATTATTTGAGCATATCGGTTCTTAACGAGGTTTTAATAATGAATCAAAAATAATCTAATTTTGGATGAATTGTTGCGAGGGTCAAAAAAGCTTAAACTGTTAAATGGACAACCCTTCATTCATTATTTTAAAACCAATAACTAACTTTAAGTGCGTTAAATAATCTAATTTTGTGAGTTATTTTACATACACACTCCTAACAATCCTAACATTAGAATTAAATTATCTGTCAACAATCCTTGTTATCTTACTGATAATTAGTTCGTAAAGTGCCCAAGCAGAATCCTTTTGTTATCAATACTTAAATATGTTGCCGAGAAATGACCAATACTAGTCATTTGATAATGTTTCTAAGGAGATAATACCTAATTAGGAGTTTCATCAAAGTCGCTATACTCTCCATGGAATACTAGGGATTTTATTTTTGATAAAATCACTAAGGTATACAATAGCGAATGCCAAGACAGCAAGGTATGTCACCACTTTCTGACATCATACATGGCGAATTTCGACGAGAATCGTCTTCCAATTAGTTAATTCCAAATGTTTCCCAGTTATGTATCCTTAGTAACATTAGCGATTGTTTAATGGACTCTTACAATTTAGGACCCATGACAAGTCCCTGCAGTCTGTCTGACATTCTTTGTGCCTACTCCGGAACTCAATTTCAACTTTAAGGGAAACTGGGTACAAATTAAATCTCGGTCGAAACGCATGCAAATATCATAAGACCCTCATATTATAATTTCTCTGCGACATACCTACATGTATAGCACTTAATACTAAACCAGTTTCTTCACCTTAACCTCAATGACGTGGTATAAGCAATCATGTTACAATAAAAAAAAAATACAATACATTGTTTACATCAACGACAAAGAATGACGAACAAGCGCCTTTCTTGATGTCCTACCGAGCTCTCATTAGCCATTGCTGACATTGATATCTAATCATCTCAACGATGACTATTTACAGATCAGATGGTTATCTACTATCTCTATAAATAGACCAATGAAGCAGAAATCTTGATAATCATATAAGCAATCAAAGTTGTACTTATAAGGGCTTAGTATAAAATATAGACATTTATAGTTCAAAGTCATCATCATCATCGTTTTAAGGTTATCACGATTGCATCCAATACTTTCGCCTTGGAACTCAAGGTCCGCTTTCTAGTTATCATCATCATGTCAGCCTAGAGACGTTTATTGTGGACATTGGCCTCCCCAAGGTTCTCCACACAGACCGATCTTGAGCCGCGCGCATCCAACCACTTTCGCAATCTTAAACAGATCGTCGATCCACATTTTTTTTTATGTTAATAGGCGGCAAACGAGCAGACGGATTGCCTGATGGTAAGCAATTACCGCCGCCCATGGACACAAGCAACACCACAGGAGTCACAAGTGCGTTGCCGCCCCTTTGGGTTGGGAAAAGGGATAGGATGAGGAGTGGGATGAGGGAGAAGGAATAGGGGATAGGGCCTCCGGCACTCTCACTCACCGAACGAAACGCAACAGTTTAGGTACCGTTACTTTACGTCGATTTTCTGTGAGAGGGTAGTACTTCCCCGGTCGAGCCTGCCCATTCATGCTGAAATCAGCAAGGCTCTACTACCTATAAAAGGGGACGCCTACCCCTGCTGCGTCGTCCGATACGTGGTCGCCACTCCAGAACCCTAGTCATACTAAATTTGGCATAATATTAGCATAGAGCGATTGGCGAACTTCTTTCTTAGCTCCTGAACCAGAAGGTATAGATATTCGGATTATCCCGATATACCCTAACATACATTAAAACTTTAAAAACATACGTCTTTGACTTTAGTTTTGAATAATATTTTCTTGTGTTTACGCGTATGTTACACATTGAAATTAAACTACAGTTTACGGATTTTATCGCGTTATATTGGTTTCACTGGTTAATAAGTTATTACATTTAAACCGAATGATCTAGAAACTACATTTTTATTACTAGCCGACGTTTCGAATTCTTTACAGGATTCATGTTCACGGCAGACTGAGGTGGTATTTGTCTTTGTCTTGAATTTAAAAGTTATCTCAAAGTACCCGAACATTTTTCAACTATTGGTGTTACTATCTACGCAGAATGTGCTCACTGTGTCTTGATGTCTTCTGGTGACTTTGTCCTTCTTGGGTTTCATTAGCCTGATAACAGGGTCCCAAGCTGGAGGAACATTCCAACCATCTTCCCTATTGAAATTAGGATGTTTTTTAATTTCAATAGCTTCTCGTATCATTCTTGGAATAAAGCGGTGTTCTTTTGCGTACAAGAGGCCGGGGTTTACAAGATAGACTGTGAGTGTGGGCTCTCATACATTGGACAAACCAAGAGAAGCATAGGCATTCGACTAAAGGAACATATAGCTGACATTAAACACAAACGCTCGACGAAGTCTGCTGTGTGTGAACATGTAGAACAAGGAACCAACCATTACCTGCAATTTGATAAACCACAGATACTCGCAAAAGAACACCGCTTTATTCCAAGAATGATACGAGAAGCTATTGAAAACAACGCGATAAAATCCGTAAACTGTAGTTTAATTTCAATTTAGTTTTGAAGTTTGTATTTGTCGCGGAGGAAATTACCGTCCGCTTTAACAGGAAGGAAAACTCAATAAAGACATCTGTGAAATGACCTGCATGTGTATTGAAAATACCCACATTCCGTGTCCAATTACCTATACAGTTCATGAGTACCTTTTACTGAATCATTGTACTTAGCATAGAGAAATGGCAAGAAAAAGCATTTAAGGCGCTGTCCTAAGCGACTGTTTTGGTAAATGAGGGGGTGAAGCAGGGGAGGTGAAGGGAGCTTCGCTCCGTCTACTGCGGGGCGCCCCCCTTCATTCTCGTCGCGTGCGGCCGTATTCTGGCGACATCCGTATTCCAATATTTCAAAATCGCAAGCAAAACGTTTTAGCATATTGAATTGAGATACTGATATTAAAATTTATATTACATACATCAATCTGTTTGTACAATATAGGCATAGCGCAATTTTTGTTCTCAGTGCAACCATGAGCAAAACTGGTTTACATTAGACGTTATAGGTATTAAATGTTGACGAAAGTAGGTAAATACCTACGTGCCGTAAGATGCTAAAAATAATTAAGTCAGTTCCATGTATGGAGAGGCCATTATTATGTTTGTTTTGTTTTTGTATAAAAATAGTGAAGCAGTTCATAGAATACTTACATCTCATTCTATTCCTGTCAGTATTCAAATCTGTTTTGCAATAAATTGGCTGTGACATACGGGCGGACAGACAGACAGACATTGCGAATCTATAAGGGTTCCGTTTTTACAATTTTTGGCTACGGTACCCTAAAAAACACAATACTGCTCTACTAAGCGCAAAAGCCGTATCTCAACAAAAGCGAGTTACGAGATAATTGAAGTTTAGTAAAAGTTGATTTCTTTTATTTATTTATGGATGTTTATTGTTATTATAGGTATAATTATTATGGCAAAGGTTTCGAAATACGTCACCGTTTTTAGGGGTTGTGAGTGATTGGAGAGGGAGCAGGGGAGGTCTTGAAACCGCCCTCACCATTTTCACTTGCCGGAAATACTTGGTTTCCTCTGAAAAAAAAAGTCTCCAAACATCGGTGTGTATGGCACTGCCAACTTCCACATTCATCATACTAGTTTAATAAACTAAGGTTGTCGGAGCCCTGCGAAGGGCTCCTATTTTCGGATTAAGGGTCAAAAGAGAACCTAACATAACCTATTTATTTACTTATTACAGTCGCACCTAACCCAAGGCACTCGAAAGCAATGACGCACAAATTTGACATTAGCTGTCAATATGATCATTCCAAGATGGCAGTTTTGCGTTTCGTTTCACGTTTTTCACATAAAACCTAAAAATTACATTTGTAAAACTGTACTAGAGTATAAAAACTATGTTCCGTTTTGCATAATTGCCGAAGTATTTATGAAATTTTGGAAATTGTTTAAAAATATTTAGACGCAACTCCGGCAGCCAAAATTACTTTTACGGGATTAAAACGAACTACCTTAAGCCCCCTACACTACCAATATCCTCAAATTCAGGCGACTCGTTTCGAAACTTAACCCATTATTATTTTTCAAAATAGATGAAACATCAGAAATATATGTGGATATACCTTATTCATGAGATACTGCTATGTCGCTTAGAAAATTATAGAATTAGAATTTGAGTTACTGCTTTTTCGTTAGATCTCGTCATACATGTTTGTATGGAAAAATATAAAAAAATTCTTTCGCTTCAAATATGTGTTGTTTCAAAGAAAATAAATATTAAAAGATATTTATTTATATTCATTTATAATTTATTAACGAAATACAGAGTTTACAGCTCATCAAAAGTTAGCTGTCTGCTACAACCCGGCAGGTTTTCTTTATTCTCATCGAATGTTAAAGGCAGTGTGTGAGGTGATAAGGCTTCAATACTTATTATTTGCTGTTGTTCACGAGGCACAGTTTCATTTACTTTCCTTTTACGGCTTGGTATTGTAGAAATTTCAAGCACTGATGAAACATTTTTCTCTCCGTGATCTTGCAATGCCATCCCTTGAGCTTGACGAGAATCAACAATTTCAGGCAACTGCCAATTCATATAAAACGCCACAAGCTTCTCCCAGAAAACATCATCTCTTTCTATAATTTATTTTTTTAGTGGTATACTTTCGCCACTCCACACAGCAAATAAACACTTTTGTTTGCGTGTAACGTGGCGTTGCCCCTGAATTTGGTAATAACAATTACAATATTTGCTTAGACTAGTCAGTTCACTTTTTCTCATGTTTCCATATTTGTATTTTATTTACTCTTATACTATTCTCCAGGCCATTCTTATAGGCAACTTTAGAACATTAAATTTCCACAATCGTGTTTGGACCTATTAATCCATCTGGCGTGGCACCAATAATCGAATAATCCACAAGGCTCGATTGTTACATTTTCTTGCTTCGCCAGTTGTTGCAAAGCCAGTTGTTCATTTAAGATTCCATGCGCAACTGATTTTACATTGCAAATATTTTATTTGTACAAAATATTTTTTACTAAGTTGGCTTTACTGCTGTTATCTCTTCTTTTTACCACTATACAAAAATTTCAATCTGTCAACATATTCTTACGCAATTCGAACCAGTCACTGCTATCCCTCTTGTAATTTTTGCTTATCACTACGGAATTTGAGTCAAATTTGTTTAAAAATTGTTTGGCATTTCTTGGCTAGCTCTTGAACAGATCGTGTTAGGAATGACTGAATTCAAATGTGTGTAAGACGTTGCAGAACTGTTATCTTTAACTTCACTGTAATTACAATAATGATAATTAGTTACGTACTTTATTATTAAAAAAATACTATATCTTGTGTTATAGCAAACAGAGAAGTTAACTTCTTACTTATAAATGATTGATTTTAGAAATTAAAAAGATATTAGATATACTGAGATATACCTAATAGTTTATGAATAATCAAAGTTTTACCCGATGTACCTAAAAAGGTTTATGTTCAAAACACAATAATACAACATTCGTTACCGCTTATGTGCGGATTGCGGAGCGCCATATTAGCGCTGTCATCATTATTGTTCGCCGTGGCGGCATCTTAGCGCTCCAGGCGCTCTGACAAGCTAATGAATTTGAAATATAGGTACATAAAATGATTCGATTTTATGTTATTACTCTTTCAAAAATTGAAAACTGTGGCAGCTATGTATTGTGAGAATAATTTATATAATTATATTATGCATAATCGATAATATATAAGTAACATAGTTAGTCATAAAAGACTCTTATGAAAATAATTTGTGTAAAAATGTTACATATTTCATAATCACTTGGCCATGGATGAATTTTTATTTTATTACGACGCTTTCTTGTACAAATCCTTCGTAGAACTTCATTTCTCTAATTATCCATATTTTATTCTTCTAATTATATATTTATAAGCTCAGAAACAATAACACATTAAACGCAACAAGAGTATAAACTTAGGTCCTAATTATATGTGCCCATAGTTACATGAAAAGCCTATTTGATTCAAAGTATTCAGTCTATAACATAAAACATGAAATTACGAACTCAAATCGGCGTATTATAATAACAAACAGGTTTACGTAAAATTTCGTGCAGCGGAGACGCAAGCGACATGACCTATCTCTCACAGGGCTCATAGCCGAATGATGAGGTCTGGGCGGGGCGTAAACTAGCAACTGACACTCAGTACACCGCTTATGCTTATAAGGTTTAAATTGCTGAAGCGTTTGATATTGATGGGATCTACCGAGCGTCAAAATCATAGACGTTTGGCAGATTTTATTTAATTTTACAAAATATACACGTATAATATGAAAATAAATAGGGTAATTCTTCAGTTCATTAGATTTCCTACAATATTATCAAAAAAAATATGACAGCTTTCGATCAAAATATTGCAAACAGTGAGACGAAAGATTATTTTCTGTCTCGATTTTGTGATTTTTTTACCGTGATTCTATTTTACGTACATGAAAAATTCTTTCAAAAGTCTTTTGTTCAGACTTTTGACTTTAAGCTCAAATTTTTGCTAGTTTGTAATATGTACAGTTATGGCTAGATGCGCGACGAAAAATTAGGTGTTTCACGGCTTCTGAGGTATAACAGCGCCTTAAGAAAAATATATTATCAACAATACCGTAGTTAAGTATCCGAGGAATTATTCACAAATCGATTGTTTCTCATTGCTTGATATATATATTTTTTTTTATAGACTGACGCCAGTATCCCCTAAGGGATAGGCAGAGGTGTAATATTACACCCACATTTCGCCATGAATTTTAAGGTCCCACGTAATAGGGGGCGAACCTATTACCGTTACCGGGCATATCACCAGACTCGGTGCCGCTACTGAGATTGCGGCACAAACTCCGTAACACTTTTGCCCGACCCGGGAATCGAACCCGGGACCTCCGATCAGCAGACGCATACGCTATCTACTAGACCACGGAGACATTGCTTGATACTTAATAAGAAATATCCTTTGATATAAAACATTAAAATACTCACGGCAAATAAGGTGCTATTGGCGTGCAATCTATCCACGTAATTCGAGAACCCGTCCCGCGCTATCCTTATCCGAAACCTCTCGGACAGTGGTTGGCCTCTTCTTGCGTCGTGAAGCCATAGTAAGAGTTCAGCCTCATCACCCCCGGCTGTGTGCCCGAAGTCCCTCATGCTGCACATGAGATGGTGAGATTGGACGGTAGTGGTTGTGGCGGAAGAGTTGTTGGTCAAAGTGCCCGAGTTGAAGCTGCTACCGGAACCTCCTGCGCGTCGGAGCGTGCCGCGCCACTGTGGATGAAAGAAATATAATTATGTTAACACAATAATGTTGATTTCGCAAGTAACTTATCAAGAAGGTTTAAATAACATTTTAGCAATTGGCTATATTTATTATTTATTTTGGATATTAAAGGCTGTTCCTCTCGTCATTCATTTTTATGTAAGTGTGTGCCAACTCCGATGTCACAGTTTGACACTCGGATATAGCCTCTTAATACCATCGATATATATGTACTAAAGTACTAGATGTAGCATTCAGAACATTTACTTTGTTCAAATGCTTTGCATGAACATACCGGCAAAGCAATCTAGTGTCACTTTGACTTTCCTGCAGTGTGGGTCCGCTTCGTTTATTGACTGTGTGGCGACGATATATCTATTAATTTGAATCAGAACTAGTATCTGTAGTAGTGTTAGTCAATATTTTTAATTATTTATGTAAATAAAATAGTTAAATGTATCATAATACCACATTAAAATGTATTTCTTTATTTTTATGTGACGTCATTTACGATCATAGACTAACTACTATGCAGAAATACATTGTAGGTAAAATATATGACTAAGACCAGACTTCGTGAAGGTATTGGTTTTAAAAGTTTTTTAGTTTGATTAACGTTATAAAACCAATTTGACGTTGTATAACACTAATTCTGTGTTCTTTTTATTTTTTGGTATATTGATCGTAATAACCGTATTAACGAATATTGACGTGACAACGTCTTATAAATTGGTTTGCCGGGTGACACTTCAAGAAACTGCGTTACGCTCCGCTCACGTTATGCGCTCACAATGAGAGCGAGTGAGAGGCACGCGTCCCGCCTAAGAGCGAGAGAGACAGACATAAAAAGTGAAAGGCACGCGTCTTTCATCCTTCTTCCTACTATACGAATGAATATTCACATTAAAATTATTTTACCACTCAAAGTCGTTGTCACGTAAAACTTTCGCCCGTATACCGACTTTACAGGCAACCAATTTTTCAACACAACGACTAAGCTACTCAGGCCACTTCGTCATAGATTTTTTTTTAATAGTTGGTTTCCTTATTCTACATACATACAAAGTGCCATCTGCCACATGTGTAGGTTTAGAACTCTGTGGTCAGCAAGAGCATCTTTACAGAATGACAATCCTGCCTTATATATTAGGGTATGTTTAAGCAATTCTCATAGTAAGATAAATATAAAGTTTAAAAATTAGAATTATTCGTGAGGCAACTAAGTTTTCAACTTACGCCTACGAATATATTTTTATATTTTGTAATAAAAACATCTGAATATGTTTATAGATTCTATTATTTTACTTAAATAAACCCCCAGCAATGAATTCCTTTTATTTTCATAAATAAACTGTTCTTATTATGTTGATGAAATATTGTAGGCAGAAAACATCGCTTCTGTGATGTAAATAGTCTTTGCAAATGGCGAAAAGCAGCCAGTAGCGTTAGAGAACTATTGGATACTCATTGGTAAGATGGCAGGGCTGGTTGTTGTTGATTGGCTATAATAATAACTAGACACTGTAAGTCATTGGCGCTGCTTGCGCCTGCGTGTTGCGCTAGTACGATTAGACGTCATACATTAGACAATTTGAACAAAATATTTATAGGGAATGCTCCGTCTATCGTTAGAGTATATGTCAATGCTTAATACGAAAACCGGAACCGACTGCGATTGCGGGCTAACAGTCTCAACCTTCTCCTATCTCCATTAATACATCTGAGTCTTATGATACTTATGGTGTTTTCCTCAATAGTAACTACTCTCACCGAGGTCGAGCCTTACCCGAAATCAAAATTAGACCCTCTACTCATAACAATAATTCTGGATCTGCCTTAACTATTAGGTACCAACTTAGTAATTGAAAGCATTATCCATATAAATATTAGTAGCTGCGTAAATGGAGTCACAAGCCTGGCAATTTCAAGTTCTACTCCGATACTTTGTCCTATTATATTCGAACATGTAGTATGATAGGTATACGGTGAACACCTGTGCGATAACAAATTAATCAAACATACTGCGGCCATATTTGCAAAAAAAATGCAACTATAAACATTATGCTCAAGCCTTGAATCCATTTTCTTTGAATAATAGTATTGTCGATGAATGGCACAAGGGCATCAAATCTGCCAGACAGAATCAAAATATGTATAGGAATACGCTAGGCAAATCAATTATATCAGCAGTAAACAATATGCATTTGTTTGAGCCTCTTGCGTTTGGGAATTACTTATACATCGACGATTTCATCATTTTTGTAAATTCTCAACTATGTATTTAATATGTGTCTAAAATTAAGTATAAAATAAGTACGTGTATACGTATCACGAACTGTAAAAATAAAATGGCCGAAGCTTTATTTGGTGGAATTTCTTTATTCATGCAAAGGTTAATAATTTTTGAACTGTAGATACGGAATTTCAATATAATCTTGCATAAAAAAGCATAAATGAATACATTTAAATTAGTTGCAACTTGTTACAATGGTTGGCACGCAGCTAGGTCAGGGCTGCCATGCGGATTTACCCGGATTTGTCCTAGTTTGAAGGGCGTCCGCGGGCCGTCCAATATGAGTTTTAGAAAGTGGACACTTTTGCTGTCAGCTGCTGAAATCCAATATTTTTATAAGCGATAGATGGTACTTTTTCAGAGGTAACCTACGGTCGAGGTAAGTCTACCCGGACGGGTAAAAACCATATTTCGCCCTAGTGTCCCTAGACATTTGGGCGAAATATCCGGATAAACACGGCAAAAATGGCGTCGGCAATTTATGTTATGGCAGCCCTAGACACAGCTCATATAAAAATGCCCATTCTATAGATTTCATCTTCATTATCTAGATTTTTATAACGAACTAGAGGAAGCCAGCAGCTACGCCTGCATTTTTTTAAATTTACCCGTTTTGGCCGATCCCGTGGGAATTTCGGGAAATCCCTTCTTAGTGCACCCCTACGGTCCTCAAGGAACACACATGCCAAATTTCAGCTTCTTGCGCCCAATAGTTTCGGCTGTAGCGTGTCTGTCAGTCAGTCAGTAACGCAAGGATTTTATATATTAAGATAGTCAGTCATCGAATACGTTATGTTAATAATTACGTTTAACTGCATTTTAACACAAGCTTTAAATCAAATCTTTAAATCTTTAATCTGATGGGAGTGAATAAAGCAAGAGAGATATGTCAGGATCGTTGCAAATGGCGTTCCGTAGTCTCTGCCTACCCCTCCGGGAAACAGGCGTGAGTCTAAGTATGAATGTATGTTTAAGTACAAAAAACACAAAACTACAATCGTATGGAATAAAACCAAATAGTTTGAGATACAGAAATGCAACATACGTGATATCAAATTGTGAAACCCGACCAGTTATATTACTCAGCAACTTACAAGCCGTATAAGGACAGTTTATAAATAAGGTAAGGTCTGCGGGCGCAGATTTTTCTTGATGCAGCCGTGCCACGTTTCTTATATAACTGTTTTATCAATTAAGCGATAAGTGGTTCGACTGGCAACTGGCTTTTATAAAGTGAGATGGGTGAAATCTCGCTTGTATTTATTCGTTCATTTCTTTTGTCGATCTACTAGTTCAGGTCTGCGCTTTGGGTTTAGGTTTAATAATCGATTGGATTCGAATCTAAGCACTTTAATTTCTGACAATAGGTTAGTCTACTTTATTTTTAATTTTGCGGTAAAAGAGCTAACAGACCAACACAGACATGACAATATTTTTTACAGCATCCACACTTTTACAAAGCAAATAAAACCAATGTCTATTTCTGTTGAATGACACAATAAAAACCTTACCACCACCAGAAGAAAAACAGTTTCTATCTAGATCGCTAATTGCAGATCACACAATGTCATCTCATCAGCATCATCAGTCTTTTTTATAACCTGTCTTGCTGGCCACAGGTACTCATTACGAGAAGGGTAAGGCTACAGGCCACCACACGTACCAAGTGCGGGTTGCCAGACATAATGTGTGTAATGACATAATGTCTTTCGAGCATAGGTATTATGGATAAATTTCAACAATGCCGGTTTCCTCACGATGTTTGCCTTCCCAGTTTAGTTAGCGAGAATAATTAACTATTTAAGTGCGCATGCACCTTACTTTGAAAGCTTAATGGTGTGCTCCAGTCGGTTTGCACTCGAGACGACGGGTAGCAGTCAGTTGGTCTCTCTATAAGGCTAAGGCTATCTTTAGTTCAGTAATTGGGCCGTCCTATGACTTATATCAAATGAATTATCAAGCACGTTTCCCCAATATTAATTTAATCCAACCTATTGTAAAGTTACAACACTGATTGGACACGAAGAGCCGAAAATCAGGCTCAGTGGTGTCATTGGAGAAGCCTATATACAGCAGTGGACTACGGCAGGCTGATGATCATGGTGAACCCTGATTTACGCATCGGTAACCTTTACCGACAGCTACGTGAAGAAATATAATAATATTATTGCCATTTTGGACCGGAAGCACGCGTCTGTGAGATAACTATCAAATAATAACAGTAATGATTATTCTGCGAGTGTGCAGATGATTGATTGATGATCTGAATGTAATGTCATCCCGACAATTGTCTACAATATATCTTCGATTCTTTATAGACTAGCTAACGCATTATAAAATGTTCGTTTAACGGTTAAACTTTCGACTTCCTTTGAGGAAAATAAGTAATCTCGTTCAAGGCCTTCCTTAAACGCGATAGAACTTCCATAGTAGTTCCTCTATTAGATTAGTCATACATATTACATAAGGTAAGGATAATATTATGTTAATCAACAACTACTCATACTCTTATCTCACAGTAAATATTTCGGGCTGTTCCTATACGTAAGCTTAATCTCGAACAATTAGCATATGTGGCTACCGCTTGCGTGAGACGCAATAACAAAATTGAATAGATGTGCTTGCAGTTTTCTATTTAC
This sequence comes from Euclidia mi, assembly GCA_944739405.2. Taxonomy (NCBI): domain Eukaryota; kingdom Metazoa; phylum Arthropoda; class Insecta; order Lepidoptera; family Erebidae; genus Euclidia; species Euclidia mi. Next base: position 70,810,591 of record OX123188.2, read on the forward strand.
AGTAGTAAAACCATTTGTCCTAATCAATTAATCAATGCCCAGCCAAAAACATCTAAGGACAGAAAGCAAACTTGAACTCAGATTTACTTCATAACGTTAGCACTTGCAAAGAAAGTATGCAAAGTATTGGTTTGACTTGAACGGATCAAGAAGTCTCCAGAATATTATTTCATAAGAAAATTAACCTTCTTAATTTTCTTATGAAATAATATTCTGGAGACTTATTTCATAAGAAAATTAACCTTCTTGTTAATGCCGTGCAAATAAATTTAGACCGAAGGGTGGTAGACAATATTCTTGGCTAACCGTGCCTACCTAAAACTCAGCCTACAAATTAAAATAAAAAGAGGAAACGTTAAGCAAAGAAACCTGTTCAGTTCTATTCGCATTATCAATTATATTTGAATTTAAACATCCAATTTAAGCCCAGCTTATCGTCATTTCTAGTAAGTGAACTGGTCGCTCATTACACCTGTACAACTGGACTTCAGTTTTATAGCTATTTTTATCCATTCGTTACTCGTTAAGAAGTTGCTTTCCGTATGAACAGCGTTGGTTTTACGATAGAGTTATTAACTAGATATCACACATCTCTGCGTTGTAATCACGAGTAAAACGGTTATCTGTTCTAAGTTGGCACGTAAAACTGTTGAAAGCCTGGAATACCAAGTGTATGAAGCCGAAGTAGTACCAAGTTTTGATGTGAAAAACCTTAGTAGGTAACTGATCTCGCAGTGGAGATCCAGAGTAATGGGTCTTTTTCTATCACTTGAAGTTGAACTACGTGTGTGTTGAACTACTGAAAGAAGTTTGGCATACGCACTATATATAAGCCTTAGCGGTGTCGTCTACTTCCCTTCTCTGCTTCGACACACCCCAATCCACTATTGGTTGCGGCGTTAAATTATACACCATTTAAGATTTCTAAGATTAGGAGACCCAGGTCTTAGACGAACCGGACGACGACATTACACTAGCTCAAATCAAGCCATACAAGTTCAACCGCGGTTCCGTACCTAATCGCCGACGAGGACGCAATTCGCGACGCGCTATTAACGTAAATACCGCGGGACACCTTAGTCCCACATTGCCGGCAACACCCCAAGCCGAGGTTCGTGGTAGTCCACCCTTGGGGAGTCAAAACGTTGTCTAGTATATTTTAACGCGTAAAGTTGTCAAAGCCATCTGCGGCCAACAACTAGTCCACACACACAAAAAAAAATCTACTTACCTTAGTAGTAAACGCGAATCTGACAAAGTTCGATAAGGCATCCACCTCTTGGAACATACTGACACCAACTTTCTATTACTGTCGATATTTTTTTTATTAAATTCAGATTTATTTATCTGTCATGAAATAAAAATTGTGTAATATAAATATATTAATTGCTATGTTAGACAAGAACTAAAGGAGAACGACAAACATCGTTAGATGGGTATTAACTATCTTTTGCACGTCTAAGGGAATCTGTATGCGCCGATACCCGATTCACAAGTTAACAAAACGGACAAATTAAGTTCTGGGTAAAACTCTGGATTAACAGCATGGAAATACACACTAGATTTATGTTATGAACCTAAATTTGTTCATCAATATTTTAAGACGATGGCCTACGTGCAAGTAAACAGGAAAGTAGTAGCCGATGAATAAATCACCAGTTACCTATTATGAAGAAACCGCATTATTTTACCTGCCATCTGACGAAGCAAACAATCAAAGCAGGGTTTTCAAATGACAGAATACTTAATTATTGAGAATATTTATCCCTATTACTGTGTATTCCCCATTTTATACAAATGGTACCAATTATATACCACTACACACTGTTTTTTAAAATATTCTTTCACAATGTTTTATTAAGTATATCTAACAACTTGCAATTTTATCGAAACCCGATGTGCAGTTCGGCGACGATAGACAGATTATGGTACTTATTCGTTATCAAATCTAAAGATGAATCCAAAAACAACATAGGTATCAAGAGTAGCAAATTCGAGCACAGCTTTGAGTTTCATATCAAAACGGCGAGTTGTACAATTAATTTATTGTTTGATAGTATTGGTTTGTAACCTTGTCTTGTAACTACAAATAGTACTTCAGTAATAATAGGATATATAAGTGAAAGTACTTAACATACATTCATTCTAGCGTAATGCCGGTTGCGCCAAGGCTTTCGCCTTACAGCCCAGGGTTCTAATCATATTTGACAATATACGAGCCTGCACGAAGCGACTGCAGTTGCACTGCCGCAGCACGAAATAAAATCGCATATTCTATAGTTGAGACTTTTGTGAGGATTTTTAACGTACTGACTCCTTTGTAACGAACGTCTCGAACCTTCGTGATAGCCAGGACCAACTCCTTGACGTGCCACCCAGGGAAGGAGACAAGCGACACATATAAGCGGACTTAGATAACCTCGTGGCTGTCTATGACGAACTCATAATGAGCTATCGCTACACTGCGTTAGAACCTACTTGACATACAAAAATAGCCAAACAATATATAAAAACTATATTATGTTTGCAGTTATAGTTGTGCTCCTAATCTTAATGAAGCGATAATTCGGGCCGAAGAAATTATATGCTATAAAGTTTATTGTGGTGAGTTTTCTGTAACAAAACGGACGGAGGTGTTTACACACCTCGTAGGAAGATATACAACCTTCCTACGATGAGGTGTGTATGTAGGTGGTCTAAGAAGTTCCTAGCACACCGATAAACATACCTCTGTAAAGTGTATACATTTTCCTCAAAAAACCAGTTACCACGCTAGACACATTTTTATCTCACGACTTAAAAATCAGCCGTCAACCTGCAAGCATGCATAAGGAAAATAAAGAGAAAGAATAACGATAAATATCGGAAATAATGGGAAACAGGATTCATCTGTCTATAAAATAATATGCTTATTATCACATATTATAAACACTGACTTAATTTGACAGAGTATATTTATGAAGTGGCCACACCTTTCTGCCGAGACTGGAGTTCTATCTTACGTAGACATTCGACGAAGTCCGATCTATCGAACAGATCATTGACTTATTACAGTCTTGTTATAAGTACACAAGTGGGTGGCATTGAAATTAATTTAAACACACGTCTGAGGTTTTTTGTCGTCTGCTACGTAGATGATGTAATAGCTATACACTGATTAGTACTATATAATATATAATTATATATATAGTACTTTCTAACGAGTACGACGGTAAGTTAGCTGACAATTAATTACGAACGGTTATTCAAAACATAACCTCTCTAATTGCTATACAAGTAGGTATACATGCATTTGCTTGTATTAATCATTTGTGAACAAACTTGGTTCCCTTTTTTTGTATGGTCCGCTGTCCTCAAGGAACTGACTCATACATACATAGACTCACGCCTGTTTCCTGGAGGGGTTGGCAGAGACTACGGAACGCCATTTGCTGACTCATAACCAAGATTCTACGATTTAGACTATTGAGCTGGTCCAAAAACTGTGTCAGGATACTGGCGAAGTCACACACGGATTTTGAACCAGTCAAGATCTTAAGTACCCCGTATCACAGGAATGATTCCATGTCCAAGCAAATATATTGATTGTAAAAAGTAAATATAGTGAACTGCTTACCGCCGCTGCCCTTTCTGCACTTTCGACGTGAACCCTATATAGCTCCACCAGGCTCATATCTTCGGGGTCCACTGCTTCCGCACCCCGGCGAGGTACCAGCTCCAGGCCCAGTTTTCTGAAAACAATAATTTATAAATATACACTACTAATACATTTATAATTTGCTACATATATCTTTATAGCTATATTTTTTCTGAAGTTCGACAAAAACTGATACACTTAAAAGTTCCACTATGTTGGCATCTTGTATAGATCTGAATCATATAATATTTCGATGTCGGAAGAAAATTTATTATATTTGTCATGTGTCAAATCCATTCTGTTGTTATGATATCCACGCAGATTTCGTTATTTATTTGGTATTGGACTTTCATAGCCATTGTCCTAACTTCCAACACAAAAATGTCACAATCAGCCCTTAGCTTTTCATTTTGCTTATTTGCTAGATTATCAGTAGATCGAAGGAAATAGCAAGAACGAAGAGAGGCCTATGTTTAGCAGTGGTCACAGTCACGGTAATAATACGTGACACAGTCGTACAGACAACTTCGAACCGATCATCATGTTGGAAATTAATAAATTCTAAGCACTAATATTAAACCTTGCTAATTGTTATTCTGTAATTAATTATAAATTCAAGATCATCAACATAAATCTTTTTTGCCCATTTATAGAAACAAAAAAGTGTAAGGCCGATAAAACAGTGCAAATCTCGTAAATGTTTATCACCTTATTTCGATGACCCAGTTATTTTCTAAGTGTGATAATTCTTAGTAAGTAACTATTGTGATGGTAATTTATGTAATCCTTTGATGCAATCTCTTAAATATGGAATACAAGATAATTTAATCATCCAATAAATTACTATGGAGTAGATATTTAGTGGCAATGGACATGAAACGTTCATTAAACTGTCTCAACATGAATATTTTAAGCATCTTGTTTGCATCCACTAATGGCAGAACTGAATAGTATATTCAATTCTATAGATACCTCCGTTTTTCTTCAAGGTTACTTGTATTTAAAAGCCCATTGCCACGAGCAAGTGCATCGCGACGATGTTATTTAATCCATTTACGTCTCCACCCAGGTAAACAATCAAGGCATTTACGAGCAAAACGGCAACCACTCGCTGTTCGCCACCGCTTGTTACTCACAGCAAACTTAGCACGAGACGCAACCTTCTCACGGCGGAATCACCACGAGTCGCCTAATTTTGCCCAATTCTCTGGTAGGTTTCGATCTATTGTGAGGTATAACGTTATGGCGACTGAAATACAATCGTATAAAGAACTGGCGATAATATTTCTCGCGAAGGGGGCGCCTAAGAGGTAAGGTTTTGGGTTCGTCTTCAACAAGTTCAAAACCACATACAGTTAGTATGGCACAGGTTGATTGTAAAATAAAGACGTGTAGGTATTACTTTTCAGTCGCGTTATGCCTTTGCTTTTTGTGACCCACCACGACGGGTGCATTTTTACCGTTTGAAACAACGTGATAGATTATTGGCTTTCAAATATGTAGGTTATTGTTGCAATTATGAGAACACGTTTTCATAAAATACCTTATAATTGTATTTAAAAAGAGGAGCCGGTATTGTAGATGTGGTCAAATAATAACTAAAAGAAATTGCTACACGTTTTTACGTATTTTGCTAATTTAAAAAAGAATATAGGTAAGCCGGTCGGTTCATTCTATATCAGCAAATTGATACCGAGTTTTAAATAATTACACGAATTCAAAATCGCTCTATATGAAACCATTATTGTATGCTTGAATAAATGTCTAAGGAAAACAAAACACCTACAAACATATGCAAATATCGCATGAATGACGACACATAAACGCAAAACCGGTACGTCGAAATCAATTTCCTCGTATAAAAACCCTATACGTGCATTCTTCGCCGTGCGAACCTCGTGAATCATCAGAAAAGGATTCTCAGAATTAAAAAAGGCTGTCGGTAGGTTACAGAGTTGTTTGTTGTCCTTAATCAGGTTGAAACGGTTATTTTTTGAGGACATTTGTATCGCTTAGTAATTTATACATAAATGTAGGTACATATTAATATCAAAGAGTCAAAATGATTCCGTCTCTTGGTTTGTTTTTATGACGAAACTGCTGAACAGATAATGATATGGAGATCGTTCATAATAAAACACACCAATCGTTGTTTTTAGGGTTCCGTACCTAAAAGGTAAAAAACGGGACCCTATTACTAAGTCTCCGCTGTCTGTCTGTCTGTCTGTCACCAGGCTGTATCTCATAAACCGTGATAGCTAGAAAGCTGAAATTTTCACAAATTATTTATTTCGGTTGCCGCTATAACAACAAAGACAAAAAAAATATAAAAAAAAAAATATTAAGGGGAGGTCCCATACAATAAACGTGTTTTTTCGTATTTTTTGCTCAAAATTACCAACGGTAACAGGTAGACGCTTAAAATTTTCACAGAATAAGTATGTAGTTGTATATTGCCTTTCAAAATAAATCATTACTTAAATAAAAAAGTTAATAATAAAGAGGGGCTCCAATACAACAAACGTAATTTTTAAGCAATTTGTTACTCGATCTTAATAGGTAAACAGGTAGAAACTTAAAAAATATTTAAGTATACATAAAACAAACGTAATTTTCTTTAATAGATGATGGTACGGAAAACTTCGTGCGCGAGTCCGACTCGCACTTGCCCAATTTTTTTGAAATTACGGTCATTGCGCGCCAATTATTGAAGTCAGGTTTCAGTATCGGGTTTACTTTTCGAGAAAGGCAAAGACATATTTGTTTCCAGAAACTATCAACCTATATTAGTAAAAAAAAATGGGCAAGTGCGAGTCGTTCTCGCGCACGAAGGGTTCCGTACCATCATCTATAAAAGAAAATCACGTTTGTTGAAACTACTTAACTATTTTTTAAGTTTCTACTTGTTTATTAAAATCGAGTAAGTAACAAATTGCTTAAAATTACATTTGTTGTATGGGAGCCCCCCTTTATTATTAACTTCTTTTAAATTATTTATTTTGAAAGGTAATATACAACTACATATTCAGTGAAAATTTTAAGCGTCTACCTGTTATCGTTAGTAATTTTTAGCAAAAAATACGCAAAAAAACACGTTTGTTGTATGGGAGCCCCCCTTTATTTAACTTTTTCTATTTATTTAATTATATATTTTCAAAAGTTATATATAACTAAGTATTGTGAAAATTTTAAGCATCTACCTGTTACCGTTAGTAATTCACAGCAAAAAAATACAAAAAAAATCACGTTTATTGTATAGGACCCCCCCTTAATATTTTTTTTTTAATATTATTGTATTTGTTGTTATAGCGGCAACTGAAATACATAATTTGTGAAAATTTCAGCTTTCTAGCTATTACAGTTTATGAGATACAGCCTGGTGACAGACAGACAGACAGACGGGCAGACAGCGGAGGCTTAGTAATAGGGTCCCGTTTTTTACCTTTTAGGTACGGAACCTAAAAATGAAGAATAATATGTTGAAAATGTATATTTGGTATAAATTCAAATGGTATAAATTAAAATAATTACTGTAACAGATGGTGCAATATTTTCGTCAGTTGCAACATTTTCTTTTTCCGACGAACGCAGCACAAGATGACAGTGTAAATGTTCTATCTTCTATTCTTCTTCTATATACTTAGCTTGGTGTAGGTACGTAAAGGGAACGAGCACCATAATAAATAAATTAGTAGCTGTTGTGACCTTTTCGACCTTAGCAATGAAGCGGCCCAAATACTTCTTACATCAATAATTGACCTAACGTAACTCAATGTCGATTTCAATATATTTAGGTACAAAGTGCGCTTGGAGTAGCAAAAATTACTAGTATCTAGTTATAACACGTTTTTACGCCGATCAATAACTGCATTGGATTATAAACCTTTATCATTCAACGAAAGAAAATTTCTCATCATAATAATACAAAGTATCGGTATAACACAAAATAAAAGGCGTCTCTGGCAAGCAAATGTTCACTCAGAACTTTAAGTGAAGACATTGAACCAATTAGGTCATTAATTGTATCAAGATTTTAAGGCCAATTTTCTTTAAGTGTTTCTGATTCAGATGGTCGTGCAGCTAATTGGAATGGCGGAGATTGCAAATAAATAATTATATGTTAAAGCAAAACTATTTTAGAAGCCAAATTAGATGTGCGGGTAAACGGTCACGTAACCGGTGTTGTAGACTGAGCTTTCAATCAACTCACGCGCACCTACCATTTGAAATGACAATATTAAACCTTATCTTTATACGACAGAACACATTTTGCCTTAGCCAGCATTTTAAAGGCGTTGTCTACTATTATTACAATTGTGCATTCGTGTGGTCCTATTATTTTTATTGCTATTATATTATTCACGATATTTAACACATTGCCATTCTTTAATAATAAAACATTGGTAAAGAAATATGGATATTTATGTTTTATTATATTTACTTAGTAACAGAGACATTCACATGAAAGTTCTTGGGTAAACAATTATCACAAAAAGCTTGTCTTTTTTATCACAAAGGAGATGAATTGTTTGTATGTCGTCAAAATATCGCTTAAAGGCGCTATTATAAAGGAGAAATACCAAATACGGCCTGTAGCGGCCAGAAAGTTGTGAATCGTTGAAATTAAACATGTAATTTTTAAAATTTATACATCGTTTTCGTTTCTTGATAGAGCTTCGGTGAAAGATTTTAGTTTTTAAAGATTATTATTTTGAATAGGCTATGGTAATAGTGGATGAACTTCTTATGTTGCCAGCATTAAAAATAAAATGAAGTATGGTAGGCAGAAATTGTTTTAACTAAATAATATTTTTATTATTATATTAGAAAAAAATATCTTTTATTTACTTTATAAATATATTTGTAAAAAGAATCAAGAAATATATAATTTATTATATATTCCATAATTATTAATCGGTAAAAATCGTTTTGTTTTTTAATCGATAGTATAAATATTTTTTCAAACAATTTGCAACACATTTTGTATCTGTTATGTCATTCGTGTTGCTACTGCGCATCATGAACATTTTGCTCTGATTTATTGGTGTTTTCGTACGGGTTTAATTGTAATGTAATTGGGTGCATAGGGTTCCCATCAAGAACTTAGGGTCCCAAGCCAACCTCACCTGCAAGTGGTGCACCTGCCGATCAACGGACGAGGCTCTGGCAAACAAAATATCCCGATAAGCGGCAATAGGCTCGCCACCTATTACGTGGGATCAAAACACTGGCGAAAAGTGGACGTTTAATATGCCTCTGCCTACCCCTTCGGGGAAACAGGCGTGAGTCTATGTATGTATGTATGTTATTGAATATAAATTCAATAATAATGATCACTACCTTCTACCCATGCTAAGATTATGCAGCGCTGTTTGTGATTGTGGTTAGATTTTTTGGACGAGTAAGTATAGTACGAGGTTCCCTAGTACACAGGTGATTATTCATTATTATTGGCCTCTCTTTATGTAATTTTTGTTCTATATGACACAAATACATACCTTTATTTACATCTAGGTATTATATTTATGTTAAAATTCAATTTTGATGTATATATTTTAGTCATGGAATAATTTCCATTTCAAATATCTCGTATCTTATTTCCACCAAGAGTTATTTAAAAAAAATTATACAGGGTAATAGAGTAGTCATTTATCTTCAAAACACACATGATTTCGTGTTTGTCCTTGCCAGGCCCATAATGTATGGCCAAATGGTACATCTCCTTTCTCGCGATAGCCGACACGATTATGAGTATTTTATTATGATCTGAGTGATTTTACAAGTATAGCTCTGTATAGAATCAGAAGTTTAATTCTATATTTTTTGAGGAAGAGCTGTCAAGATATTTTCAAGCAGATAAATTATTACTTACACTTTTACTGGGGTATTCGTATAAGGCAAACCGTTACTGTGACTCACGATCATTACTCATTTGGATTACTACATTTGTTTACTCAGATTGAATATTATTTTCATTGTTTTCCCAATAGTAAAATAAATATGCGTAACGCTGTTGTAAAATCCCTCAAAGTAGTATAGTAAGGAAAATGCATTAGATATAACGAAACAATAAATACTATTGCAAACTGGAAACCTCTTACAGCTAAATATAATATTCGATCCATCCTTTTTATGAGATTATAGATTTATTATTGACATAGGCTCCATAAAAAAATTGTCAAGCTCGTATCACAAATATCGAAATCCATGCATAGATCGAATTTTGAAACCGGCCGTTAGGAGGATCACCTCCTAAGAGATCGAGTACTTACAAGTTACAACTTGCGTTCTAAACATATCGAGAAAAATATCAGATTGAATGTAATTCGGGAAAATGCTTATTTGAGATGAGATGTGAAAAACTACGATAGCTATTTAAAAGCACATAGGTACTAACACCTACATCTCTGGAACCAGGTGAAAATTATCTCATCTAGGTACTTATATGGCAAGTATAACTGTTGTAATGTATAGGAACTTAGAAATGCATAGTCATTCCACAAATTGTTTGTATTCCTCTTTAACACTAATGAAGAGTAACTAAATAAGTTCATAGGTACTTAACGGTAACATAAGGATAACAGAATATCATAGCAAACCCACACTGTGATTACTTCCTTGTTTACTTTAAATCATTAAAGAGACCGAAGGAGTTGAAGTTGGTATGAAACAACGACCTACATATGAACTTAATTATTAAATTAATTAATGTATCTCTTCTTCCACAACATACAAAAAGAAAATTACTTAAGCTGCTACTTATGCGCTTATTATAACATGACTCGACGACACTGACCAGTTCAGAGAAAGATATGTATCAAAATAAAAGTTGCATTGGTCATTCAACTATTAAATTACCACGTGTCAAGCTGCTCAATGCTGGTAATAAAGGAAATAATAATTATATTTTCGACAATTTACAAATTAGCGGGTGGGCCCGTATCTTTTCCCACGTGGTGTTTTTATTTTAAGCCGCTGACTGTACCCAACCCAAAATGTATGCAAAATTTCATAAAGCCTAAGAAACACACATTAGCATTTATAATATTAGTTAGGATTTAAACATTTTTATTGGTTGACGATTGCCTAAACACATGGATGGTATGGGTCCGTTCGATATGCAACACAGAAAGGTCACCAAACCAGTTATTTGAGCGACACAGCCTGACGTCTCGCTCTTGAGGAGGTGGCCGCGCCGCCACTTAAAGACCATGCTTCACGCCAAATGTTTAAATTTAGTATGATAACTGTATTCTAACCGATTTTGCCTTGAGTCGATTTCGATTTGAAAATAAAATAATTACTTGGAAGATAATGTAAAACTTCTATGGGCACCATCTTCCACCTTTTGATGGCGGTTATCTGTCGTTTGTTCTTTTTTTGATAAACATTTAAATATTGCCACATGGTAACTAATAATTATTCGAAAATGAATGGGTTTTAAAACAGACGGCACTGCAAAAATTACTTTTACTTGGCAAAAATAAACTTTAGCAGCAATCAGTTATGGTATACTTTCGATAACAGTCCTTTCTGTCTGTGTCAATGAATGAAATATTTTAAGTAATTACATAATTACGTCTTGATGGATAAGTTACGAATTGCATTTTTAAATTTTCATTACCACTTATCTTTGATAACTATCAAGATAACAACAACAATTCATTAGGCTACCAATTTGTATGATTGGGTCGCTGTTTTGAGTCAGAGTAGCCCTTTAAAGATTTTATAGTAGGTTAAAGTGCCTTCATCAAGTAAGGCAAGTAATTTATTTACTTTAACATGCTGCCAAATGACTTTGTGCGTTGTTTTATCACCAACATTCATTAAACGGTTGGAATTCTTTTTATTCTAATGATTCCTAGACTCGGCTATCAATCAATTTATTTTGTGGCTGGTGATACTAATTACACGCGACAAACAATGACGTTAATTATTTATTTCGAGCACATCTATGAGTTGTGTTTAGGCAATTATTAATCTATAATTATTATTGAAAAAAAAATCACAGATAATTCTATCCACGCCTTTGCATCAGTCGGCCTTTTAGCGCCGAACCCCAGAGTTGGCTAGGCTTAAGTATAATCTAAAACTAATATATAAAGCTGAAGAGTCTGTTTGTTTGAACGCCCTAATCTCAGGAACTACTGGTCCGGTTTGAAAAAATATTTCAGTGTCAGATAGTCCATTTATCGAGGAAGGCTATAGGCTATATAACATCACGCTTCGAGCGACGGGAGCAGATCAGTAGCCCTAAATATCGCGGGTGTAACCGCGGGCTCATCTAGTGAAATAAATAGATATCCAAGAGATATATTTTTAAGGCAGCTTACGCATATATTACTTTGAAATGGCATATAACAAATGCAGTTGCTAAGCAACTCTATGAAGCATCAACCAAAGCCAGACGAGTAGGGGACAATATTATTGCCTTATTTTAAATACGGCAATATTGTATTATTATTGTTGTATAATGCGTGCATTTCGCGCCTACCAGGAGAATTTTGACATTTATTTTTATTTGTATTATAAATTATTGTTACTAACGAACAGGGTTTGCGTGACACTCATAAATAGAAGTACATTGTAAATATAAATTAAAGGATTAATATAGGACTATTTCTATACTTCAAAACATGATGTTACAGCCTATGAGCACACTAGAAAATATGTAACTTCATGAGTACCTACTTGAAATATCTTCAGGAAAGTTATAGACTCACATAAATAGCCTTAAAATGAGTAAATAGTTGTTTTTAATCATTCTTATAATTACAATCTCAATCCACAGACCACGAGTTGGGAATCAATAGGATAGATGGCTGAAGTCTGTACAGCAATATCTCTATCTTACACAACAAGTAAGATTTTACTAAATGCCCCACAAAGAACATCAGATTTGCTTCACCGTCCAGTAGGCCAGTACAGTCGTCATCGTAATTGATTGTGTAACAAATGGGCATTTGTAACCTTTGCACCAATTGAGACTTATTGCTGAGACCATATCCTCGCACACGCTCCGTCAATAACATCGAATCTGATAAACGTCCCCCTTTTGTCACATTTGTATTAAAAGTAAGGATTTTAGGACATTGACATATACTCTAACGATAGACGGAGCATTCCCTATAAATATTTTGTTCAAATTGTCTAATGTATGACGTCTAATCGTACTAGCGCAACACGCAGGTGCAAGCAGCGCCAATGACTTACAGTGTCTAGTTATTATTATAGCCAATCAACAACAACAAGTCCTGGCATCTTACCAATGAGTATCCAATAGTTCTCTAACGCTACTGGCTGCTTATTGCCATTTGCAAAGATTATTTACTTCACAGAAGAGATGTTTTCTGCCTACAATATTTCATCAACATAATAAGAACAGTTTATTTATGAAAATAAAAGGAATTAATTGCTGGGGGTTTATTTAAGTAAAAAAATAAAATCTATAAACATATTCAGATGTTTTTATTACAAAATAGAAAAATGTATTCGTGGGCGTAAGTTCAAGACTTGCCTTAGTTGCTTCACGAATAATTCTAATTTTTAAACTTTATATTTATCTTACTATGAGAATTGCTTTAGCATATATACCTAATATATAAGGCAGGATTGTTTATCATTCTGTAAATATGCCCTTGCTGACCATAGAGTTCTAAACCTACACATGTGGCAGATGGCACTATGTGCTACCATAAGGAAACCAACTATTAAAAAAATCTATGACGAAGTGGCCCGAGTAGCTTAGTCGGTACGGTATCGACACGGTTCGTCGTGGTCGCGGGTTGAATTCCTGCCTAAAAGAATTATTTTGAATTGCAGTTAAATTTACTCTAGCAAGAAATGCTCAAATATATATTTTAATAACTATTCAATTGCCACCAAACACAATTAATTTTGTGGTTTTTGTCTATTGGTCGGATAATGGAAATCAGGATCTGTTTTGGTCTCATGGTTCAATATTATTTTTGCGTATTTTTCTATAACTGCAAATGTGTACTATGGTGAAGTGTTAAAATATTCGTTAATACGGTCATAACGATCAACTTACCAAAAAATAATAAGAATACAGAATTAGTGATATACAACGTCAAATTGCTTTTATAACATTATTCAAACTAAAAAACTCTTAAAACCAATACCTTCACGAAGTCTGGTCACTGGTCTTGGTCATATATTTTACCTACAATCAGTTGCAATGTATTTCTGCATAGTAGTTAGTCTATGATCGTAAATGACGTCACATAAAAATAAAGAAATACATTTTAATGTGGTATTATGATACATTTAACTCTTTTATTTACATAAATAATTAAAAATATTGACTAACGCAACTACAGATACAAGTTCTGATTCAAATTAATCGATATATCGTCGCCACACAGTCAATAAACGAAGCGGACCCACACTGCAGGAAAGTCAAAGTGACACTAGATTGCTTTGCCGGTATGTTCATGCAAAGCATTTGAACAAAGTAAATGTTCTGAATGCTACATCTAGTACTTTAGTACATATATATCGATGTTTTAGGACTTCATTTATTATAACCGACAAGAAAATATGGGATGTAGGTACAAGCGGGATTCCGAAAGGGTTTGGGGTGCACAGATCAAGTATTTTCCTTGCGGTGCATAGCAGAGAAATTCGGATCATTCTCACTAGTTCCACCAGCAATTAGTTCCATGGAACTAGTGAGACTTTTTTTTCTCAGTAGTTCCATCGTAGTTTTTAAGTCCATGGAACTACTGCGAAAAAAAAGTCTCACTAGTTCCATGGAACTAATTGCTGGTGGAACTAGTGAGAATGATCCAGAAATTCTTGGCCAAAGGTCAAAATGTCTATTGCGCATTCGTGGATTTGGAAAAGGCTTACGATAAAGTGGCGAGGAATGAAATGTGGTCGGTACTGTCGATATATGAGGTGAACAGCAGCCTCATACGAGCTCTGAATTCCCTTTATGAAGTTTCTAGAGATTGTGTGAGGATAAACGGGTCATACACTGGCTGGTTTACCATCGAGACAGGGATGTGTAACGTCGCCGTGGCTGTTCAACCTCTTCATGGACAGTCGCTTGCAAGATTTGAAACATATTGACTGTGGATTAAGGATGAATGAGTTACTTGTCAAATGTCTCCTTTATGCTGATGATCAGGTAATACTTGGACGATATGGAATCAATCATGCATGGTGCTTTAAGGAGGATAGGAATGAAAATGAATGTGAGCAAGATGAAAGTTATGGTTTTTGAAAAGGAGGAATGTGTTACGGCTTGTAATGTTATGATCGATGGACAACGAGTGGAACAAGTGAATGATTTTGTATATTTAGGTACGCTGTTTACTAGGAATGGTAAGAATGAAGAAGATATTAAAAGAAGAGTTAATGCAGGTAATAGGATGAATGGGGCTTTGAAAGCTTTTATGAACAGTCAAAACGTGTCCAAAAAAGCACGTTTGGCTGTGCATAGAGTAATGTATGGTAGTGAAAGTTGCATATGGCAGAAGAGTCTTTAAAGTAGAATAAATGCTGTAGAAATGAGAGCACCGTATGTGTGGCGTGTCTTTGACTGACAGAGTAAAGAATTGTTTGATAAGAGAGTGTTGTGGGGTAAAAGAAGATGTAGTGACAGCATCGAGAAAGATATAGGCATGAGACAAATATATCAAAACGAATCTGAAATCCGATTGAAGACAGAAATCGTATCGTATCGATATTCCAATGTGAAAAAACTGATTTTAGAAAACGTAAAACAATACCACGATAACGCAAACTACACAAATCCGAACCAAACGGTACAAGCGCAACCCAACTACAAACTAAATCTAAAGCGTTTCGATAGTTTTCATATTCATTCTTTCTCTTTCACACTACCAAACGACTAGTTAGTTAGAATGAGAGAGAGCGAATTTCATTTCCTTTTCTTTCTAACTTAGTGATCCGTTGAAAGAGCGAAAGAGATGAAGCGAATTGTGCTTTGCGACGAGCGAATCGTTTTGGATTTTGGCGGTTTTATGAATTGCAGATTGAATAGAAAAAATAAAACTAAATATCGAGGCGATAATATCTAATTGAGATTGCAACTATTTAATGTTTATTTTGAAAATTGCAAGTAGTTATCAGGAATTTATGTTTGGAGAGTTTTATTTGACTTGATTGGTCTCATGCCTAAAATATAAAAAGATTTCGATTGTTTACGTTTGTTGTAGGCTACGCTCCAACATCCGCTACTGAAATCGATTTCTAAAATCGGTTTTCGAAATTAATTTCAAATACTGAAATCGGCTTTTTATCGGTTTGCGTAAAAATCCGAAAACGCCCATGCCTAGAAAGATATGCTAAGGTGGTTTGGGCACGTGGAGAGGATGGATGACGAAAGACTGACCAAGCAGATATACAAAGGCAAGTGTGAATGGGACAGGACGAAGGGGAGGATCTAGGCAGACGTTCTCTGACCAAATTGGAGACATCCTAAAAACAGGACAGGTTTAGAAGTACCCTAAACAGAAGAGCATGCATGAGAAACTTGATGGAAGTGAATGAAGCAAGAGAGGTATGTCAGGATCGTTGCAAATGACGTTCCGTAGTCTCTGCCTACCCCTCCGAGAAACAGGCGTGAGTCTATGTATGTATGTAATTTATTATGCCCTCCTAAAGAACAGTTTTGGGAGAGGCCTATGTCCAGCAGTGGACGTCTACCGGCTGAGATGATGATGATGACGATGGTGATCTTATTGCTCTTTCACATTTAGGGGCGGAACATACCTGACCGAAGATGCGTCGAACGTATCTTCGGTCGCGTCTATTCCGTCATATGAATCGGTACACATCTGACGGAAAATGCGTCGAGCGTATCTGCACACATTCGCTGAAAGCGTGGCTATTATGCACACATATAAGTTTGTTCGTGCAGGGCCGTACTCAGGGCAGCTCAATATTTTACTGTCATATTCTTTTACCTAACCATTTTTCGTGTTCCCTGATGTTATGTAGTCACTGAAGTTCTGTAGTTATTTTTATTGCAATTCGAGTTTGACTATTAAAAATATGTCGGACTTCGAAGATTTTTTATAGTAGCCAACAAGCGTTATTCGAATATATATCCTATTTAGGTATGGAGGTTCAAAAATAAAAGACGATAATACGATTTGGTTACGGTTTTTCACAAGACTTATACAAATGATATAGAAGGGGTTACAGACTAGGTACAGTTGCAGAGCAAGACACAAAATGTTTTCTCTATAGGTATGTATGGAAATTGTTCCCGTGGACCTTAAGCACCTCATACCCAAAAATTGGCCCTCGTTCCATGCTAGCAAATATGCGTACACTCATAGCACATAGTACTAACACTACATTATTCTACACATTTCGTTTCTGAAAAAATAAGTAAGGTCTGGCGGCCCTGGAATCTTACGATCTTAAAATCACCGATCTAGGAATGACATGGATATGGTATGTCCAATACCTACGAATTTAGCGTGCACACCTACGAAATTAGCGTGCACACCTACGAAACATTGGGCAAATAAAATGGCTTTGCCCAAATGCAATGCAAATTGTTCACCAGAATGTAATCGATATCGATATGGAGCCGGTTAGAGGAGAATAATACATTTTTGTAGTGAGTTACCTTTGTTAGTTTAAATCTTTTGCCAGATTAGTTTATTCCATAATGCAAATGTGGGCGAACATGACAAAGCGAAAGACGACTCTTGTATGAAACATGTAACAAAATATTCTCTGAGAGCCAATATCGGACTTTTAGACATATTTATGCACAAAAACAAAATTATTGTGTTCGATAGATAACGATTTCACAGCAGATGTACCACAAACCTTGGCGAAAAATATAGCGATAGTGGCACGAATGACATTTCTAATAAAATATCGTCATGATCAATTTATTCAGTAAACTATGGCTATCTCTTTTTTTTGACAGAGATATCCCTAAGACAAAACGAAACAACACTATGTTTGGTGGCTTTATGTCGGTTTCGTATATATGTGTATAAAAACATCATGGCGAAATGTGGGTGTAATATTACACCTCTGCCTACCCCTCCGGGGATACAGCCGTGAGTCTATACAAATATAAAATATAATAATATATTATGTGAATAATGTAATTTTTCTATATGTACCTACTATTTGCCCTCTCCATTTTTATTCCTTACTCAAAGGTCAAAATTCACGTGGTGCGTGGTGCGCGCGACGTCGACGGATAATCCGTTAGTACGCTCGACGTACTAACGGATTATCGGTCAGGTGTGAATGGTTGAACGTTTTTCTATACATTTGTATGTATTGGCGTTACGCGACCGATAAAACGCGACGGATCTTCCGTCAGATATGTTCCGGCCCTTAAACTACAATTTACGGATTTTATCGCGATATATTGGTTTTACTTGGCAGTTCACGGATTTCATCGCGATGTGTTGGTTTTAATACGAACTAAGTTATTTATTACTAGAGGATGCCCACAGCATTTAATTTTAATTGAACCGTTCCTTCCTGATCCCTTAAGAATTTCGAAGAATCAGTGCGCCGTTATGGCCCCAAGGACCTTGCGCAGAAAGGTTTTGGCTGTGCGTTATCATCAGTTAACCTGTAACGCAAGGATTATTATACATACAGATTATCCGATGTTCGGCTACTTTACAGGAACTGCTAATAGTGGTTTAGTCGCTATGCAGTTTTAATCAAGTTCAAGTGGTCTTAAATAAGGTGCGTAACAAAAATTCTTCAGAATTTTTCGGAAATGTCATAAAGATTCACTAATTGCCAAGAGTCTTGAATTGTATTCGGAAGTAGATCATCTCGTTAACATATCTGCCGCTCTATTCTTAGAATAGTTTTATACTTGATAACATTATTCTTACCTAGGCATAATTAAAATATTCTAACGCTTGGCCCTAAAAAGCAGCAGTAGCAAAAAGTAGATAAAAAGTAGGTTGTACCTATTTTACGCACAATTATTTAATACTAGTCTTTTCCCGCAATGGTTAACAGTTATCGCGACAAGGGTAACCGACGTGTTATTCTGTTGAATAAGCTATATTAGTTACTGCAAAGTTGCATAAAAATATGTTCAGTAGTGTTGAGTGAAAGAGTAACACACCCATCCTCACAAACTTTCGTATTTATAGTAGCAGTAAATTAGTAGCAGATAACTTAACCAGCAAACTAAATACATAATTATACCGTATCAACACTGAGAAGAAAAACTGGTAGCCGACAGCCGTAGCACCGTCACTCTTTCCTCATACCCATGGTCAACGACCAATTGACATAGCTAAACACCTACTTAAATATTCAGAGTTGAATGACCTCAATAGACTTGATATAAAACTATCGAATTATATTAACTGCATCATCATCGGTCTGTTCTATTCCAGTGCTGGATATATTTACTTATGATAGGTACATTTACATAGATGTGACGCATACGATATTTCCAATATTTCCCCCATGCTTCGGAAGTGACGTCAGAGACAGATAATGTCAAATAATTACGTTGTGTCATACGCAGTCGCTCGTGTTAACTGGCTTGTTATTACGTCTGCGCAGCGTGGCTAAGTACCTACTAAATAGTTGTAATATATTCTTCATAACAATACCTAACAGCTCGTAAACTTTAAACCATAATAATATTATGTTTATTAATACTATGTTTATTTATGTTTTGCATTTATGTTTATTTAAACGTATTTAAATAAAACTAGTTTTACGGCGTTTATAGCGCTATATTTCGTTAACAACTTTGTTAGCACAGCACCATGTTAAAGGCAGAACGGAAGCCATAAAAAAATAATAGAAATAGAATCAAGATTTACAAAGCTGTATGCGTAAAAACCACAGCATGAATCAATATCCTTCTAAAAGTGGGTTCTCCCCATTGAGTTTTCTCCCTCCCTCATTTGACTATCATATTCTGAAGAGCGAAAGTATGTCCTCAGGCCGACCATTTGAGTTTGAGTATTCCACTAGAGACTAGAGGATACCCGTTGAACCGGTTTTTGCTCGATCCCGTGGGAATTTTGGTAAATCCCTTTTTAGTGCACGCCTACGGTCCCCAAGGAACATACATGCCAATTTTTAGCTTCTTGCACCCAATAGTTTTGGCCGTGCGTTATCTGTCGGTTAGTCAGCAAAGCTTTTATAAAAACATAACACATCGAAAGCGACTTGCAGAATTAAATTATAATATGACGATCTATTACGGCTTTCCTACCCATATTTCAATCACACAAAAAATAGCACTGAACATTAATAAAGGTCCGTACTTATATGAAATGCATAGGTAAAACTAGTCATCTAACGGTAACATAGCAAGTCATTTATGCCTAATACGATAAAAGTAAAACTTGAACTGCATTAAGATAGTATTACTAGAGTAATATAATATAAAATACCTTAAAAACGATACGCAATTTGAGTGTACTTGTAATTTGCAGTGTAAATTTAGTTTAGAGACCTAAAGCCGCAAAGCTCAATAAAATTGTACCTACAAATCTGCGTGTCTATAGGTATTCATTGCTGAGCTAACGTGCCACCTAGCACTTACATAATATAGGTACATTAATATAAGTAAAGCAAGTGACATATCAGATAAAGAGAACGAACATTGGGTACGACTAGAATATTTGATGCAATTAATTTTGATCACATAAAAATAGACAATATTTTAACACATGAGATTTTTTGTAACGATCAGGTAAGCATCCACATAATTAATGGTGACTAAAAAGGTTACATACAAGGTGGAAACATCATATACAGTGTTTATAGAAATTTAAATATCCAAGGAAATAGTACACTATACCGTTACACTGTTACTCGTGCATGCTTAGGGCCAAAAGTCACGCATGTAACAACGAGCGGCCAATTTCAAGTATCCTTCGTATATTGTTTGAAGCCCTGTTATACACTTTAAACTAACGACCTCATTGTCATTCATACGCACATGCCTTACGATGTTACCGAGAATATGTAGCTTTTAAGACTTTCTATAGCTGCCTATGTCGGCGATGGCCAAGACTTTTTATAGACGTCTGTAAGGCATAAATACAACTTCGCAGTGAACGAGGCGGTTACCGACCATGTGTTAGGAAATTTATCATAATAATCATTGAAAAGTAAGGTATAACTGAGCCGAATGTGTAGAAATGAAGGACATACTGCGCTGACCCCAAATATATTGGGACCTGGGCAAAATAATGATGATGATAATATACCTAAGGTAAAATTTAATAGAGAAATATTACCTACCTACTGGTGAGGAAAATACTGCTTCTGCTAACAAGCAGTGGGACGACTAACATTTCTTGTTAAAATATTCATAAATACCCTGATGCGATTGAAGAAAAAGTCCTGACTGTGTTAGTTGCAATATTTTTCGTCACGAGAAAATCACGACAATTTCTCGTGATTTTATTGGTAGGATATGTACTAAAATATGTTTTTCCATAGAAAGTATTAACTAATATATTACACATACCATCACTGGTCATTTTTGCAACAAATTCTCTCTGCTTTTCGTTATCCCCACTGTTTTAGGGGTCATAAGCATAAAGTACGTGCTAAGACTTGTAATTACGCACAATTTGGACTTCAAACTGACTCCCAACAGCTTCAGGGCATATATATTACAATATACTTAGAATTACAAGACGTGTTTGTAATGATGACGAGATAAAATTAGCATATTATGTCACTATTTCTGCTACACAATTATTGTCTAGTGTATATAAAAAGTAATCTTAAAAGTAGCTGTGCAGGTTATAAGAGGATATATACGTATTTTTTTTTATAAACTTGCACCTGTATCCCCGAAGGGGTAGGCAGAGGTGTAATATTACACCCACATTTCACCATGTATTTTTTTAGGTCCCACGTAATAGGGGGCGAGTCTATTGCCGTTACCGGGCACTTGATCAGACTCCGTACTGCTACTGAGAATTCGGAAAAACCCAGTAACACTTTTGCCCGACCCGGGAATCGAACCCGGGACCTCCGATCAGCAGTCGCATATGCTATCCACTGGACCACGGAGGCAGTCTCGTATAAATCAGAGAAGAAAATTCTGAGTTTTTCTATGTAATATTGTATTTCCGCCAATATTTTCCTCCCGATCAGTTCGAGGAAGCATAGGTATATGTTTTTAGAATACTACTAATTTTGCTTGTCTTCACTGTACCTAAAGTGTCTCAGCTACTTTAAATTTATTGTCGATGTCTTCTGAAATGCACGGACGGTGTTATAGTTTGAGTAGCCGCCTTACCCCTTAACACTCAATTCAGTGTTGAGAGTTTGATTCCCACATGGGGCAACACTTTGTGTGATTCACAAATTGACGGTTATGTCAATTTTTTGAATGTTTGTAAAGTCAACCCGACAAAGAAGTCATTTCTAAGGCCAGAAAATTGTTATAAGATTTGAAGTAGAAGGCCTGGTCATCATAATCTGCTAAACTTAAGTCTAATACCGACCAGAAACCTGGTTCATATGACGAAATCATACTTAATACTTAAAGATATGCAGTAAATTTCGACCAAAATTTGTTTTTCTGTGTCAAAGAAATTTCACTATAAAAGACTTCAACGCACATGGGTTCAACGAACTGAATAAATTAAAATATACTGTGAAACATTTTTTTTACCTTCATAAGGAATTTACATTATCTTTAATTTATTAAAATCAAATATATTATTACCGAATATTGAGTTTTTTTTGGAATGTGGATCTGAAACAACGTCCATATCACGACAGGTTTAGATTTCGATACAAGTAAACAGACAAGACTTAGTAACAAATATAAGCTTTTTACCAAAGCTTATTATTGTACCTAATGTTACAATTCAGCACTGCATTTTTCTGTAATGAAACAATTTAATAATGTTTTAAAGGTAAATTATTACCATTTTTACAGGGAAATTACAATGAAGCAAATATAATTAAATTCAATATTATTTATCTTCAATATACCTATTCGTAATTTACCAACGACATAGTTTATTGTTCTAATTATAAAGTACAATTCTTGCCAAATAACTTATTTGTCATATTAACAATGGAGTGCGGTTTTAATACCATGGAATAAACAATCACATACCTACAAGAAACGTATTTTAAAATTGTGATGTCATACTTCGGACAATTTTTTTTAGTTCAAACTTATTGCAATTCGTCTGATTCTAAGTTATGTACTTATTATAATTATCCATTAGATAGTATTTTAGAAAACATTAATTTCGAAACTTAATTTGTAAAACATAAATGTGCACAATTATTATAAGATCGTTGAATAGGATCTTTATGGTTATAAAATCGTTTTGCAACACGTTGAATTCTGCATATCCCATATCTTTTTTTATTTTTTATTTGAAGAGTGATACTGATACAGTCAAATGAATGAACTGTCAAAAACATGCATACCCAAACGATTTTATTTATTTAGAAACCCAATAAATAACAATTTGCTTAACCCTGGCCTTCACGCTTGTACGCATCATAAAGGGCAAACTGACGAGAACAACGAATCTGACTATTTTAGACATGTTCCTTAAATCAATAAATGGGCGGAAAAGGGCATTTGAAAAGGGTGTGCAGTACAACGCAATATTTTGGATCATACACATCACATAAACCGACATCTTAACCAACGTACGTAATCTTAACCAACTCTTTAAAAAACTATCGGCAATCTTTATTACTATATCCGTATATGTCTGTGAACAAAAACTTAATCCTCATTACGATGCCATCGGCGTATTCAAAATATTCCTAGCCAAAAAATTCAGTAACGTTTAGCTCAGTCAGACGAGAATGTGGCTAGATTTCATCGTGACAGGACAGACTAGAACAGGTAAATCAAGTTTTGCAAAACCTGGCGCATCGATCTAATCACGTTACGTCGCTTCATTAGACAATTATTTCGTAATCTTTTATACAACTGGTGATAGAAAGATTTTGTCGTAGTATGCTGAACATGGAAAGTATGTCGTTTAGTCATATTTTTTGCTTTGCCGAATATCGACGACGGCGGCCGTGATTCTGTTTCAGAATGAGAGGACAGTGAGAACTAAAAGCCTTTGTGCAATCTTTACTTATGAAATAGTTTGTCTTAACTAAACTATCTCTAGTCAAACTAGAAAACTGCTTGCAGCAGTCGTTTATTTCGTAACATCATCTAGAAACAAAATATTTTGGACATAATCATAAGATGGAGAAATGTAGCTGTATGTATGTAACCTACATTTCTCCATCTTCATCTAAGGTGATTTTTATTGCGATTTTTGTCATAGATATCAATTAAACAATCTAGCTCATTATAATTGCTGGATCAATACTGATTAAGGAAAATAGCGTGACGTGTTTAAAAATAAAATTCTAGTCAATTCAGTAATTTTTCCAACTCTAACCTACATGATTCATAGTTTAAGTTAAGTTCATCAAAATCTATACGAATAGTTACACTGCTTTTATTTGCTTCCACTACAAACAGTCTTCTCTTGAGACATGTTTTAATTTATGACCAATTGACCACGAATATACAACAATATACGTCTTCATTAAGTAACCATTTTTTGTTTGACAACTGGCATACGTCCAGTACCGTGATAATATATTCGATTTTTCTGCGTAATTTAATACTTCTAAATGTTTTTTTACGGAGTAAGATCATGATCTTTCTTAATCAGTATTTTACCAAATCCACAATTTTGTAACTAGTCTGATTTTTCGATCAACAATGATATGATCACAAGAATGCAGTTAATAATATCATTCAGGAAAATCCGGTCAAATCCACTTTGGCACACGTGCAAAGCCAGTTTCCGTAGCTGCCCTGACAAAGCTCAAATTACATAATTTTACACCTCGTGGAAATAAGTATAATTTATCAATTATAAAGGATTATTAGCGGTAATTAATTAAATACGGTCGAATTGACTGTAACCATAACAAACTTTAGCTATCCGATATCTCTTGGACAGACTGACGGACATGGTGAAATAGTTTACTCCAGCAACCTAACATTTACAACTACATATTACGTATAATAGGATTCAGGCTTCTAATTAGATAAGCGAATAAAATGTTCATCATCATCAGCCTTTAACAGTCCACTGCTGGACTAGGCCTCTCCTTTGAAAGGAGGAATTGGCCTACTATACCACGCTGGCCAAACGGGTTGGTATAGGGTTTGTATCAAGTTTTCCTTCTCTTACAGTGCTGTTCTCTGCATAATATGCTCCCTCTGTCGGCTCTTACGACACCCATGGGGTGATATGGGGTGGTGACATTCCGTAATCTTAATCCGTCACCACACGGACACAATAAAATGTTATAACTACAAATTACAAGCAACTGCCCAAAGAAATATTTTTCGAAAATATGTTATATAAAATATCCATTTTCTTTACAAAGAAAATGGATATTTTATATAATTATTTTATTAGAGACCTCATAACTTATATCACCACGCTGCACATTAACAGTGTAATAAGAAGTTTTGGACTTAAAAGAGTACCTTCTAGTCGCCGAAAACTTAAAATGAATGATAAGGTTAACAAATCAAACTTTAAAATACCTTTATGCCGGTTCTGATATAATTACGTGCTAAAGTAGTGAATATAGGCAATCGGGTATTCAACATCTCAGCTGTACAAGATTATTTCTTATTTTTTCATCGCATAGGCCAACAGGTAGACGGTCGCATGCCTGTCCAATGAAACAACCGCTGACTCGCAGCGGCACCAGCGCTTTACAGCAGAACCGAACTATAATTACAAACGCACATAATCAGCTCTTTATTAGATGATTGAAGGAGGTACTAATGCGTCCAGAGTTGTAGTTCTAACTACAAAACAGTAAAAAATGATTGCATTGTTGCAAATTGGTTATGTGAGCATCACGATTATAATAACTTCTTTTTACCGGCATAAGAAGAATAATATTGTCGATATTATCAAACATGATGACGAATGTATCAGTTCTTATATTTAATAAACTGAACAATGAGTAAAGTCCACAAAAGTTATGTATTTGGTTATAAATGGGTACTTAATGATACAGTGTTAAAATAAATAACAATAACCGACAATCTCTTAATTAACAACCGCGAGCAACATCTCGCCGTCGAAACCAGTCGTCAAAATCTTGCCGAAAAAAATCGACACATGAGAGATCAAAGTATATATCACGGAGAAACCTCACGACGAAGTCAAGAGCCTCGATACGAACTCCGGCTACTAGCTTCTGTGCATTTCAGCTTTACGAGCGAGACGGGAAATGGAACGGCCGTGCGTGTGAGCGAGAAAGATACAGATGCGCACACGCCGTACACGTCTGTTCGGTAGTAAAACCCGCGCGACTCACCGTCGTGTGCGAGGCCGATCGAGTCGCCCGCTAGTTCGTTCAGTTGTGTTTCCGACCCACGGGCAGCTGGTGCGCAGTGCTCCGGGCCCCCAGTTGCCATTCGTTTTAACTCTAACCGATTCATTATATTGTATGACATATCCCTTGTAATACGATGACGTTGAACTATTGTAGAAAAGTATTTTTAGACATAATATAAGTGAGGCTGTGATCAGTGTTTGTGTACAAAAGAAAGAGCGACTTGCGATCATTAAAATTTAGAGACCGGAGTGGCTGGAAAAGTAACAGTTAGGTTTAAAAGGTAAGTGAGTTGTGTCACAAAAGCTTAGTGGAATGGATTGAGTCGAGCTTAACTCATATCGACGACGCGAGGAATGTTGTTTGACAGCATACATGTGCGGGAACAAAAGCCTTGTGCATAGTCATCCATCCCAGTTGTTTTTTATTCTGGCCGCTATCCCGCGAGCCAGGATCGGCTGGCGAGTGATGAACGAACGATTAATTGACCTGAATTAAGGTAATGATGTTATGAATTAAAGTCTTCTCAATGTGTCAGTGTTGAGTTTCTCGTGGCCACAGGTAGCGAGTATGCCCCCGTTTACCTGAGCGACGGGCAGGGGGAAAGGGACGCCGTCCTATTTACCGGGAACTATATTTGAATAGAATGAACAAAGCAAGACGGGTTAAAGGGATGAACTAAACATTTTACAACTACTTGTATTGAAATAAATAATCACCACGTTGCTATTGCAAGCAATGTACGCGGCACAACATTAAATTTTCGAGATTGTTAACAAGCAACTGTGAAATATGAAGTGGTACACGCGAATTTCACGGTCCAGGAGTCTTCATTGAAGATGTGCCGACCAAGGACACAGTGGATAAAGAAATAAAAACAATCAAACCACTGTTCGCCTAATTTTGTAACAACCCAGACATGTTCGTGTACAAAACAAAATAACAATTACGTGTTGAGTGACTGTGGAAAAATAATTTCCTACTGTGCAAATAAATAGCTGTACATTAATAGTAGGTTCAATGATAGCTTAATTTAATGGCTATTATTAATATTAATTTGTCTTATAATTACTTGATGGTCAAAAAGTGACGTGAAGTTTACACTGTAATGACATTAATGTAATCACTACCGTCATTATCTGGGGGCAAGGGACATAAGGTCAACATAAGCAGAGGCTTCCGTTTCATAATATTTACCGTATGATATTTTAATCACGTGTGCCAGTAAACGACTAGGAAATTATTGGTTTCCCATTAGGTACCGTGTGAGAGTTTCTTTGGTATGACGCCACAAAAGGGGGCATCTTTAACCGGTCGCGCATATTATTCTTGTCACGCCACTCACGCTATGGCACCTGCATTCATGATGATGCCCAAGCGCCTGGCGACAACCTCTAAAAATGCCATGAACTTGTAATATCGTTTACTATTCTCGTATTATGTATAGAAATATTAGCAACACTATTTAGAAGTAGCGTCACGTCTTATGCCAGAACGTCTAGTTCTAATTTAAGTTAATTATGCAAGTGATAAGATGAGACACATTTCCAACTCAATCGTCGGTTGACTGTACCAGGAACTAGCCGAGAAATGAAGATAAATAACACAGTGGTTCGAAAGTCTATTAAATCCCTCATTGAGTACACAGCACACGCGCTATCAATTAGCCCGCATAAGTTTTACAAAGCGAGGTTTTGTTTATCGAGCCATCAAGAATTTCAAACTGCATCTCTGACCTAGCTGAGATAATATACACATTAGCATATCGGTCGCTTGTGGCCCTTTCTTTGCAATTAACAATAAATGCATTGGGGAGTTTTATCAGAGCGTGTAGTTTAAAGGTCTATGAAACTTGATCTGAACCGCATTAACGCAACCACAGGTCAGCATTAGACGCGCATTTCCGTATCAATAAACGTAAACCACGACGAGAGACCGGCATTATTTGGTATATTAAACGTGGATGTTATGGACAAACTTATGAAACTTATCTTCGAAAGCAAACAACAGAATCGAAACGTTTTCAATGTACAAACATAACCACGTGTTTCCACTATGTTTTCTTCCAATGTAAACAATGCGAGGAAGGAATGCTGCTGACAATCAACGCAGTCAATGAGAGTTAATTATATCAGGCACGAGACAGCAGCCGGCGACTCAACTGAATTGGACCATTCCTTCGCCGCGAGGGCGGTTCGAGACCGGCGTAAATTACAACAGAAGCGAGAAGCCAAGCCGTTCACTTGCACTGCAAATATCAATGTTACCTAATATTCGGATCGATCGTTTCATGTCATTGGTCACGCTTTCTTATGAAATGGTTATTGTTCGACGAGAGCGACCATACGAGAATTTCAAGATTCTTTCCCACGGACGAAGTCGGTATTGTGTTGAGTGTAAATGTGTGTTGTGCAGGTTAAAGCGACTCACATCCACCGCAATTAGTGGCCATTCAGCTGTGAGACGACGCGTGCTGGTAGAATAAAATGAGCATGGCAGATGTGAGCTGCACAGCTTATTATCACGCGTTTCTTGTTTGATCTTAAGTTTAAAAATTGCCATATACTCAGCGGATACACTTAACGAGACAAGAGAATATAAATGCCAAAGTAATTTATAGCGACAGATAATAAAACTGAGTTAGCATGCTCGAAGTGCAGATGATAAATAGTCTGCGGTAATAAGCGAGTGGAACAAGGATATGCAGTTACGAGCCGCACAAAAGGTTCAGGGCCGGAGATCACCCGCGAGTGCCTATGCTCCTGTGCATGTCATAAACAGCGGAATGTACGCCTCGCCTCTCCCCTCTCTGCGGCCCTTTTATCAGTCACGGCGTTAGCAAACAACGGGTTCCTCAAAATATTTATCATCAAGGAACTGACGACGATGTATCGATATTCAACCATATTTACAAATCGTTGGGTAAACATTTGCAACTGATGGGAAAACGTACATACGATGTAGGAAAACTAACTATTATAGTTACATTGTTGCAGCTTTAAAAATTAGTTTGTTAGTAATAATATAGATTAAAGTCGCCATGACGTAAACATCTTCCAAAAGTAATCGATTGTTGAGATCGCGACGTGCAAAGCTGGCAACGATTGTCGCCGCTCAAACTGGTTTCCGCGTGAAATTCGCGTTGCCAAGCGATGCATCAGCCAGGGTCGGTTGAGGTAAAGCAGTCAGGGGGCACGGGGGAGGAGGGAGGTTAAAAACGCAGGAGGCGCACGAACAGCGGCCGGTCGACGACCCGCCACATGCCCTGCGCCGCCGCACCATTCGACTCCACCGCAGACGATCCTAACACGATTACGATTATGTTAGCAAAATAGTTAAAAATGAACAGGTTTACACACAGGAATATATTATATTACCCAATTTATTATTCGAGCTTTAAACCGTTTCCACGTAAGCTGACATAAACTTTAGTATAACGATAGCTATTGTGCATAAGTAACATTAAATGACTATTAAATGTTTGACTTATGACTGCAATTATTATGTAAAGATTTATAATGAAGTGCTATCTTGACATCTCGAAACGATTTCATAACCAATTTCAATGATGAATTAACTTCGCCCCCTGCGTGCGACCCAAATAGCAATGTTAGAAGCGACACAGCGTAGGAACGGGATCAAGAAGTTGTCAAGGTTAGATCCATTTATCATGACTCTACTAGACGATAGTGTTCCTACTCATTCATTTATACACATCCTACGGCAACAGACAAGAATGACCACGAGCATAGTTAGTAAAGTATACAAAGTCAATACGAGTTCACATATTTACACGGCGATGTAAGCCATGAAGAAAAAATATTGGTTTATAAAAAACGTCGGACCCGACTGGTCAAGGCGTGGGCGAGAGGTAGCTACATAGTTGAATATTTTCTGAGGTCATTGATTGAGAAGACTAGGCCTAGTAGATGTATCGTCACTTAACGGTTTATCGATTTAGGAGATAAATAAACATATTATAAAAACAAACGCTCGCATGGAAATGAAGACATGAGGCTGAGGAGCCTACACAGCTGTTACACACATTTGTCGTATCAAAACACCAATAAAGTTTACCGTTTAAGTTCTAATTTCGTATGGATGGCGTATGGCACTTGTCACGGGGCCATTTAAGACGCGTCGATTTATTTATAGGAATCTTTTGTCGATGTTCTATTGTTAAAACAAAGGGTTGTTTCGGAAAACAAAATTGTCTGCATCGTAATGCGGTTTATTTGCAATGCACTTGCTGTTGCATGATAATAGAGAAAATGCAAAATCGTCGTAAATTTTCTAAACGCTGACGTTATTATTGCACTTTATTCGTGTTTGACTGTGTAATGAACGAATTGCATCTACATTTTTCTTTATTTTATTTTCATTTGTTACAGAACACAATAAATAAAGAAGAAAGATGGCGGTGTTTGGTTTGGTATCGTCGGTGGCGGGCTTCGTGAAGGTCCGCTACCTGATCGACAAGGCTGTGATTGACAACATGGTGTTCCGGATGCACTACCGCATCACCTCAGCCATATTGTTCCTGTGCTGTATTCTTGTCACCGCCAATAATCTTATCGGTAAGTGTGTTAATGTGAAACATATTGTTTACATTATTCGTAATGCTATAAACAACTGTATCAGCTGCGAATCTTCCCACGATCGTCGAAAACGGGATATAAGTCGTTATTGCGCTGATTTAACTGATAGACAAGCAATTTGCGGCTAGGCGGAATCGTAGTCAAGTGATAATGTTAGCTACATCACTATTGTTATCGAGACTTTTGGTAGCCATACGTTCAGGATGTAAACATAATGATTAAGCGTATGTGATATCTCCTGCGAGTTTTGTTGGTTATTGAATTTACCACTAACCGAACAACGCGTGATAACCAAACTATATTTTATCTCGCTTATATTGTTACTAAATCATTTACTTTTAGAGAGATGGTCATGAGCTTCTGTTTTTGGCAAAACCGTTATTTACTAGCTTTATAAACTCTTTTATTTTTACTATATTAAACATCAATATCAAAAGCAACGTGTAAACCGTAAATCGTATGTAGTATAATCAGTCACGGCACTACAATAAATGAATTTTAAAATATGTAAACAAGTAACAAAGTCCTTGCTATTTATTGTTAGGTATAAATAACTATTATAATAACACGATAATAACAAAACAAAATGACGAACTGTTTAAAATATTCCACAATATCGTTGAAGTTAAAAAACAATTAAAACGCAATAATGCCAACGTACGTAAAATTAACGCATGCGTGAAAGTATCCGACTTAAGAGATCTTGAAGAAAACAGTGAAAGTTTATTAAAATCGCCTGTGAAGATACAGTCATAATATGACCTAGACAATAACCTAAAGACCGAATAACATAAAGATACTAAACATATATAACAGTCCTGACAGGCGGTATCGTAACTGGCGTAAAAGTGTGAATCATTTTCAGGTCATTGTTCAAAGCAGGAACACCGTGTAGTGTAACAGTTACCCAAATTGAGACGTCATGACAAATTGATTGTACAAACATAAATACACATACACACGAGTCGTAAACGTACGTGATAAGATTCAATTCAGTGGAGCGAAACAGGTCGGTGAACTTACAACGTGCAAGATTATGACGACAAGTGTTCACTGTGATTATGGACTATTTGTTGGTGCAGCTATGGATATCGCTTTTGGAAAGGAATGCGCATAAAAAGTGCCAAAACTGTGCATAAGGTCTATTTTAGTAACCATATAATTTTACTTATTTGTGGTCGAAGTAGATAATTTAGAATGTAATTAATTACACCTTTGAATATTTCCACGTATGTGACACCAAATTGTTAAATTATGTATACATTCAACATAAAATGTATGTAGATATAATTGTAATACTTTAAATGTTTAATAAACTAATAAGAATAAAATTAGGGCTCTAAATATTTTCGCATCTTTTGTGATATTCCAGTGTTATGAAAACAGAAAAAAACGAGTATGTTTAAGTCCCATAGTAAATGCTATGCTTGGTGGTTACTAATTGTTTCATAAGCTTATATTAATTGGAACTCTTCATCTAAATTAATGAACTAAGAAGCTCCCACGATTATTTTGCCCGTGGTACCTACCGCATTTATCTGTGAAACTTTAGTCAATGTTTTGAACAATGTGTGTTTTATATGCCAACACTTCCTGCTCAAATAACATTTTTTTATGAAGTCAACTATATCTTTTTGTATCTTTATCAACCTCTTGATCAAAAGTTTCAATCTATATTGCAAAAAACAGTGTAAGGCATCAATTCTGCTTTGTGTTTACAATGACCAAGCACACGTTTGAAATTAGAAACCTAAAAATACAAGTAATACACACCACACCAGTGAAAAAAATTACACGGTATAATTGTGTCAACTAATCAACTAAACGTTGGAAACTATAGAGGTCACGGCAAATTTTTACGCTCCGTTGATATTTCACACTTTTTCATAGTTCGTTGAAAAACTTGCATGTTACATTCGATTTCACTCGCAATATTAATTTATAGAAATGATTTTATATAAACTCATATCGTGGGTATAATAAAGGCATAACAGAAATAATCAATTTCTATATATAGGATATCCTTTAGCAGCCTTTGTAATTTATCAACAACGGTTGAAGCAGAGTTCACTAGATTACCTACAACATAACGCGTACCATAAACAACTGTAAACCGTACCGCCTGTGTTACATTAATCCTTATTACTTGTTAATTGATCCGCTAACGAGCCTATTACACAGTATAATTAGTAGTTCCTTGCTAAGATTCGATAATACACAGACGTGTAATTTACTATTAATGATGCAAAGATGCTTATCTACAGTGTTCCATTTTGCTATCACTACTTAGAACAATATGTCTAAGCGTAAACTATCAGATTAATTGCAGTTTTGTAATTCACTAATTAGCGTTTTCTAATTGCTAACCAAAGTGCCACTTGACTTCGCTATGCTCTATATCTAGATTAGAACGAATTAAATTCATATGAGAAAATTTAATGTCCTAAAATGGTTCATGTTTGCACTTGTTTGACATGAGCAGTTTAAGGGCATAAAGTCTCTCTCATAATAGCAGTCCGGTAAGAAACTAGGTGATTAATCTGCCTTTAGTTAAGAAGTGTCAGAGTACACTAGTACAAACGATAAATTTACGATCGCGTTATCGCGTGCCCCCCATTCGTGGAGCAACAAACGTAAACAAACTACTACCTTATACGCTTAACAGACTTGTAACTTAAACTTAATAAGCATTCGAGAACATTATTGTGCCATTATGATCTCCAATGAAAATTGTTCAACGTGTCATTTTAAATTTGATCAGAGATCGTGAGATGAAATTTGCATACCAAGCGGCGCGGCGTACAAGGTTTTGTTTATAATAGAATCATCTCTTTTGTGTGAGATGCGGATTTGCACGTTTTTCGAGAGAAAATACCTTGAGGGAATAATCTGGTGCGGTGTTTCCTCTGACAAACTATTTATAATTATTTGGGTATAGGTACATAAACACGGTGACTCGTGACAAATTTGTACACAAAGAGTTAGAAAATTAAAGCACCTCACATACTACTTGCAGGTGAGTTAGAAATCAGGTCTAGCCGTTAGTTGAGATTTGAACAAACAATTACTCATAAACATGCAAGTTATTCTCTGAACAGACAGTCTTAATGGGTCATTAGGTCAAACATCGCTTAGTAACTTTCCAAAAAAAAACATTTGAAAAGAAGCATTACGACGCTAATAAGGTAATATGACAAAATTAACTAATCATGCTCGCTCATTACAAATGTGACATAATCAGGTACTTATTGGTGTTTCTCTGCTATTTCTCACGTAGTGTGTATTGCAATATCATCGGCGCTTATAAGAAAATATCACTCGTCAACAACCATATCAATGTAGTTCTCAGCATCTTTGGCTTAAAAAAATTATTTTCAAACGCTTAAAACGCTTTTCATTTATTCAAAAATATGAATTGTCACGGTGTTTGCAGAACCATCGCAATGAGACAATACTTATGAAATTCTCGATGTTTTTAAGTAAGGACTATCAGCAATTCCTGGTAATAGTCCATAGTTCGTTGAAAGACAGCACCTCAAAATAAGTCATAGTTTAGCGAACTAAACTCATACACAGCATTACCTTATGAAGGATAATTCAAGCAATATTTTACTGAGCATGACTTATTAGCCTTTACTGTAGTCAGTTTCTTGCGTCAGGTCACGTATGAGTCTAGCTCATAGGTAGTTAGTCAGCGCACCGTATGGTCTTTATATCGAAGGTGCAACGTTGCAGATCGTGTCATTTGCCCTGCATGGCTTTAGCTCACATTTGTGCCTCAGGTGTTAGTAATCAAAACACCGTTGTGTTAGCGATAACATTCGTTTGATTGGTGTTGCTATGCATTTACCTATGAGAACTACCTAAACATTTTGATTATGCCTGTATCGTTATTTTCTAATGAGGTCGTTGCATTTTGTGCTGCAATTTATGAGACTGAATGTACTTGTAGTACTATACGTAATGCTTATTACTTCAATACAAAAACTTTAGCTAGTAACACAGTATGACATACATTTACAGCATGTGAGGCTTACATTGATATATTACACTAATTAAGGCTTGTATTTATGTACCTAAGTTCGCGACACTTCTGAGTACCGAGCTTCAAGAAAATGAAAGAATAGCTTCGTACTTCAAATAGGTCTTGTCTTCTACATTCAAATAACATCAATAAACATGTACCTAAGTGAAACAAAGATTCACTTCAAACCTTTGATTATTTGCTTGTTAAAACATCGATATACGAAGGTAACAGGATGCTTAAGATTTAAAGCCTTGGGCCTAATAACAAACAACAATATAATCATAATTTTGGCCGCGCATAAAACCTGGCAATCATACAACCACATTTTGTAACATCGACATTATTACGAGTATGAACATTGTTTAAAGTCATGACCTAAATTGTTCATTCCAACATTTATTCACATTTTGGTACATGTGAGTACCTTTTATCTAGCAAATATATAGTATATGTATAAACATAAAGTCGTGATATAAAATGTACATACAGTATGTATAGCAAAGTCCATAAAGTGCAGCTTACCCTGACCCACAATTTAAGTAGCAATCGCGACTAAACGAGTATTCAGACTACTGTTAATAGAAGCAGAGTTCTTATTGTGCACTTTATACGTATTACGCAGACAAGCATCGCTTTACGTAAGATAGGATTACCATAACTCGAATAACAGCAGACAGTTGATTGTAGCGGGGAAGCCATGAATGCAACTTTGTTTAGACTGTTATAAGGATATACTAATGATTATGTAACAGGTCTGAATCGTGTTAACTAAACGAAGAGAAAGATGAAATACCTATTTGCCTCGACGTTTCGGCATGGGGTACACCAGCCGTGGTCACGGGATGAGTAGTTAACACGACTCAGACCCGTAACATAATCATTAGTATGTGTACAAATCGTGATAGTTTAAAAGTAGTTGTTATAAGGATATATTATAGACCAAGGAAACACCTTTAGGTATATGTAAATGTGATAAATTTGTACGTATGCTGTCTGCAGAATGAGCATTGTCTATTCGAGCTAATAAAGTGAATATTAGGTGTCGAAAATTCCTTTGTGTTAATGTTGAATTTTGATAGTGACGCCTGTTTCTCGTTGCATTCATATCGATGACCACTGATTTTCAATAGCACTGTCATCCTTATCAGCAATGAACATATATAATTCTGCTCATGTACAAACTTATATTTACAGTATTAGGTAACCAATAACTATGCCAATTTGTGGCATGTTAAATGTGTAGCGATTCAAAATTATTGAACAGGGCCTCAAAACTTAACATGCTGCATTTGCCTAATACTGAAATTATTCAATTTTACAACTTTTTTATAAAATCTCACAATTGTATATTAAAAGAGTATTTTAAAATACATATACTAGCTTTATCAAAGAAAGAGTCGCAATAGTTTTTATGAGAATGATCAGCGTATCATGACTTCAGTAGTACAATAAAACAATTTTCTCTTACCATCATACGGGGTCGCAACGTCATGTACTGCATGTACAAACATTAATTGCGTTTAAAGCAGATTTATGTGGTTACTCATTGTAAAATTCTGTTCCAACTAGCTCACTGACTAAGCAATAAGCATGCAGCAATGACACATGATTTTATACTTAATCGTTTATGACAAGATGCAAGTACGGAGACAAACAGTGGCATATTATAATACCTACATGCACATTATCTTAGTGCGTAATTAATTATTAGTATATGTATCTAGATCGTGAGTAGCGTAAACTGTGGCGCATTTGCCATTGTAAGATTCAAGGCATAAGCTGTATAGAGTTTTATAAATCCTTTTTTTTTTCTATGCACTCAGTATGTCAGCTTAAGAAGGTAATGTGGGTAGCTATTGGTAATATCACTAGAAACGTAAAGACTATATAGATTTGATCCATCCTTTAGTTAGATATAATTATGACTATACTTCGTCTACTGGTGTAATAGGTACTATAGCTACTGCGAATTACGATTTTATATGTCTACGCTATGTAAATATTCATCTTATGACAAAAGGTAAGTAACAAAAAAAGTTATTATTCACAAATTTCTTACAGAAGTCTGCTACAAATATTGAAAGTGATGACAAAAATGGTTGCATTTCGTACGAAATATTTTCAATCATGTGACTTTGCTCACTTCGCTACTTCGATTGTTGAGTCAGATGTAACGGTATACTGTCCATTCGCAACGCCACAATGTGATGAAATATTTGAATAATATTGAGAAATTTATAGACTCACTGAGATTACTCATTTGATTGCACTCGTGGTGGACTTATGCTCGCGTGTCATAATGGAGCAATAGAAAAAGTTACCTACTCGTTTCTTTTATTTTCCTATCCTAATCTAATCCTACCATATGACTATAGTGGAACCCAAATACCAAGTGCACTCTTAACTAATTACAGTTTAGCCTAGATACACAAACACGCAAATACTCACGCCTTTTTCCATCGAGAAAACCGGAAGCAATATAACACCACTTGCTCTATCAAAGCCTTTATCCTAAAAAACCTTAAGAGCTTCCTTTACATTCATCACTCTTTTCATACTTGCTAGTCGGTTTCGGATGCTTCGGACCTTTTCGATCAGCTGCAACAGATAGTGACGGTGAAACATACACCAGTTCCCCATGCGTCATTCAAATCACTGCGTCAGTTTTTCATAGTATATCCGATACAATCGAGTTTGTGCAATACCATCTAAAAAAAGGTATTTTCAGGACTCGCCCGTATCGCAACCGCCATTAAGCAATCTGGTCACTCCCTACATTGTCATCGACAGACATACCTACCGTACTACACTAAATGTGATACTGACCGCGGGTTAATGTTATTCGAGCGAATGAAATGCTTAATTAAATGGTATCAAATTACGGGTTAGAAGAGGACATTTTAATTATGATAGCTATTTGCATTCGTTCAGACGGACAGGATATATCTAGCAAAATATTGTAATTGATTGCTCCAATTGTGTATGTATTGAAGTTCAAGGAAAATATAACAAAAATACTGTCTTAGTTAAATCACAATCGGATAAATAACAATGTAGGTAAATATTGCTTCTCGTATCATCAGCAATATAGGTTGCACATTTTACATGTAGGTACCTACGATAAGTTTAAAAAGTCGGAACTTGCACAACTTATTACACATACACAATCTTTCCACATAATTATATGCCTTTGTTTTGCTAGTGCCATTGCGATTCACTTGAAGCTTCATACATCTAGGAAATGCTATATTATTTGTTCCGTACTCCACACCCATAATCTCACCCGCAGCAGGTTTATGTAACGTAGCCCTCACATCGTCCAAGGTGATTTAAATCACGGTCGACAAGCGACAGGTCGAGGGGCAGATGCACTATTACATACAATATTAGCGTCATCCGCAAACGTTTGCTGCAATGTCAGGGACGTCCACCGAATAACATTAATCTAAATATAATCCAACAGGGATATCTGCACGAACCTGTTCTACCGGCGACCTGCTCGGAGTTATAATGAGCATGATAATGTACTGTGAACCCGCATTCGAAACTCACATGTAAATGGTCGCTTAAGTGCTCATGACATGACTCACTAACTATCTCCTTTATGATACTAGTAGGCACAATGTAAAGCTTGTATAATAGCAAAGCTCTTATAAAGAATAAGCTTTTTTGCCTGACATTGTGGAATAGTGACGCATCACGACTTACATTTAATCCACGTCAGGTAAAAACCGCAAAAACATGCTTGCCTACGTGCCTGGTCGGTTCGACTTACTTTCGCAACTTAACTTGCGGTTTCAGGTTTGACTCTTAATATAAATGATTTTCACATTTGCCAACAATCCAGTTTTTTAAAAGTATTATTTTAAACTGTAATATTAGATAAACGAAGTATAGTGAGGTCTATAGAAAACAGCAATTTTGAGATGTCGGCCTATTAAGAGATACAAAGCATAATTTATTCCTTACTCGGCGAGTTAAAGAACGAGTATCCGAGTAAATGCGCGAAGGCGTTACCTACTTAAGAATGCATTAGAAATCCTTATCATCTGTTCTGTTACAGGCGACCCGATCTCATGCATTAGCGACGGAGCGGTGCCCACCCACGTACTCAACACATATTGCTGGATCACTTACACGTTCACCCTACCGAACGCCCACGCGAAGGACATCGCGCATCCTGGTCTAGGGCCAGAAAACGATGAAGAAAGACGCATACATGCCTACTACCAGTGGGTTCCTTTCATGTTGTTCTTCCAGGTAAGAAAGACATTCTAGAAATACAACACCAGCTAAAAAAACTCGATACAATATACCTTGCATATTCTTCGATTTGCATTACGTAAACATGATGTAATTGTTGTGTCCATTTGAGCTGAGACTTTAAATATTTTTGAGAGATCAACATCGTCCGAAGTTTAACAAGTTGGAATTATTCAAAATATTGTTTATTCATATCAAGTGACTTTACTTTACAGGGTCTTCTCTTCTACGTGCCACATTGGGTATGGAAGAACTGGGAGGAAGGCAAGGTCCGCATGATATCAGACGGCATGCGTGGCACTGCTGCTACCATAGCTGACGACAAGAACAACCGCTTGGTACGTACATTTATAACTACGATAAATTGCCTTTTACGTGACATGTAGAACAATAATAAGGACGCTATAGGTATCTCGTTTCTCAATAAAGTGGTACAATTGAGATAAGTCGTCTTGATGAACGTCCTTAATAAGACAAATTAAACGGGACTGGGTAGCCTATTATCTAACATATTATTCTGTTGACTAAGATCGTTAGGTCTTGACTGAATAGATGATGAATATTGGATTTTGTTACAGAACCGCCTTGTCCAGTATCTTGTCGATACTAGACATATGCACAACACTTACTCTTTCGGCTACTTCTTCTGTGAGATGTTGAACTTCATCAATGTGGTAAGTAAATTACATAACGCCTTTCATACTGTTAATAAGATATTGGTAACATAAGGCAGGCAGCCAGTTTTCGTAGTCTGTTATTCTTGCCTTGCGAAAATATTTCTTAGTAACCGAAAACTGAGTAGTTATATTGGCCCGTCTCGCTAATAAGGACAATTACTTTTTTCAGGTCGGCAACATTTTCTTCTTGGACACATTCCTCGGCGGAGCTTTCTTGACGTATGGTTCCGATGTAGTGAAGTTCTCGAACATGAACCAGGAACAACGAACTGATCCTATGGTAAGTGCCTAAAATAAATAATTCGAAACCCGCAAATTAAACAAATCTTACCATAATGATTAGAAAATCAAGGCAAAATAAATAGTCATTTTTATATCTGGTTTTCATCTCCATTTTTCAGAAAATGCTGTTCAATACGATAAAAATATGTGTTTATTTTTTCAGATCGAAGTATTCCCTAGATTAACCAAGTGTACATTCCACAAATTCGGAGCTTCTGGAACAATCCAGAAACACGATGCGCTCTGCGTTTTAGCGTTAAACATTCTCAATGAAAAGATTTTCATCTTCCTGTGGTTCTGGTAAGTTGACATTGTATTTTGTGAATAGCGTGGACTGCATGCATTACATCATTCCTACATGAAGTCATATTTAGGTCACCAAAGTTTTGGTACATTAACTAAACCAAGTGTTTGTTTATATTTCAGGTTCATCATCCTATCCGTAGTGAGTGGGTTGGCCCTGTTGTACTCAGCAGCAGTGGTCCTACTGCCAAGCACTCGCGAGACTATCCTCAAGAGACGATTCCGTTTTGGCACACCCGCTGGTGTCGAATCCCTTGTCAGAAAGACTCAGGTTGGTACAAAGATAATGTTTCAAAGCTTAAACATTTACTTAGTAACTGATCATTCCGTATCTAAAATTAATGTCCAAGGTTGAGGATCATTCGGTTTAGCGTAGATTTAAAGATAAATAAAACTTGTTTTCTTTTTCAGGTGGGAGACTTCCTACTTCTGCATCTTTTAGGCCAGAACATGTCCCTGCGCGTATTTGGCGAGGTTTTGGATGAGTTGTCAAGACGGCTTCACATGAATTCGAACGCGCCGTCGGCACCATCAACGTTAGAAATGGCGCCAATTTATCCTAATATCGATAAATACGCTAAGGAGACAGAAACGTAAGTACTGAGACTGAACCAGAGCATTACACTCCAGAATTAGATCGTCCTCCAAATTCTTTGTAATCGTCTCGAATGCGACGCTCGAGAAAACCCTAACAAAGAGATTCCTATACAATCCATCTGTTACAAAATCTCAAGTCTTGTCTTTGAGACCACTCTCTACACTGAAGGAAGGACAAGGTGTACTGCTCTTTTAAAGTAATTGTAACGCTCATTCGCTGTAATGTAAGAAATTCAGTTTCAACGACACGATTGACCATGACATTCCTTATTTTACCTGTTTATGTAAGACAACAATTGCCTTTTAGCCTTGAGCTTTAAATTTAGTGAATCACTACGAATTATGATTAGTATAAAATTGTTAATGCATTTCTTATAACATACTAAGCATTTTAATTGTTATGACATGAAAAAGAACATGGTGGTATTATAAATTTGCGAATAAGCACATTCTTTCGTTTACTGACTTTATGATATTCGATGTTCGTACGTTTCAGAACATAGTTTTTAAGTACGAAGCAACTCGCAGATAAATACACTTGATAATATTTTTAAAGTACATATAAAGTATACAAATATTCAGTTATATTTTTTAAGCTCTAGTAGTATATATTTTGTATAAGGATGTTATGAAAATAGTATTTTTGGATAAGCGCGGCTTGAGCAAGTATCAACTTGCTCGCGTTTTCAATTCCAACTTTTAAATCTGAAAATACAATTAGATAACTTGCCCATTTCGCGCTTTTTATTCCTAACGTGAATAAAGACATTTTTAATTTTCTTATGTTTTTTCTTTTGTATAGATAGGGATTTATATTATACATATAAAACGTTTAGACGACTGCAGACAATAGTATAGTTAAATATTATTACTAT
This sequence comes from Euclidia mi, assembly GCA_944739405.2. Lineage (NCBI taxonomy): Eukaryota > Metazoa > Arthropoda > Insecta > Lepidoptera > Erebidae > Euclidia > Euclidia mi. The sequence goes on from OX123188.2 coordinate 70,852,245, forward strand.
AAGACATCCATATTCATAGGAAAAACAAGAGTGTAATAATCCTATTATTATAAAATCAACACAGTGAGTTATTTTGTAGTACATGTAATACAATAACAATGCTTCAGAATACACATATCGACTTTATAATTAAGTATTTCAGTAGTTAAGTAGATATTATAACAATTAGTTTATATAATATGTGCTTTTCTTTTTGTTCCATTGATTTAGTAAATATTATGTGGGTTATTATGCATGTAATTATGGCTGCCATCTTTAAGATAAACGAATGAAGTGATAAAGCTCAAAATCCTAGAGTTTCGAGATTACAAGAAACATGGAAGTAGAGCATTGTCCATTTCTGAGCACAGTGCATTCTACGGACAAGCAGCTGTATGTTATTAGTTTGTTTCATAACAATAGTCAGTATGCATTAAGAAAATAATGAGCTATCTTTGTCAATGAGAGTTTATTTGCCTTCTCATTTGTAGGAACCTCGTTTGTCAATATGGCGCTACTATTTATTACATCATTATTTTCTTAATTTGAACGATCTATATGTGTATGAGCATCTACACTGGGAGAACCTGGTGTTAGTCAAATTTTATGTGAAATGACAATCAATTTAGTGATTGATATAAAAACAATGTTTGGTACTATTAAATGGGAGATGACCATCAAGTGAATTTGAAGTGTGAATGGGAGTAAAATTGTCAAGTAGTTGGTGTTAAGTTCGATGAACACATTATACTCATAAATTGTTCCAAATGTGCCATGAACTATGTTCAGATGAGAAAAGTGCAAGATTCTCAACGTATCTCGTTTTGATAGAATAAGATTTTGAGTCATGCATTAATGTAATAGTTAGAAAAAAGTCTTTCCTTTGAATCTCGATTAATTGTCTTCCATTACACACGAGATGTGCGAATGGATATCTATATTGCAGTTTGTCTGTTTTATTAGAATAGTTTTATCATTCCTAAACGAAATGTTCTGTAGTTACTATAATACATTGCCTTCTACGTATCTCTGAGACTGCAAGGATCATTTCTATGTGTCACATGTTTACATTATATTTGGTATTAAATGACTTCAATAAAAACCGCTCTTTTATTTTATTCTCCAAAAACACGCTGTTACTTGATAAGTGAACGTCACCTAGCACACTTAATAAATCCTTTCAGGTTTTATTTTCGAGATAACTTTATGACCAAACTTCATGAGGACATAGGAACAAGCAGGTAACATACCTACATGTATATGTTTGTCAAGGCACTTTACCAAAATTAGTCAAGGCAATAGTGTTTAAGACACGTCAAACTAAACTGCACACCTATTCGGGGATACTTAAGGCTTGTTATCGGTGATACACCTCGATGGCTCACACAAACCTCCATAGAAATTATAGAAACTGTACGAGACAGATAGGGAAGAGAAAATCGTCATTAAGCCCAATATCAACCCGTCTGGTCAGCGTGGTTTAAGTAAATCCTTGTATTGACTCACAATTCAAAATTCAAAATCCTTTATTGCCATGATAAACCTATGCTTACAGATGACAAATAATAAATATTGATTGATACTTCTACTTGCTACTTCTTTTTGTTTTTCGTGTGAGTGTGTGGCCAATTCTGGTGTTGGAGTTTTCAGACCGCCCGTAGGCCTCCGACATGGCCTAACGATCCTTAACCTTACACAAGCACCGGGACCGACAGCTTTAGGTGCCCTCCGAAGCACGGTAGCGCTCAAATGAAAATGCCACACACGGTCACCCGTCCAAGTGGCGACCTGTGCAAGCGTCGCTTAACTTTGCCGATCTATTACGAACGGCAAGCCAAGTCTCGCTATGAACGCTACAATGCTACTGTGAAGCCAAATAAGAAATGTCTATAACCAAAAGTGGGTTGCTAAAAGCTATATAATGATGTACTAGAGAGATCTAATTTATTTGCATCGCATTTTGGTTCTCTCAAATTGAACAAGCCAGTAGACTGAAATTAGGTCTATTGTTTTGAATAGGATTATAAGCATCATTGATTGTTACAGATTAATTTATAGTAATAGCATGCTTTTTTATTCAATCAACACATCTCTATAAAATTACTTTGCCTAAATGATATATCATCGCAGAGCTTAAACTATGAAGCTGGAAATAACGAAATGTGGACAGTAGTTCCTTATTTGTCGAGGGCACTCCCTCAGCAAAGATTTTTAATATTGCACCCCTAAAAAGGTTAAGACTTTGATTGAGAATGCTGCTGATTTTGAAGCTAGTTCTATGAAAATAATTATGTACAAGCAACGGCTAGTGTAAAACAAATACGACTTGTTTAAGAACTTTGATAAATGTTCCTATTACTTTATTTTTATTAAATTGCGACACTTTTCAAAATGTAAGAGCACAATATTCATTAACATAACACTCGAGGGAACTCCATAGATAGTTGCGAGTTATTGAATATTGTCGTGTTTCTAAACGACAACAAAAATTATCTGCGGTTTAGATGCAACATTAGGTATGCTAATAATGTTGTCTATATTGTTGTTTGAATAACAACAAAGATCTTTAAACAAAAGATTGAACAAAGTGGTACGTTACAGACGTGCGCAAACATAAATGCCAACAATATATTCATTGTAATAATAAAATACACTATTTTCTTTGCTGAGTCTAGTCAATAAGAGGTTATAAAATGTTATTAGGTATTGTAGAATAAATAAGGATAAATATGATGTCAATTGAGAACGAATCATATTATATTGCTTGCCAATATAGTATTGTAGGTCATACAAACCACAATGTAGGAAAATAAATTCTGGAAATTCTAATACCTAATTCATATCATAAAATAATGAGGATATATTTGTTTAATTTGATTTTATAGCTTTGGCTATCGGCTGCGACAGGTAGAACGGAGTTACCTACTTGAAGAAGTCGCAGTGGCCGAAATCGGTCGAGAAGGTTATCACACATATAGTGCAGTGGTTTAATGTTCGCCACGACAGTTTTATTATAATATAAGAAGGGGAAATATTATCAAATAACAGTTGCATTTATAATAATATTCATGTTTTTATATGAAACAAGACACAGTTTTCAAAGTATTCAGAAATAATGGAGGTTTCTTATCTATAATAGGCTTGTGTCCACTAAGAATAAATCGGTTTGATTGTAGTAGGTACCTATCTATAGATTCATTATGATTTTAAGATGTCAATAAAGTTTATTATTTATTATAAAAAGGTAAGATCAATGTTATTTTTAGACTAAAAATAATGTATTTATTCTTGTGACAGTGAACACCAATCAGAGAGCATTACGTCAAACAGTACGTCCGCCATTCATGTTGTTGACGTTTTAGTAGTAAATACAACTAAAACGTAAAACTTTCTACCTGTCAAATCCAATATAACAAAATAAGATTGGGTACATAAGACCAGACTTCATTCACGGTTTGTTTTGTTTTGGACTTTGTGATATCACTCAACCGCCATGATAGTTTACAGCGTTTTCGTGTCAAATTCAAAAAGGTTTTTAAAAAGCCGTAATTAGTATGTTGCTGATCTAAAAAATCTAAAAAATCAGGTATTTCAGTTTAAAAAAGTGAATACTTAAAAATGAAGTCGTTTCCTAGGTTTTATTTTTGCTTAGTATGACTTGGCATGATGTCCAAAACGCGTAGACTTCGTCTTGGTGATGGGTCTTGTGACACCCTGTATAATAGATTTCCCTATTTAAGAGCTATCTTACTGGCAGACGTCAGTGCCTTAAAATTGGTGATTGGACAAGTGATGAACTGCCTGTAACATATGGTGTTCCGCAAGGCAGCATAATCGGTCCGACTTTGTTTATCATTTATTTAAACGACCTTTGTCGAATGCAGCTATCTCATGGCGCCGTTTTTGCATACGCCGATGATACGGCTTTGTTATTTCACGGTTCCTCCTGGGAATCAGTTTTTAATTTCGCCCAGATGGGTTTTAACGCGGTTAAAACTTGGTTGTCTCAAAACTTACTAACCCTAAATGTTGAGAAAACAAGCTACATGACATTCTCATTATCTGAGATAAGTGAATGTCGGTTAACACCTTATAAATTAACTGCTCATTCTTGCTTTCCACTATCTAACACTACTTGTAACTGTCCGTCACTCTCCAGTACAAACTGTGTCAAATATCTTGGTGTTCAAATCGATAACACACTCTCATATCACACACATGTTGCCACACTCACCTCTAGGCTAAGAAAGATGATGTACATCTTCTCTAATCTTCGACACGTTGCGGATGAGAGTGTGTTGAGACTTGTATACCTTTCCCTCTGCCAATCTTTAACTGAATATTGTATAGTAGTCTGGGGAGGATGCACCAAGACCCATCTTCTAAAATTAGAACGAGCGCAGAGAGCTTTACTGAAGATAGGTTGGAAGTTACCGTACCGGTTCCCCACTGCCGATCTTTATAAAAGATGTGGCATTCTCTCAATCCGAGCTCTATTTATACGCACTGTTATCTCTGTTACCCATGCACAAACATTCTACAACCCCAATATATATGTCAGTGTTAGACGGAAGCATGCAATTTATGCTCCTACCTTAGTCGTCACAAGCCTTGCGCAGCGTAGTTTTTACTTTTTGGGAAGTTTTCTTTATAATAAGATTAATAAGGTATTTTATATATATCCGCTTAATAATCGAGAATGTTATAAAACTGTAACAAATTGGCTCTTTAATTTGAGTTATGATGAGTTGGAAAATTTTATTCAAACAATAGAATAAAACAAAAAGAAAAACAAAGTAAAAACAATAATAAGTAAAATAAAATAAATTCGGTAAGGACTGAAGACGCTAACGCTTTCTCTAGTAACTTACACCACACACCCAAACACACACATACGCTCGCACTCGCTCAACAGCGTAGCCCACGTCTCTTACACTTACACGCCAACCCACACATACATAATTATACACTTCATTCATACACACCCATATTCTTAATAGAACATTTAATACAGGTACCGACAAATAAAATTTACTAAAATATTATGTTACAAAATATGTGTTTTACCAAAGTGTGATAACTTTATACTAGGGAGTGCCTGGAGATTCGTAATACAGGTCTTGAACCTAGTACGGACTCCAGCTCTCACTAAGGAACAGCTAGGTTATTTGGTAATTTGTTGTAATCACTTTGTGTTTGTAAACTTTGTACCTTATGAGAGAAATAAAATATTTATTATTATTATATTATTATTATTATTAATAGATGATCTTTGAAAATGCGTCGCTATATTATCATGTCGTCTAAGTAGACAAGCGTTTCCAATTAATGCAGTAACCATTTGATCCAACATCTAATAAAGGAACGAATCAATCGCTAATTACATTCTAGGACACAAACCTATTTCATCAGTGTCCTTTTCATCGGATTGTTTCTAGTGTGAGAACGATTGATAAATTGTCATACATACTAATATTCCAGTTAGAATCAAAGGCATTATATTATTCCATTACATTAAGTTTCTTTAATAATCCTTTGCTATAAAATAAAAACATACAATCACCACACGCTGTAACGATATAGATTACACTAACATCTTGATATGACTGGTTAAAACTAAAATTTACGGTAGGTAAGCCTTAGACCAACACGAAATCAACAGTGTTTTCAGCGTGATTTGATCAGTCTAAAAATTACTTAACAGCTTTCTTTAAACAGAGGTAAGTTTAACAGACAATAATTATAAATTATTTATTTACGGAGTTAAAAAAGGGATTTTGATGATTACATTTCACTGCGTTAATTGACGCATTTTAAATAACATAGACTATTGTGTTATCTATTTAACGCTACCCCTCGTATAGACTGATAGAAGATGTGTAACATAGAAGTAACGCTAAAAGCATTGAAGCCCACGACCAATTTGCGATTTTTGCATTCAATTTGCGATTTTTACATTCAATTGGCTGCAGAAAGGCACCTAGTTTTCGGTACCAGGTACATCACTGCAGGATTTGATATGAAAAAGAGGTCCATTCAGCAAAGCCATTGATTTTTTGTCGATAGATGACGTCAGAGATAATAAAATCACCATTTATCACCGCATCTAATCAACATACATACATACATACATAGACTCACGCCTGTTTCCCGGAGGGGTAGGCAGAGACTACGGAACGCCATTTGCAAAGATCCTGACATATCGCTTTTGCTTCATTCACTTCCATCAGATTCCTCATGCATACTCTTCTGTTCAGGGTACTTCTAACCTGTCCTGTTTTTAGGATGTCTCCAATCTGATCAGAGAACGTCCGCCTAGGTCTTCCCTTTCGTCCTGTCCCGTCCACACTAGCCTTATATATCTGCTTGGTCAGTCTTTCGTCATCCATCCTCTCCACGTGCCCAAACCACCTTAGCATACCTTTCTCGATGCTTGTCATCTAATCAAATAGCTGAAAAACGGAGTATCCACCCCTACATAACACGAATATGAAATGATCCGGGCAATTTCAAAACCATAAACCCTTCCTTTTTGAGATAATTTAATTGAAATTGAAACGAAATTTCTGAAATCCTTAGATTAGTATCCGAAAATCTGATGTCGACACGTCAAGTATTCGGCAGAATCAAGCTGGAAAAAAAAATTAAAAGCACAAATTGATTCGATTCTGCGATTGCTGACCGGAATGCGTTTTGCACTCGTAAAATAGGTAAAAGAGTGAGCTCGGTCATTTTATCAAATGAGACCTGTCCAGACTTCAAGAATGTTCACAATATTTAAATATCTAAAATAACAGACGAATTTAATTAATTAATCAAACAATATACCGAATCCAGTTAGGAATTGGTACATAAAATGCGTCATAACTTCTTAATTATATTTTAATAGTGTTTCGCGCCAATCTGGTTTGTTAGGCGCCGATCACCGTTCACCGTGGGAAACATGATAAAATCGAAATATCTAGTCTAGTAATGCTCTACTTTTAATTTGGGCCGGTCACGACCTACAGCGGCGGGCGGCAGCGCCATGTAAATCGAAATCGCTGCGAGTTCAATTTAAATGGCGCACATTGGCCGCCGCGCATGGTCGCGGCGCCCGGAGTAAAGCAAGGCATGTACATCGAAGGGCGGTTTCAGATTAGGGTATTTGTCTGCGCGTATACAGGCAAAAACGAGCTTATACGCGCGTGTAAAACGCTAATCTGAAACCGCCCGAAATCGCTGCCGCTGCCGCCCGCCGCTGTAGGTTGTGACCGAGCCGTTAATGCATTGACTGCACGTCCACTCTAAATTAGACCATATTATGGAATAGTCCTCAGACGAGACACTGCATTACAACCCGGTCAACAATCACATCACCAATTGTCCCAGTACAAGAACTACGTCTACAGTACTCACCGGTTACCCCAGTCCAATTTGGCGACGAGCTTCAACTTCAGCGCTCGGGTTTGATCCTGGGTTAGCGTTCCTGCCAGAAGAGCCCGCCTTCCACTCAGCAGTTCCCGCATTACCTTCGCCACTGCACTGAACCTGTAGGTCTCCCGCTCCTGTAAGGTAATATTTCCGAATCAATGCTTTGAGTCTTTACTGGCTGAAAATATAGCAAAAAATGTGTACAGTATGTCACCCATTTTCTGCTCTTTACAGATCTAGAGAAGATACTACTACGAATATCCAACGGGTATCTATGAAAAATACTACCTAAATGGCGAAGTCTGAACTACTAATTTGGAGATGGCACCCAATAACGGTCTGGTTGCATTATCCATCCTTCCTCTTTCAAGCATATGATTTTGAAAAATAGACTAGTAGGTAGCTTTTGTTACACGTTCAACAATCGTGCATTTGAGCGGTCATAGCGAGACTTGGCTTGCCATTCATAACAGATCGGCAAAGTTAAACGACGCTTGCACAGGTTGCCATTTGGATGGGTGACCAAGTGTGGCATTTACATCTGAGCGCTACCGTGCTTCGGAGGGCACGTAAAGCTGTCGGTCCCGGTTCATGTCTAAGGATAAGGATCGTTAAGCCATGTCGGAGGCCTTCGGGCGGTCTGAAAACAAAAAAACAAACAGCGGTACTCGTAACTTATGGGTACACTTGTTCTCCCAAATGTTTTAAAAATGTTTCAATAATTATTTGAAAATAAGAGGAAATCTTTGTGGAAGTAACGTAACTAATCTCGTTAGCCCCTTATTCATCATCATCAGCCTTTAACAGTCCACTGCTGGACTAGGCCTCTCCTTTAAAAGGAGGGATTGTCCTACTATGCCACGCTGGCCAAACGGGTTGGTATAGGGTTTGTATCAAGTTTTCCTTCTCTTACAGTGTTGTTCTCTGCATAATATGCTCGCTCTGTCGGCTCTTACGACACCCATGGGATGATATGGGGTGGTGACATACCGTATTCTTAATCCGTCACCACACGGACATAAAATTATAAGCATGATCATAAAATTAGGTACAAATATTTCCGCTTGTCAGAGAAACAACTTAGTCCAAAAGTCTACGCCGATTTTTATTTAAATATGAGGACTCTACAGAAGATTTGTGAGACACAACACCTTTTTAGGACATCTCAGGTTACAATCCTTTTTGCTATGCATTTTAAAGTTCCCTACTCCGATCATCTGATTTCAAAAGTAATCTTTAAGATTACACACGGCGTTCTAGATTTTTTTAAAACTTGTATCAAAAATGCGTTTCGTGAAATAAGACGCCGTATTTCATTAACCGGTTACATGATACTGGATACAAAAGGTGCTAATGTCCATGCGTTACTTTTAGCTTTATTTATCAGCAACTATCAGCAAGGGCAATTTAACGACTGTCTTGTCATAGCACCGTATTTTTCACAGTTTCGAGATTTTTAATGATCGGCTTGCATTTTCGAAAATGAAAACATTCGTCTTAAGGCTTGGACAAATGGGGCAAGGCATATGCGATATGAAGCATTCAGCCGCACTACAGAGCTACCGATAAATGATTAAAGTGCCTGCTATCGGCGCTAAAAATACCGAGCGTAACCATAACTGTGCGGAATGAACAAAGAGAATCAACAAAAACCATGACAATTAGTAGCAATAAAAAGACCACAACATTTTTTGCGTTTCCAAAAAAAAAACAGAAAAGGTGACGGTCCTTCGACCATAAAGATTTATTGATATTTACAAATCTTTGAAACAATTTGAAGTATTTTTTATTACTGTGTGACTAGTATATGCCATGTCATTTCCTTAGCCATAAGAAGACACAGTAGGCGAGATGAACAATGTTAAAACTATTTGTAAGAAGGTCATTTAACGAGAAAGGCTAAACACGGAACACGATAAACAATGATTCATGAATAAGTGAGAACATTACAAAGGACATTGTTTAATGAGCTGTTTGTCATGTTAAATATCTATGAACACATGTTTCAGACTGATTAGTTGGTTTTAGGTACTGTGAGAAAACAGTATATTCAATAGGTGGTATACTAAACATAGCGAGGTGGTAGGAGGAGGAGGTATAATAAACATACCTCTGCTTCTAGCTTTGGCCTGATGCAAATTAGTTTGAAGAAATCTCGAATTGAAATAAATAACAAAGTATTTAAAAGGAACTTGGCTAGGAGTACATTTTATGTCATATTTAGTCATTGTTTTGAAGTGTTAGCAATTCAAGATCCAAATTGATCTTCGAAAAAACTGCCTAGAAACCAAATAACACTCTAGCACCATTCTCACAAAATAAGTGGTCTTTGGGTTGCTCTTGTTGTTAATATAGTTCATTGACTGACTTAGTATAACTGAACATAATAATTATACGACTGTCAGAATCGATTAATAAAATGCGGTCAACATTTTCCGTAATGGAGTAAATCGATTGACGGTGACCGACTGCAGTTTGACTTTTTGTGCTTAATGCATTTCTTTTTGTTTACTAGTCCAGTCGGTTGATTATTACGAAAGTACCTTAAGCAGTTAGGTAATGAACATTATTAATTATTTCATGCGGTACTTAGAACGCTAAATTACCTATATGTTTAAGTGGATGCCTCATAGCTTAACACTGCGTGTGAAACAATAAATTTGGGATCCATTAACAGATGATTGAAAATCAATTAGATTTTTTTAGTAAAGCTTATTGGTCTCTCCATGCAAAGGCAGATTTAAAATCACTATACTCTCACAAAATACCAACCGTAAGAAGTAGTAACCATTCTGATGCATTACGTTCATTGAGAACTAAAGCTTCATTCCTCGTATAACTTTGTTAGTTCCACATTATAACCATATCATCAGTTTGTATGATCAATGTAAGATTTCGCAAATGCGCTATCTAACGGTAACGTAGGTTGCAAACATTGTCTTTAGTTTACGTTTGTTCAGCTCAAGATGCTTTGCCACGGGTCGACAGATCGGTTACATACGGTGGATCTACAAAGTCCTTGCGATAGAGAATTCCATAACAGAATAACCTACACATATTCCATTCTGCGGATTGAAATGCTTCACTATAGATGTTTTTTTATTATTATTTATTATTTAGCCCCTTAAACTGGGTGAGAGATTTAGTTTTACGTTGATGCTATCTATGCTATATAATATCTCTCAGCTCAGTGTGCCTATTGGCAAAGGCCTCCTCCAGTAGTTTCCATTGTTTCCAGTCTTGGGCAACTCTTCTCCATTTGGGTCCCGCAGTAAGTTTTAGCTCGTCCTCCCAGCGCATTTGTTGTCGTCCTCGTCGTCTTTTGCCATCTCTTGGATACCAATCTGTTACAATTTGGCTCCACTTTTCTTGTCTTGATCTCAACATATGTCCGGTCGGATTTTCGTAGGTCTATTCTTTCTAGTCCGTGTGGTGACGGATTAAGAATACGAATTGTCACCATCCCTTATCATCCCATGGGTGTCGTAAGAGCCGACAGAGGGAGCATAGTATTCAGAGAACAGCACTGTAAGAGAGAGAGAGAAGGAAAACTTGATACAAACTAGCGATGGGCGACTCGAGTTATTTAACTCGATCAACTCGAGTTAGCCCCTGAGCGAGTCAACTCGATCTGCTTTTATGTTAACTCGAGCTAACTCGGTAGGCGTCGTTCACAATATGGCAACTCGTCAACTCGTCGCGTCGTCGTCACCCAAAGTAACGTAACGAGTTAGGGAGAGATCGAACATAACCATCCCGCCGTAACTCGTCAATGATTCGACTCAACTCGCTGTTAGCGAGTTGACCGAGTTGTAGTCTTGACCTAACTCGGTAGTTGCATTGTCGCTTCGTTGATAACTCGGCTAACTCGCAACTCGTTGACTCGTCGCCGCGTCGACTCAACTCGTCAAGGTCGCGGAGTGATCCGTTGAATATAATTTTTGTTTGTAATATGATTGTTAATTTGTAATAATGTTATTGATTTGTGAGTTACATTCACGGGAGATATTTTCTTAAAATTAACCAGTGAACTGCGTAGGATTATATCACGTTTTATTCATTTAGTGTAGGTACCTACCTAGTACCTACCAAGCGTATGAAATATTAACGAAAGAAATAAGCCGACGATCCTCCCTCTGCATTCCTACTTCCGAGTTGGCCAGTGTTAACTTGGCAGCTTGGCTTGCCTGCCTGACTCGGTCGACAGGTTTTATTTGCTTTGTACTAGTTAGAGCCAGAGAGTTGACGCCAACTCGGTGACTCGGTAATTCGCTCGGCAGCTCGGAGGTTATACACAACTGTTATCGAGTTGGTACCGAGTCGACGCCGACTCCGTGACTCGGTAACTCGCTCCGTAGCTCGGAGGTTAGCACTGTTATCGAGTTGGCACCGAGTCGAGTCAACTCGAGTTGTAACTCGAGTTATTCAATAACTCAACTCGAGTAGGTCGAGTTGGAAAATTGACGACTCGTTCCATCGCTAATACAAACCCTATACCAACCCGTTTGGCCAGCGTGGTATAGTAGGCCAATTCCTTCTTTCAAAGGAGAGGCCTGGTCCAGCAGTGGACTATTAAAGGCTGATGATGATGATGATGATTCTTTCTAGGATGTCGGTTAGGTTGGTTTTTGCTCTTAGTTGGACATTGCTAATTCTGTCTACTCTTCTTATTCCTGTCATGCTTCGTTCCATACCTCTCTGGCATTTTTCTAATTTGTCTCTATGGTATTTTGTAAGAGACCATGTTTCACAGCCGTAGGAAATGCATGGTAGGATACATGTATTGAAAACTTTCCTTTTGGTTGACATATTGTGTTCCTTAGATTTAACAATCTCCTTAAGAGACCAATATCTCTTCCACCCATTTGCAATTCTCTTGTTTATTTCTTTAGTTGTTTGGTCTTTGGGGGAAATGATCTGGCCCAGGTAACAATACTCGCCGACATATTCTAGTTGTTGTTCTTGAATTTCTATGGGTTCTTTCTTTGCGTTGGTCATTAGCTTCGTCTTTGTTAAGTTCATTTTTAGACCCACTTTATGGCTTTCAGTACTTAGAGTTTGGATCATCTTCCCTAGCTTCTTTGGACACTCTTCTAGTAGAACCAGGTCGTTCGCAAACCTCAGGTGGTTTAATTTTCTCCCGTCTATGTTGAGTCCCAGATGTTCCCAGTCGAAGTTGCGGAAGACGTTCTCCAGAACTGCTGAAAACAGCTTTGGGGACAGTGGATCTCCTTGTCTGACTCCTCTCTTGATTCGGAATTCTTTGCCCAAGACTTCTAATTGTATTTTAGCTTTACTGTTTGCATAAACAGTTTTGATGATGTTAATATATGTTTCTGGTACACCTTGCCTTTTTAAACTCTCCCATATAGCCTTATGACTAATGCAGTCAAATGCTTTTGCATAGTCTATAAAGACTATATAGAGTGTGATGTGGTCTATTGTTGAAAAATTCCGCCTGAAGCCGGCTTGTTCCATTGGTTGGTTTTCGTCTAATTTTTCAGTTATCCTACCCAAGAAGCCGGCTTGTTCCATTGGTTGGTTTTCGTCAAATTTTTCAGTTATCCTGATCTTTGCAAATATTTTGTATAGATTCGACAGTAGGCTTATTGGTTGATAGTTCCCGATGTCATCCTTTGCGCCTGTTTTGTGTAGTAAAGTGATATATGAGGTTTCCCATTGTGTTGGTATGTATCCAGTTCTCAAAATTTGGTTAAATATTTTAGTAAGTATTGGTACTAATTCTTCAATAGTCCCTCTCAACATGTCGTTTGGAATTTTATCCGGTCCAGGTGTCTTCTCCATTTTTTGACTTTTTATGGCTTTTTCCACTTCACTCCGAAAGATATCAGGTTCCCATTCTGATGGATTGTCTTTTGTTTTATTCTTAAATACTTGTGGTGAATGATTATGTGTGTCTTTGTTTTAATATAGTTCTTTGTATAATTCTGTGGCCAGTTCGTGTCTACCTTTCCTGGTTGTGATTGTATCTTTTTTTTTCTTACTCTTTTCCTGTTTCTTTAAGTTCTTTCAGAGCTTTTCTTACCCCGCCTGTTTTTATTATTTGACTTTCTAGCACTTCTCGTCTTTTGTTTTTACGGTCTCTCCTCATTTGTGTTCTGATTTGTTTGCTTATTTCTGTAATAATTTTCATGTTTTCTTTGTTTTTTCCCTGAGCCAGTATAGATTTCCTACGGTCTATAAGTTGGATGGTCTCGTCGCTAAATAGAAATTTGCTTTTACTTTTATTTGTATTGTTAGTGGTAGTTAGTTGTTTTTCCAAATTGTCATAGTTATATTTGACATCGCTTTCCTTTTCGTATGTAATTTCTGGTATTTTTCTATTAGCAACCTTCCAACTTCTTTGAATTTCTCTGCTGTGATATTGGCTGGAATATGTGTGGCAATGTTCTTTCTTGCTAGTTTTGGTGGTGCTGGCAGAATTGTGCTTCTTACCATCCGATGGTCTGTATTGAAATTAAGTTTTGTGATCACACTTGTATTTATAAATGCCTTGGGGAAATTGCTTATTATGTAATCTATTTCATTTCTATAACCGGTAGGTCCATATGTTCTTTGTGTTTTTCTTTTTTGTGCTTTTTTACTATAGATGTATCTAAGCGTAATTTTAAGCCTCGTCGTCATTAACATGACAATCCTAGTTATAACTTAGATGTCGACAAATAGGTACCTAAATGTCCTATGACTTGAATACGAAATAGTTTATATTTTTATAGCAATTACTATGGTACATATATAGGTACAGTGACCGTTTGTACTGATGCACTAAAATAACACCACTATGAACTACAAAACTACATTAATATAACCTGCTTGACCGCCATCGACTGGTTCTTAGTTTATGCTTATTTCATTGTCAGTACCTAATCAGGTTATTTTATTTTCCTTGATATCAATAAATGCAATGTGAACGCGAATCAGCTCAAATAACCTAGTTACATTCTAAATCATTACTACATTTATAGGGATACCAACCTCTGTATATCTGAACCTAGCATAAAGTATTATTCCTCCGGAGCTCTTTTAGAAAAGTTTCCTCAAAGCAGTTTTAGATAACACATTTCCAGATGAAAAGAAAAAGAGGATCTCTCCCAACCGCTTCTTAAAACTCTCTCTCATTGATCCTGATCGCCTAAGCGTCTCTTCTGTTTGTTATTTATTTATTTATTTATTTTATTTGGCTCACCAACAATTGTATACACTTAACATATATTAAAAACAAACAAATTGTTGGTATAAGGAAACAAAATTCAAGTGTTACAATTAATTACAGGTAAGCACCGCATGCACCAAAAACAAACTTAAAAGTAAACACAACAAAAAATTAGGAAAATAACACAATGAAATAATTGGGTGACAAGACAACAAAAATAAATAAAATAAGGCTACAATGCGCTATGTGTGATCTTGCGAAACTTGTTAAGTGAGTCAGTATGGATGTCGATAAGGTCATTACAGCTATTGATCAGTTTGCACATTCTGGGTATAGTGGAGCACGCACCGAGCACAGTCCTGCGGAGTGGAGGATGTAAGAGGGTTATTGATGTCCGAGGATATCTAGCTGGAGCTTGGAACCAAATCATGCCTAGTAATTGTGGACAGTCTATTTTTGATCTCACCAATTTGAATAAGAATAGCGAGTCAGTCACATTTCTACGCTTCTCTAATGAGGTCATGCCGAAATACGACAGCCTAGCGTCATACGATTTAATTTTTTTGCCAATCCATATGAGTATGCCAAATGCCATAGGAATCGCTTTTGTATGCGCTCTAATCTTAGTTTTTGAGTAGCATAATGTGGTCTCCATACGGGGCTACAGTAGTCCAAGATAGATCGGACGAGGCAGTTATATAAAATGATTTTCGTTTTACTGGACCGAAAACCAACGATGTTCCTGATAACAAAGCCCAACATTCTAGACGCTTTTTTGGTAGTGGTGTTTTCGTGAGGCACAAATGTGAGTTGGCTATCAAACACTACACCTAAATCTCTTATTTCCTCCACCTGTTGAATTTCGTTCGAATGAATATGATACGTGGCTGGTAATGAATTCGATTTTCTTGTGAATCTAACGTGATAGCACTTATTTATATTTAAACTCATAGCATTCTCATCACACCATTTTACTAACGTATCAATATCTTTCTGTAATAGTCTTATGTCATCATAAGAATCAATTAACCTGGCGAGTTTAAGATCATCTGCGTAAAGAAAACTGTTCGAGCTGAGTTTGTATGGGATGCCGTTAACGAAGATGTTGAACAAAATTGGACCGATATGAGAACCTTGAGGCACTCCTGATGTGATTTTGTATACGTCAGACTGGAAGCCATTTACCACGACAAAGAATTGACAGTTTTTAAGATACGACTTTAGCCAGTTAAACAGTGAGCCAGTGATACCGTACGCAGATATCTTGTCCAATAAGATGTTATGCGGGACGCGGTCAAAGGCTTTGCTGAAGTCGGTATATATCACGTCTATCTCCTTACCGCGGTCCACAGCCTCCATCAGTGTCTCTGTAAATGACACAAGATTTGTGCAAGTAGATCTGGATCTTGTAAAACCATGTTGGCAGTCGGTTAAATAAAGTTTTAAGTGCGCCTGTAAATGTGGACAGATCAGTGACTCGAACACCTTCGCTAGGGTTGTTATCCCGGTTGCGCCCAGGATTTTCGCGTTGGAGCCTGGAGTCTCTTTCTAGTCTAAACAGAATTGGCAGAATATTAACTTTTCCACAGCGATTGCCGACTGTCATCAGAAACCCAAAGGGATAGCGACATGCCATGTCTAAGACCAGTTTCAGTATATTCAAGGTTCAAGGGTATTGACTCCCCATAACAACTTTCAATGTTCTTCATGACAACTGAGAATGACGGCTTAATGTGCTCTCTCTCAGGCACCAAACAAGCGATAATTAACAATTTAATACGAACATAATTTCGAAAAGTTAGTTGAGCGCGCTTTGGGGTTTGAACCCGACATCCTCTGCATAGACAGCGATAGCCTAGTGGAGATACCAACGAACTGCCATGCAGAGCGTATCGGGTTCGAATCCACGGCGCGCACCACTGACTTTTCGGAGTTATGTGTGCATTGAATTGTTAATTATCGCTTGTCTCGTACCTCGGAGAGCACCTTAAGCCGGCGGTCCCGGCTGTCATGAAGATCTTTGACAGTCATTATAGGGCGTCAGTACCTCTAAAATGAACTGCCACTAGTCTCTAACCCATGGAATATCGCTATCCCTTCGGGTTGCGGCGGTCAGACAGGCAGTCGCTCCGTGGAAAAGCTAATATGCCGCCAAATCCGGTTAAATTAGAAAGCGGACTCGAGGTTGAGACTGGGATAAGCTAGGAGGATGATGATGGTGATCCTCTGCATGGCAGTAGGTAAGTATCTCGTCCATATCACTCTAGGAGTAAATAGTCATGTAAATACAACTATCCCACTATCTTACGTCGATTTTCTGTGACATGGTAGTGATGTCCCGATCGAGTCGACGCATTTAGTTGCAGCCAGACAGGCTATATCATACAATAATAAAAATAAAGTAGGTATACCTCTCGTTGAATAGAATATATCAATTCAATAGTGATATGACAGATATACTTACTCAACTATCTAAAAGTTAGTATAACATATGTTTCTTATCTTTGCGATAATAATAATAAACACTTAAACCTACATACAACAGATTAAAGCAACAGCTACTTCAAGTTTTACGGCAGATAACAGTTTGTATATCAATTATGCAATGGATGCATTATAATTGGTTACTGAATGTGAAGATAGTAGTTTCAGTGGAGTAGCCATGTTTGGTGGCAAACGGTACAGTAGTTGGTGTCGTCGCCTCATAGGAGTCATAGGTAGCGGATCTATTTTACGTTGCTTACATTTTGTTCTAGAAATCTAATACCGGATGTCACCCGAAAACTATTACTCCGTTTGATAGCTTAGAATGTACTAATCGATTTTAAACTTTCGCGATTTGTATACATCATACAATTTTATTTAGCGGGTCTTACTCGCGATAATTTACTTATTTAGTTATTTCAAGGCATAAATACCTCTGTTATTCTCCTACGTTTCTACAGGCTTGCAACGGTCGTGGTCGCGGAGGGACTGATGTCAGCTCAGCGCCATCCTTGTGAAGCGCGGGTTTCG
The DNA here is from genome assembly GCA_944739405.2 of Euclidia mi. Taxonomy (NCBI): domain Eukaryota; kingdom Metazoa; phylum Arthropoda; class Insecta; order Lepidoptera; family Erebidae; genus Euclidia; species Euclidia mi. The sequence continues at coordinate 70,869,826 of OX123188.2, forward strand.
GCAGCTACCCTCACTTTGTTTTATATTTTTGATTTTATCCGCACTGTCGGTACTTCGACAAACTACACTAATGACGTTTACACACTGATGAGTTGTTACTGCGGCTTTGTTTGCATTTGTTGATGACTGGGTTCCAAGTGATCGTTAGTCTGTATCCGTCCTCCCGTTTGAAATTTCTGTTTTTTTTTATTTTAACCGCTTCACGTACTATCCTGGAGTACATAATAGTGATAATCGGTGGATAAGACTTGTTGGTGATGTAATTCTATCCAGTGGTTTGGTCCAGATTCCAGCAAATGCTCAGTTATGGCAGATTCATTAATTTGTCGAATTTTACAGCTGCGATATGTTCCTTGACCCTTTCAGCGATCGTTCGTTTGGTCTGTCCGATATAAGAACTACCATAACTGCAATCGACCTTGTATAGAGAAATAATGTCTTTTGGTGTACGCAGATTGTGTGCTATCTTGGAGAGCGGACTATATAGTCTTGATGGAGTTTTCTGTAGTATTGTTCCAACTTTGTCCGTCACTCCCTTGATATAAGGCATGTAAGCCGGCACTCTGCTTACTTCAGGTTTGCGGTCCTTCCTTTTCCGACGGGGTATCTCCTTTTTGTATCCATTGCGCCTTAGTATAAATGCCGGCAAACTTCTTGAACACTACCATAGATCAAAATGCATGCGCAGGAGACATTTTTGTACGTAAAATTGCTACTGCGCAGCTCTTTTAGTCTATGGTAGTGTTCAAGAAGTTTGCCGGCATTTATCCCTCCTGAACATGTGACAATTCACTGTTTAAGTGTTCAGGGTCACAGAGGTCATACGCTCTGTTCACTAACGAGGTCACTACGGATTCCAGATGTCGCGGATGATGATGCGAGCAAGCGTAGAGATACCTGCCAGTGTATGTCGGTTTTCTGTATACAGTGTGTCCAAGTGTACCATTAGCTCTCACTGTCACTTTGACGTCGAGAAAGGGTAACGATCCGTCTACCTCCATTTCACATGTGAACCGGATGTTCGGATGTATGGAGTTTAATTTGTCGGCGAATAGGGTAGTTTCCAACTAGTCAAATCAAACACTTTTAATGAAATGTCAAAAACGACCTTTTGTACGGCGTTTGTATGAAATATGACTTAGTGACGTCATAGTTTTTTGCTGTCAAGTTGAATACTTATTATCAATAAAATGTCGATAAAAAATATTAAATAAAGTTTTAGTATTAATTGATGAATGAAACTACCATTATTTTGAAATGTTTTACTAGATAGATAAAAATACTTGTATAATTTATTTCACTTGCAGGAAACTTGCCTATTGTTCTATCTTGCTTGTTGCCCTTCATGATGCAGAATACATTGTCGACATACCTCTTCCATAGCTTTCCATTCCATTCATGAAGCCTGAATGTCTATGGATTCTTCGAAGCATTACATCCAGATATTGGCCATCACCACATTTGGTATTTATGCCTTTATATAAGTAAATTATCGCGATTAAGACCCGCTAAATACTATTGTATGATAGAATGTAGGTACTGCCTGTTCATATTCATATGCGCGTTAATGATTTCTTAAACCGAAAGGAAAGTTCCTTGGTCACCTACCACTCTAAAGGCACGGCCACAGCGTACAGCTGCGGCGGCAACGGCGGCGAGGCTTTTCGATGTACATGGCGCGCTTTGTTACGCCCCAGCGACCGATGTCGCCTCAGAGTAACCGCGCCATGTACATCAAAATCGCTCGCCGCTGCCGCCGCCGCTGTAGGCGGGTCGTAAGGATAGAAATATATAAATCTATATAAATCACAACTAAAATTGTAGACAGTACTCAGTATTTGTAAACAGCCTTTTGCAGTTCACTGCTGTACATAAGCCTCTCCTAATTTGCTTCACTAAAGCATTGTGAGTCAATAGAAGGAATTGGCCACACTGGCCAGATGAGTTAGGTGTTGTATGTAAAGATACTTATTCCTTCGTGTATTTTCCTTAGCCACCTCTTAAGACACCCACGGAATGAAATGGGGTAGTAACCCTATAAATCTCAATACGAACTCCACTCATTACTTACACTCTGATTTTTTTTTTAAGAGACAACTCCCGCTCTAGGACTATCCTGTGTCGCGGGGGACTTTACAAACATACAACTATCGGACACAACGAACACTCAGACTCGAGACAACAATTTATGAATCACACAAAGTGTTGCCTCGTGTGGGGATCGAACCCACAACACTCGGCGCAGTGACAAGCGGCGAGGCGGCCGCTTAAACCACTACGCCAACCATGCAGTCAAGATTGAAAAAATAATATACTACACTTACGACATAAAGTTTCTTCCACAATCGCGCCCATTCTCGGAGCACACAAGCGATCTCCCGGACCAGCGGATCGTCCTTCAGCTCCGCTATGGCGGTAGCGCCCGAGCCCTTCACGATGCATGGCCGGATAGAGACCACGCACGAAGGGAAAATACCCCACGCTGAGCGGTTCTTTGAGCTGAAGCCTCGGTACCAGCCTGAAATGTAAAAATAGATTATAAAGAAGTTATTTCTAATATTATTGTTATCGGATAAGGAGAACTGACTTCAGCTAATGGGAAAAGCTTAGGGGAAAAAGAATAAAACAATTATTTTAACATCACAGAAAATAACACAATCTTTGATGAAAAACACATTGTGACATGGTTACAAACATGTAGGTAGCATAACAAATATTTCTATTTGTGACACAAACTCATACGAACTATCAGGTACTCTTGTGCATATACAGTTTCAATAAAAATCTGTCGCACGCGCCAAAATCCGCCCCTTTCTACAGGACCAATCAGGGAGCAACCACACTCACATAATGATTTTAAAACTATGAAATTAGTCGCAATTTGCCTCTCGCTTTTTGTTGACGTCTCACACCGTGCAGTTTTGTGTATTGTTTATCGCCTTTTTATTTTGACCATCGCTCGTATCCCGGACTGATTCTTTGCTTCTGTGACGACTTCGGCTTGTTATTGGACTTGTTGCCTTCCTAATGTTTTACCTGTGCGCTAATTCCGACTGAGTAGAAATGTCTATATATCATTGGCTTGTAGTTCCCATTGCCAGATATTATGATAAAAATGCCTACAATACCTACTTTCAGATGACTTATATTATTTAAATTATATTATTAAGTAATCTATTACTTAATAATATAATAAAAAAAAAATACATTGCAATGTTTGAATTTACCCACAAAAACAATCCTAGAAAACCAAGAAACATACTTTACTTTCCTCTTTATGATAAAGATATTAGAATAGATAGGTATAAGAATAGACAACAAACAAAAAAATAAGAACACTGAACACCTAATTTACTGCCATAAACTAATCTGAGAGTGAAAATTAAGTACAATTATTTATATAATTAGGTATTGTCAATTCGCCGTACAAAGAGCAATCTATTAAACGTCCTACATTAAAGACGCTATGCTATGAGTAGTAAACACTTAAAAATAACGAATTGGATTTTAAATAATTATTACGTATTTTTGTAGCTATGAAATACCATACTGCGGTCTAAAACATAAATCGCAGATGTGTTCCAAAGCAACCAAGTTAAAATATGACTGGGCCGGTCATATCTGTTGTATGTCTGACGATCTTTGGACTAAAACTACCACCTTGTGGGTCCCAGATCAAAAGAGGCCTCGCGTCATACCCAAGATTAGGTGGCAAAATGATTTAAAGCTCCATAATGCAGAGTGGACAACAACAGCTCTTGATAGAGAGAGGTGGAAAGAGGGTAGGGAAGTCTTTGCCCTGCAGTGGGACAGGTTTACAAATAAAATAAAATAATATGTTAATAAGGCCACAGAACTACGTGCATTTCATCCGGACATCTGCAACATATTGACCAAAGACAAAATAAAGTAGGCGGAGCTACGAGCTGTGAAAAGAAAACGGTTGTAAGAGACATTTCACCTTTAGGGTGATCATGCAGAGAAGTCCGTGATAGAACATATAAGTCAATGACAATGGTAATGCATAAATGGTGAGCACATATCCCCTTATAGTGGTACATACTCCATCATTGAACAGATATACCAGCATACAATTTTTGTACTGTAATAAAAAAATGCAGCTTTGGAGGCAAACGACGGCGCAGCTTTGGAGGCAAACGACGGCGGCGCTTCGCAGTCCTGTCCATCATCAACAGCCACAACCACTCTGACAAGAGTGCCCGACTAAGAAGAAGAAAAAATTGAATACAGCCAGAGCAGCAGAATACTCTACAATTTCATCCACTTTGGCATTTAGGTATGCATCAAACAAAGAATAATAACCAGCTAAAAAAAATAAAAATGAAAATAATTTATTGTGATACTATCATAATAACCAATAATAATAAATTGATTTTTGATAAGTCAATTAATTTTATTAGCCTTTTTCCTTTAAAATATTAATTTAATAATGCCTAGCTTAATTATTTTAGAAGGAAAATAAATGTTCATAAATCTGTTTCATTAATGTTTATGTATAAATTAATTAATATTTCAATAATGAATGTGACATGATGACTTCAATGTGACAAAAGACATAGTTATATTGCAGCAAAACAAAGCATAGCGCAGCTTTGATAATTAATAATAGACTGCATCACTATATGGGTCAACCATCTGAATTGTGTGGGATGATAATAGATAGCAATTTATGCATGTATTCTGTTAAGCTTGGAAATAGACCTAGGGTTTGCATATTCAAAGTAGTTTGCTTGCAAATGTGAATATAAATTATGCCAGATATAATTTAGCCAGTTTACCCAAGGCTAACAGGTTGATGTACAATGCAATGTTTTAATTTAAGATTGTTAAAGAATATGTAATTTCAGATGAATTATTAGATGTGGAAATATTTTGTCAGAGTACTTATTAGGTTTAAGATGAAAATGTTTGGTTTCTACAGATATAGAAATATAAAAAATCATGATTATGTTTATTTTCTTTCTGATGATACTATAATAATGCTACATCAAAATATTGAAGTAATAATGCTACTCTTTTTACTTACTTATTGACAGAAATCTGACACAACATCAACAAAGTCTACAACACAAAGTGCAGTTTTGCAAGTATTGCATGTGAGTATTGTCTGTGTGGTCACGGATTAAGAATATGGATTGTCACCACCCCATATCATCCCATGGGTGTTGTAAGAGCCGACAGAGGGAGCATATTATGCAGAGAACAGCACTGTAAGAGAAGGAAAACTTGATACAAACCCTATACCAACCCGTTTGGCCAGCGTGGTATAGTAGGCCAATTCCTCCTTTCAAAGGAGAGGCCTAGTCCAGCAGTGGACTGTTAAAGGCTGAAAATGATGATTATCTCCAGTGCTTGTGTTATTTTACTATGATCATCATACATTATGGTATAAATTCTTTAGTATATTTATATTTAATTCATTGACAATAGACATACTTAACATTAAATTGAAAGGTGACCTTTCAAATTAAGTTTATAGCTGTATTATATACATAAAATTGTATGTTATAATGATATTAAATAATTTTTAAATTAAGTAGCAATATAAAAATACTTAGTAAGTATTTGATAAAGTCTACTTAAACACATATGAATAATAGAGCTTAGAAATAAATATTTAACAAATAAGATAATCCTTGAGGCATATAAACAGTGATTTTTCGAGACTGACAGCTTACCTGAACAATTGGAACAGTATAAAAATAAATTACCTCCATTTTCTTCTAGGATTTGCACAGTCTCTCCTATTTCCAGAGGTAGACCAGATTTGACATCTCCTTTCCAGTTGTAGACAGCTGAAATGAATTCATAAAAACTTTTACAAATTTGTTTTACATAATAAACTGTGTAAGAATGTTGATAGTTATTCTATAACTATTACAGGAACAAGGTAGAATACTAAATAATATATTTTTAACTATTAAACTTACATGACTTAAGGCTATTATGGCTTATTTAGAATATGTATCTTGATATGCTAAAATTCTTAAAGCCAAGTGTAATCATTTATAAGAGCTTAAAAGATTAGTCCTCAAAAAAATGTTTACTTCTATCAAAGCTACTGAAAATTACCTGTATATAAAATTACATTAACAATGAGGAATATCAATCAATTAAAGAGGGACATTATTGAGATAAACTTAGATGCCACTGTCATAAAACTTTAGACGAATCTAAGACAAGGCCGAAAAGATGCATGCTAGTTGATAAACAATAAAATAATTGAGAACAAACAAGTATTAAACATCTAAGAAAAGGGCAATCAAGGGATGGTGACATTGGTTTATATCTCTGCCTATTATAACTAGTAAGAAATAGTTAAAATTCATAACATGTTATTACGTTTCCGCTGTAATTGGCAGGATGTATCCGTACCGCGTAATGCTGATTGATTATAAAATGACAACTTACCGACTGCTAGCTTGGGTGATTTAGATGGAATCCACATTTTTGCACCCAGCACTGCCGACTTCCACGAATTTTGTAAACAGAATTCACTGAACCATTATAGACGAATTGTTATTTTCATCCCAAAATAGATAATCAATTCTGAACATTGAACAAAACCCTGTGTTCGATCAAAATTTTTTGACAAGTTACTTACTAGTGATGTGACTTACAATAGTAAAACAAGTTTAGTATGAATCATAGAAGTTGAAAAGTAACAAAATGTGAATGTGGCTAATGCAAAAACCATGATCATATTCATTACCGGTATGTAAATATAAGGATGATGCTTGATAATGATACATTCTGCCACATTAATTTGCCGTTGTTTTATGACTTTTATCGAACAATAGCTTTGGTGGATATAACACAGGGCAAGATATAAGGTGGGACATTGTTTGTCTTTCACCGCACGACAATATCAATATCAGCATGCTTCATGAAAAACACAAACTGGTGCTACATATATGATCATTTCAAATTCAATGAGCAAATTAGCCCTTTGTGTATCACCATGGCATAAGATAATACATAATGATGATAACACGATGGATAAGAGCAGGACATCATCTGTATATATAAAATCCTTGCGTTACTGACTGAATGATAGACAAGCTACAGCCAAAACTATTAGGCGTAGGAAGCTGAAATTTGGCATGTATGTAAGTATGTTCTTTGGGGATCGTAGGGGTGCACTAAGTCGTGATTCCCGAAATTCCCACGGGAACGGGCAAAAACGGTTAAATTAAAAAATGTGCGGGCATAGCTGCGGGCGTCATCTAGTTCTATAATAAAACCCTGAAAGTAAATTCATAGACCGTTGCTAAAAGTAACTATATTATGCCGTGATATATACCTATCTACTTAAAATATAATATTGTGTAGTGAAAACCGTTGCTTGTAATTGAGTAACTAATGATTGAGTATAAAGGATAAGTTTTGTGCTTATTGCAACCGGTAGCGGACTAAGGCTACGTCCGCACAGACAGGTGGCTTGCTTAGCGCCTAAAGTCTAGCTAGTCACCAAGTGAATAGCTTAATAAAACGAACGTTAGAAAATGTACGGGACCGGCCGGTCGCTTAGCGTCTATCGAAGTAACAAACGTGTTGTTTTTTTTTGCGAGGCATTATAGAATAGAAATTAGATGAAATATTAATTGCACCAGTTTTTAAAAGAGAACCTCTGTATCATCTAGCTAGTCAACTTCATATAAATCATTATCTTCTTGTCCTGGTCCCAATTTATTTGGGCTCGTTGCAGTACGTCCTTCGCTTGCATGCTTCTCTCTTGCCCGTCATCTGATCATTTATCCCTTTCTCTTTCATATCCATCTACACAGTCCATCCATCTTTTCCTTGGCCTCCCTCTCCCTTTCCATCCCTCTACCTTCATATTCATCATTTGCTTACCTACATACATATCATCTCTTCTTTCGACTTCCTTTGACTTTCTCGTCTATAGGCGCCACTTTCAGACTACCTCTTACGTATTCATTCCTAATCTTATCCAGTCTCGTAACTCCACACATCCATCGCAACATTCTCAACACTCAGCTCCATACAATACGACAGGTCTTATAACCGCCTTATATAATATGCGTCCCTTGAATTTCAAAGGCATTTTAGGATCGCATATTGTGCCCGAGACATGTCGCCATTTCATCCATCCTGAGTTGATCCTTTGCCGAACATCCCGGTCAATTTCACCGTCGCGTTGCAGGAGTGAACCGAGGTAGCGAAAGTCGGAGCATACTGGTAGGTTAAGTTAGGTTACAGACGCAATAATTTCGCAATTGTTAATACAGATTACAGAACATTATACTCCCCAATAATTGATCATGACTTATTTATGTCATGAACCCAAAATGATGGATAAGGGCGTGAAATAGTATGTTCAAAGACGAATTTTCTGTAAGACGCGCTTTTTTAACTATTTTTAAGTGACATCTCGTCAACGGGTCGGGGACAAGCGATGACCAAAAGACAATGACCAAGGCACCTAGCGACCCGCCAAACCACCTCTCAGTGCGACCACCGTGTATCCTAGAAGTTACCAGAATGCAAGCCACTGGGCTCTAGGAGCTAAGCAAGCTGCCAGTCTGTGCGGACGTAGCCTTATAGTGTAAGTAGATTTTGCTTATAACTTGACCATTTCCCTGGGTATCTACATTGCTTGCATACTTTGGACTTCCATTACCTAATATTTTTATTATACTTATATCAGTCAGTATGCACAACTTATGTACTCTGCTAGTCAGTAACATCAGCGAGTCAGTGCCTGTAACTATTTATATATACTATAAAAATAGTAGCGGACTTTAAAAAGCGGTGGCGGTCATTGTCACAGCGTAAGGCAAAGCGCTCAGTTTGCTTTTGCAAGTTTTCCTGGTCGATAGGTTAACCCATGGTAGTCAACGCATTGCTAAGATGTCGTGACTGTTTGCCGGATGTAAGCGACATCACAATCATCACATATTTAACTGAACAAAATTATAGAGTTATTCGCTGGTTTTGTGTTTAGGTAGATCAACTTGTCATATTATTAATGGATGGATTGTACTTAAATAAAAAGAAAATTAGTAATTTACTTTTTTTATTTATAGACTCACGCCTGTATCTCCGAAGGGGTAGGCAGAGGTGTAATATTACACCCACATTTCGCCATGAATTTTTAGGTCCCACGTAATAGTGGGCGAGCATATTGCCGTACCGGACACATTAGCAAATTCCGTGCTGCTACTGAGAATTCCCTAACGGAAAAACCCAATAACACTTTGCCCGGCCCGGGAATCGAACCCGAGACTTCCCAAACCCACGCGCACATATATGCCACGACACCAACGAGGCAGTAAGAAAATTAGTAAAAGGCTACAAAATTGTGAAATAGCAATTCCAATGACTTAAAAGTTTCAATCAATCAATCAATAATCTGTTATTTGCAAGAATATGGTAGTTATAATGGTGTTATGACAATGATTTTCTGCATATTCTGCCAAGACTGGCGTACAAATACAGCTTCTTAAGCTGTGTTAGTTGGGTATTATATACTTATATTCTTATCTTCTAGGTAATCTTATACTAATAATATATAAAGCTGAAGAGTTTGTTTGATTGTTTGTTTGTTTGTTTGGTTGAACGCGCTAATCTCAGGAACAACTGTTCCGATTTGAAAAATTCTTTCAGTGTTAGAAAGCCCATTTATTGAGGAAGGCTATAGGCTATATAACATCACGCTATGAGCCACGGGAGCAGAGCAGTAGCCTTAAATAACGCGGGTGTAACCGCGGGCATCCTCTTGTCTTTTGTACAATAATAATTTGTGTTTAGTTACTCCAACCATTCTTGTAAGATGAGACTAATCGGCGCAATGGTTGCATGACCCACCTTAACCACGGTTGGCGCAATCCATGTAAAACATGCTGATATGTAAAGGAATGTATGTACAAAACAAGTATTGCACGTTGGCTTATAAGCATTCAAGTGGAAATTAAGTAAGCCATATCTAGCTTCGCATGCACAGTTGTTACAATTTGTCAATATCTTTGAACCAGTTCCGCTTGTCATTATAAGCATTAGAAGACTTCTATTTATATTTTGTGTAATTGCGTATTTCTTGCAGTTATCGGGGCCGAGCCGTCCCTATGTGCAATATGCGCGGCGCACACAGGTACCAGGATAATAGGGGCGCCGCGCGCCGAGATATGCGTTAATTATAACAGTTATTTTAGAAAAGGGATGACAAAAAAGGCGCTTCACAGATTTCACACACAGGCGCAGTGGCGTAGGTAGGCGGTGGCGGTCCGCCCCGAGTGCCACCCATCCAAAAAAAAGGGATGAAAAAGAGACACCCAAAACTCAACTTTAAGAACAATGTACAAAATATTAAACGACATCGAGAGTTAGCCCGAAATTGTTAGGTATCGACAAAAAAAATCAAGTTCATCCGCCAACTTCCAGATGCCACCCAAGCTAGCCTACGCCACTGCACAGGCACTTCATAGATTTCGCACACAGGTGCTGGATTGAGTCGGCTCGGCCCTGGCAGTTATACTTTGAAAGAACCATTAAATATTGCAATCTCCATTTCTGAAAAAAAAAAAACATAGGAGCTCGAGTGCATTCGTATGCACTACTTGATTTTGATTAGTATTTTGACGGGAACGCATATCAAGCCATATTATTATTTGGCGTCTGAAAAGGGCAGGTAAAAAATCAAATGAAAATAAAACATAATAGGCACAATACTAAAGGAGCTTACTATTATATTATAGTCGATAATTCTGGGAGTAAAAAACAATTTTAATTGATGATCTCAGTCACATTACTACTATTATTCATTAAAATATTGCATTTCACTTGCCGACCGTGTCATGAAATAACCTACATAGATGATATATTATAACCAGAGAATAACCTATAATAATTTTGACACAGATGACTTACCACGCACAAAAAAAATTACCTGCTGATAACAAAGAAACTCGTCCTAAGCACAGACGTTTCATAAGTTACAATTTATGTTACTTCATTTCAATTATTAGTTATATTGGAAAAAAATAACAAACTTTAGAAGCCATAAATGGTTTCGTATGTGGTAAGGGGATAATAACGCGTTATAGACCCGTTATCAACTTATTTATTAACACGAACATAAAAATAATGACTTTTTGGAGTCTACTATGAACAGGCTAAAAAATAATAACAAAATATTGTTTTTGATCTTGTCGAATACGGTCAAAATTTACAATAAAAAAGTCATCATCATTATCCTAGCGCAGTCCCGGCTCTGATCCTGAGATCTTCGCCTTGGAGTCCGGGGTCTAGGTTCAATCGACAAAGTAACCTGCTGTTATAATTATAGTTGAACCGTGTAACTAGTACAGCCCTATAGGAGATAGGTAGCCAAGTTTGACATTGACATTACGGCATTGACATTTTGACATAAAATTAAAATTGCTATTGCTTGCTTGAGTTGCTTGCCTTGCTTGCTACACAAATAAACGATTTACAGCAATCACAGGTAAAGTTTAATTATTTTGTTTACTTCAAGAGCAATCTGTAATAACACAGTATGTCAGACAATTTCATACCTTTAAATCAGAGCACACCAGTGCAGCATAAATGGCAGCCTGGAAGAAATCAACACCAAAGATACCAAAACAAACGCAACCATAACAACAGCAACAGGCGAGGTGGACACAATAACAAGTGGGGTAACAGCTCACGAAGTAGCTATGAGGTAAATTTGTCATTTCACAAATGTTTTGCAGTATTGAACACCGCTCCCCTCACATATGATTTCCTTTTTTTTAAGTCTACTGCCCTGCAAAGCCTTATCTGCTGTCCAACCAAATAGTTCTAAGCAGTGTTAGCCTAGTACAAAGACTCATATACTACTACACGGATGTTTGATATTCAAACGTGCTTCGCGCACCACTTGATGCTTTGAAATTTAATCTGCATTCAATTGCTAGTAATCTATTGGTCAACAGTTAAAGAATCACACATGCTGGTTTCATGATGATAGTTACCATCAATAGTGCCCACTGTGCTTGATAGACCTATTCCACTAGCCAAGTGCAGTCAGATAGCAGGTAGTGGTGGACTATGGGATAACCATACTCATTGTATCTAGCAGAGGTAACATTGAGATAGCTTATAAACAAGCCTTATATAAAATATCATCTAGTATCGTAAGAATTGACTAGAAAATATAACAAATTATGCAAATTAATAAGGAAAGTGTATTACTGAAGCTTTTAAACTTACTTAATCTTACTTTTAATAGTTTAATTAGGCTACAAAGCAACACTTATGAATCTCACATCTCAATTTTTTTACAGCCCTCTTTGGGATAGTATGAGGAAAGGGCTTTATAACATACAGTTCATTAGTAGGTTCTTAATCCTATGTCTTGTATAATTTCAGAGTAATTCAAGCAACAACAGTTATGGACAAGACAGCAGGAACAATATTGATGCCTACTTACATCCCTCCATGTTGCAAGATCCCTGGAAAGCATTACGAGAAAAGAATGAATTTATGAATAACAGTAACAATTCATGACTTGTGTACTTTTTTTTATTTAAGTAATTTTAGGATGTATTTAATACCATGCATTAAATTGTTGACAGCATTATCTACCAAATGGCTGTGCTAGCCCAAATCTTCATTCAACTGAAATTACATGAAACATAACTTTTGAAAATGTTGACCAGAACAGACAATTTACTTGCTAGTGATTGCTTCTGTAACTTGCTTACTTAGCTGCCAGCCACTGTACAGCAGAAGTGAAAATCCTAGTATACTTTCACAATAAAAATAGGTGCCTTTAATAAAACAGTTCTTTTGTTTTGGTGTAAATCTTAACTAGCAAGTAAGTAAGTTTAAGTGCACACAAAAAGGTTTCTATACCATGCATCTAGTTCAGTAAGATAAAGACATGTAAGTTCTTGTACCAAAGTGTGAAGGAACTCGGACGAAGATCAATAGGAATCCTTTTTCAGATTATCTACATACAATACAATTGTTCGAGTTTTGTGATTGATGAGATTTGTGTTGCAGTGTGAATAATGAGTACAAGTGGCCACACACGTCGCACACACCACACATCTGCGGTGATTTTATGCAAAATGTATTAAATTCATTGTATACAAGTTTTGGTCCATTTGTGCATAGCCTAACACACACAACTCAAACAATTGTAAGTAGATAAAATCTCGCAATTCGCCTACTAATAATGCTAGAAATAAGTTTTACTGCAATTTTTATGTGATTTCTATGTAAGTTACTGTTCTGAGCACTCGCCACTCACTGTCCTCAACATACCACCGGTCGCCGCCAAGGTGCCTGTGGTCGGCGGTCCGTTTGAGCAGTCTTAATTTAAATTTTAAGCAGCTTGTACATAGCTCTCAGCTCAGTAATAATTTAGGATCGTTTATAAACAATGATTAGTCAAGATCTACTTTTCATAAATTTTCACGCCTGTAGGTATCCCCGAAGGTAATAAGGCAGAGCCGCAGAGGTGTAATATTAGCAGCGATAGCCCAGTGGTGTTCGCAACGGACTGCCGATACGATGGTCTCGGGTTCGATCCCTAATTACCCCGGGCACACACCTCTGACATTTCCAAGTTATGTGTGCATTAAAAATATTAATTATCGCTCGCTTAACAATGTGCCTGATAGATGGCAATAGGCTCGCCCTCTATTACATTGGGACCGAAACATATCTGGCGAAGGGTTGGTGTGTAATACACCTCTGCCTACCCCTTCGTCAAGCGTGAAGATATGTGTGTGTGTAATATTACACCCACATTTCGTCTTATGAATTTTAGGTCCCACGGTACACGTGGGCGAGCCTATTGCCAGACTCTGTTGTGCTAATGAGAATTTGGCAAAACTCAGTAACACTTTTGCCCGACCCGAGACCCGATCAGCATATATACGCACGCTATCCACTTGACCACGGATGCAGAAGATTATTGTCAGACCTAAAATAAGCAGGTAGTTACTTGATATTTGATGGCACGGGCTGTTGCCGCAACTCCACGTCTTGGCGTATATTTTGCGTGCGGGTGGGAATGGTGTCGTCATTCGAGCCACCCCAGCTCTTCGAGGAAGGCCAGCAGACTCTTGATGTGGCCCACGGCCTCCCTCAGGGTGCTGTATCTGGTCAGGTACTGCTGCCTGTACTGTGCGACCTCAGGGCAGTCGAGGAGCAGGTGGGCTGCCGTCTCGTCTGCTGCCATACAGGCCCTGCACAGCGGGCTGTCGGTGATACCTATAGTAAATAGGTGTTTATTAAAGAATCCGTGTCCTGTGTAGGCGGCCGTGACTGTCCGTAGTTGTTGTTTGGACAGCCGGAGGATTTGTTTGGCTATCTTACCGTCTACTGCGGGAAGAGCCTCCTTGGCCTGCCTACATGTTTCAATACCAATCCAGGACTGGTTGTGTTTGGTCCTGGTCCTATTTCTTACCAGGTTGCGATAAAAACCAGAAGGGAGGGGAATAATGGGCTCGGGTCCCACCACCTCTAAAGTGGCCCCTCTTCTGGCAAGTACGTCGGCTGCGTCATTCCCTCTTGAGCCACTGTGGCTCTTGATCCATTGCAGTGTTAATTTGTTTAGTTTACCTACCTCTGTTAGTTTCTGGTGGCATTCAAGCGTGAGTGCCGAGGTGATAGTATGGCTTTTGAGGGCTGAGAGGACAGCCTTACTATCTGAGAGGATCCTAATGGATCGTTCCCTTACCTCACGTGCCATAATTGCTGTGGCAGCTAGGATTATGCCAAAACATTCGGCCTGGTAGACCGTGTTGTAGGCTCCCAGCGGTGCTGCGATGTTGATGTTTAGGTCCTCGGAGAATACTCCTGAACCCGTACCTGTATCTGTTTTAGACCCATCTGTGAAGATCGTGAGCTCGTTGTGGTTAACAGCTTCTTCGTGTAGGTCCTCGTACAGTTGGATTTTGTATTTCTTGTCAAAAACAAATTGTTTCGGTATACGGTCGCCAATGGCTTGTGTGATAGGAACTTCTTTAAAGAGTGTATTTAAGTTGTTAGTGTGCGGTGTGTTAGTGTCTTTCCAGAGCTTCAGAGCTCTTAGCCGGACTGCCGACATCGTTGCTTCCTGTTGTATGAACAGGTGCAATGGAGGCAGGTCCAGCAACACTTCAAGTGCCGCTGTTGGCGTTGTTTTCATACAGCCCGTGGCCGCTAAGCATGCAAGTCTTTTAAGCTTTTGAAGCTTGTTGGCGGCCGTTATTAGGTTGGTCCGAGGCCACCACACTACTGCGCCGTAGCTTACCATCGGACGTATTATTGTCTTATAGAGCCATAAGACAATTTTGGGGGATAGGCCCCAGCGTTTACCTATCATCTTCTTGCACTGCCAGAAGATGATGCTGGCTTTATTGAGCTTATTTTCCATGTCAATTTGCTGTCGAGAGTGACGCCCAGGTACTTGACCTCGGTAGACAGCTTAAGCTCTGTATCAAATAACCTGGGCAATCGGTAAGTACCCAGCGCGCGTTTGTGTGTGAACATAACTAGTTCGGTCTTGGTCGGGTTTACAGATAATTCGTACTCATTACACCACCACTCTACTATGCGTAGGGCTTGTTGGTAGTTACTGAATAAGCAGACATTCAGGACCTATGTGGATTCATGGTACAGTCGCCATCAGATATATTGTAGCAGACAAGGTGACCAAATACTTCTGAACAATTTAAAATGTCAATAAGTTCCATTCGCTACAAGTTACCATTAATATCTGAACATTTATTACCTCGTTAATATCTGAGCAGATGCTTGTCAATAATTTCTATACAAACTAACAAACCAAAAATATCTGAACACTTACAACGTCAAGTGTATCTACGCAGCAAACGCTGAGCTTACCTAGTTCGTTACTGCGTGATATAAAGGAGGAATTAAAAACGACGACTATCATTTGTTTAAGAAGCAACTGATAATTTATGTAAATGTCAAACTATTGATAGAAAATAGATCATGGTTTTGTAATAAAATTAAAAATTATTGTTTTTTTTTTTTATTTATGACAACATAAGTAGTATATATTATAAAATGTTAGTATTTTGTGTAACCTCCTTCTGCATTCAATAGGTATGTCTTGTAACCGTTTCCGCATGGAACCAACAACGTTTTCACAAACATTTCGGCCTCTGAAACGTTATTTGCATGTTGTCTTAATGCTTCCTTTGTTCGACATTGATTCCCATCCCACTCTTGCACCATTTTACCCCATAAGTTCTCAATGGGATTGAGATCTGGACTTTTTGGCGGTAGTTAAAGTTAGCTCTCTTTGTTCATTAATCCATGCTTGTACAGTACGAGCATTATGCACTGAGCTATTATCTTGAATGAACGTTATATGTTCATCTTAATTATAAAATATTACAGTTGGAAGAAATGTATCTTCAAGAAGTTCCTTGTAATTCATTGAGTTCATTCGTCCGCTTATTTCTACAAGCTCACCAGAGCCATTTTTGCACATCCATCCCCAGAATCCAATTGTACCTAATACGAACACTCCGGCGATTAGGCAGCACATTTTGCTCCAATTACCGTGTACATATTTTGTGGTCTCCACAAACTCAATCTGCCATTATCCGATGAACAGAATACTTTCTCGTCCATAAAGATAATGTTATCAAAATTGTGATTTAAAATAATTGGCCGCAAATTGCAGCCGCTGCATTTTGTGCCTTGGTGTGAGAGTTGGCTTTCTTGCTGGTAGGTACTCTATTTAGTAAACCTCCTTCTTTTAATCGTCTTCTTACGGTGCTACTGGACACTTGAAATGTACTTGAAAACTGTGTAGTATTAATAAATCTTTCATTTCGTAGAATAGCTTCTAGTCTTGATTTCTTGTTGTTGCACGCGGACGACCAAATGATACATGATTATTCAAAGTACCCTCTTGCTGCCATCTTCCCAGCCATAAATATACAGTATTTCTCTTTAATAGTTTTACATCAGTCATAATTGTCTGTCTGTCTGATAGACCATCATCCTTTAACTGAATTATTTTATTTTTCAATTTAGCATCTATACGGTATGAACTCATATTACATTAATTAAAATCAGTAATCCAATATCTATAATAGGCCAGTCATTTAAGCTTAAATTAGGTAAGAAACTCGGAATTCGAGATACCCAGCTGTAAGTCTGTAAATACTCGTATATTGACGCCCTAAAAGTTGTCTCAAAACCTACATATGTAGGGTAGGTAGGGTGTACGCAACTATTAAATTTCAAGGTCAAAGGTCACAAAAATCGTTTTTATGCGCTTTTTTTGTAAATATCTCATTTCCTATGGGTTTTTTGCTATTTGTATTCATTATCAATATTGTAGAATACAAAATTCTCTTCAAATTTTGTTTTAAAAATTTTTCATACGGTGAACCGTTTTCGAGATAGACGGCGGAGAGCGCACGGTCACAGCATCACTTCGGTGCCTCCGGTCGAAAACGCGCCATATATAGCTGATGAACTATCGATAAATCAATGATTATAAATATTTGTCAATTTTTATTAACTATTATATTATATTGTATCATTTTCTTGATGCATTAAATCTATAAAGTTTCCTAAAATTAATAAATAATTAAGGGAAAAACTTAAATGATAATATAATTATATTCCCATTTACACTAATGACATTTTAAATCGAAAATAATTAAGTGCATCTTCTTTAAAATCTGTAAATTTTAAAATCCTTCCACTACGTCAAAAATTATACCTGGGAATTATACGGGCCCCTATTATACACTACGGACCTTTGTATTTAAAGCCAGCAGGGACAGATGTTCAATTGTATTGTATAGTTACGACCGTTTTCTCTTTATTTCAGTTTGAATCGTATCTTGGTAACTACGGACGTACAATTTCAAGAACTATGGCCGATTTGTGTTTTCTATGTAATAAGTAAGAAGAGAAGAAGAATCGCTTATTGAAGTAGTGCGCGGTATGAAATCTCTACGAACTGCAAGTGTCGAACGAAACGACGGAAAAATTTATTATTTAAAATCAGTAACCTCTTTTAAAGTGCATGAAAAGTGCCGAAGTGTTTACATTTGTAAAAATTGTATCCAAGCAGCAAAACGGAAGCAAGAAGGAGAAACTATAACTTCTACATTAGTACTCCGTAAAAAACGAGATGAAGTGTTTGATTTTTTTTCAAACTTGGTTAGGGCATGATTTGGAACCCCAGGTATGGAGTTGGGCAATGCAAAACGGTTTTCTGGAGCCTATCATGACAATTTTACCACCTGCTCCAGAAGATTTGCTAAATACAATTTTCTGCAACTGCAAGAGTGGTTGTGGTTCGCAATGCGGATACAGGAAAGCGGGCTTGCAATGCTTTTTAGCTTGTGACCAATGTAATGGGCAAGTTTGTCTCAATGCTCTAACCATATCAGAGCGACATTAACGAAGATGGAACCTTCGACCTTACGGGGTCATCATGGAAGAACTTGAGACAAATGTCGTTGAAGACGATAATGAAGACCAGTTTGAAATTTACCAGCAGCCGGAAGACGACGATGAAGAGGAAGAAGATGATCAAAATTATAAATTGTAGTTTTTGTACCCTTTATTATTTTTTTTACTTTTAATAAAAATAAATGTATTGAATGATATTTTTTAATAAAAAGATTAATTCATAATTTATTTGTTTTTTTTTTTCATCACGTAAGAAGTTATTAATATTAATTAGGCTAAAATTCTAATATAATTCCTATATTTTCATTAACAATTCTGCAATTACATGGGCAGGTAAGTGTTGTTAAATAAATTAATACTGAATAAAAAGTGGATAGGTTAGGAAAAAAATTATAAAATATAATATAATAGTTAATAAAAATTGACAAATATTTATAATCATTGATTTATCGATAGTTCATCAACTATATATGGCGCGATTTCGACCGGAGGCACCGGTTGACCTGAAGTGATCGTGTGACCGCGCGCTCTCCGCCCTCTATCTCGAAAACGGTTCACCGTATACAATTTTTTTTATACAAAATTTGTTGAGAATTTTGTATTCTACAATATTGATAGTGAATACAAATAGCAAAACACCTTGACGTTGCAATGAGATATTTACAAAAAAAAGCGCAAAAACCAATTTTTGTGACCTTTGACCTTGAAATTTAATAGTTGCGTACACCCTACCATATGTAGGTTTTGAGACAACTTTTAGGGTGTCAATATACAAGTATTTACAGACTTACAGCTGGGTATCTCGAATTCCGAGGTGAACTTACTACTTATAATGACTGGACTAAATACAGTCCGTTCACAGTTATTTTACCTCTGACAGATGTCGGTGTTTATTTTCTTTATGTTGGAATTGTACTCTTTGATGACAGGAATGTAAAATAGGGTTACCCGTGCATAACATTTTACCCAATATTAGTGGAAATGCTTCAAAAATTCAAATGCTTGAAGCTCATGGCCGCAAAGTGGTTAGATTACCGCCATACGCGAGATAAACGCAATTGAACTTATGTGGAGTCTCATTAAAAGGCGAGTCACAAGCAACAATTTAGGACAAGAGGCAACCAACATTGAGAATTTAGCTGAAGAAGCTTTTCAATCTATCACTGCAGAAGACTGACAAAAACAATGCAAACATGAGCGCCACATTGAAGACAAGCTTCGTGAAACAGATGGGTCTACGGATGCTGAAATGGACAGGTTCATAATAGAATTAAATTCCGAGTCTGATACAGAATATGACAGCAGTTACGAATCATCATAACATTGGCAGTCCACATGGATTATTCTTATAGACTCACGCCTGTTTCCATGCAGGGGTAGGCAGAGGTGTAATATGACACCCACATCATTCTTATTCAAAATAAATATGAAAATTAAATTTACAGTTTTTGTATTTGATAATTAGAACCTCACGTTGGCGTAATTATGATGCGTTTACCTTTATATATTAAATAGACAACATTTTTATTATAACTACTTATCTTCATAGGAAATTAGTTATTTCGTAAGAAAATAAATGTACATGCATATAGCCATGCCAATATCAAGAGGTTTTGTTACAAACATTACTTCCAAATATTTAATACGATCGGAGGGGGATTGGAGTATTATATACCAAATATAGCAACACAACGCCCAGGTTGGCCAATCTAACAGCTAGAGGTAAAATAACTGTGAACGGACTATACTTGATAATACGTTGCTTGCCTCTTGCCATTGCATGACACATTGAACATGACAATCATGCCATGACTCAAAACTACATTATGTTATAAACTGACAGTCATCATATTATATAAATTAGCAAAAGAGTTCCTATATATATTGTGTTGTATTTATAGTAAAGAAACACTTCCTACTGCAATTTTTCCTCAACTGCTCAGATTTCTAAGACTAGGTACCTACCCCATGTGCTTAGATACACTTGACGTTGTAAGTGTTCAGATATTTTTGGTTTATAGTTTGTATAGAAATGATTGACAAGCATCTGCTCAGATATTAACGAGGTAATAAAATCAGGCAAGACAAAGAAGTAGGACGGCGAGTCGAAAATGCCTGGAAGAGCTTCTGGTCAATGAAAGAGCTACTGAAGGGCAACCTTCCACTGACACTCAAGCGAAAGTTCGTCGATATGTGTATATTGCCCGTCCTAACCTACGGTGCCCAAACATGGTCCTTGACGGAATTTCAGAAGTCCAGACTGAAGATTTGCCAAAGGGCTATGGAACGTAGCATTCTCGGGGTAAAAAGGACCGACCGTGTCCGAAACACCACGCTACGTTCCCAAACACGCATAGCCGATGTTGGTTTAAAATCTGCCAGGCTGAAGTGGGACTGGGCTGGTCACCTCTGCCGTATGCACCCAGAAAGGTGGGCTTATTTAATAACCAGTTGGGTGCCTCATGATAGTCGACGACGACGCGGCAGACCTAAACGGAGATGGCGGGACGACTTAGATGCATTCGACAGCGACTGGCCGAACATAGTACAGGACAGGGATGAATGGCGGTCCAAGGGAGAGGCCTTTGCCCAGCAGTGGGACACATGTACAGGCTAAATAAAAAAAAATAAAAAAAAAAAAAAATGTTCAGATATTAATGGTAACTTTAGCGAATGGAACTTATTGACATTTTAAATTGTTCAGAAGTATTTGGTCACCTCGCCTGCTACAATATATCTGATGGCGACTGTACAAAAATTAGAAGGTAAACTATTTGTTATACAAAATATCAGTGTTTGCTGCTACTCGTATCTCCTGGTTTGTAAATTACAGTTCTTAAAATATTTATATTTAAGTTGAGGGATACAGTAATGACATATTTATTGTGATTATATTTTAGTCATAGGTAATTGAATAAATAGTTAAGTCTGCTAATAACATTTTTATTTTAACAGTACCTATATACAACCCATGGTAAATGTGTATTATAGACTTATCGAGACAAAATCTTTCTTCTTTCTTTCTCTGAGCGTTATCCCAGTTTCAGTCTGGGGTCCGCTTTCTAGTCTAACCGGATTTGGCTGAATATTAGCTTTTCCACGGAGCGACTGCCTGTCTGACCTCCGCAACCCGAAGGGATAACGATATTCCATGGTTTAGACTAGTGTCAGTTTATTTAGAAGGTACTGACGCCCTGTAACGACTGTCAAAGATCTTCATGACAACCGGGACCGACGGCTTAACGTGCTCTCCGAGGCACGGGACAAGCGATAATTAACAATTCAATACGCACATAACTCCTCATTGGTGCGCGCCGTGGATTCGAACCTGATACCCTCTGCATGGCAGTCTGTTGGTATATCCACTCGGCTATCGCTGCCTTACTTATCGAGACAAAATAATAGACAAAAATATATTTTCTTCTCGAGTTGATAGTACAAAATTAGTACAGATATGACTGCACGGTTAGTGTGTAGTGGTTTAAGCGGTGGGCTCGCCGCTTGGTTCTGCGCCGCGTGTCGTGGGTTCGATTCCCACACGAGACAACACTTTGTGTGATCTACAAATTTTCGTCTCGAGTCTGGGTGTTCATTGTGTCCGTTGGTTGTATGTTTGTAAAGTCCCCCGCGACACAGGAATTTCTTTCTAGTGCGGGAGTTGTCTTTATAAAAAGAACATACATACATAGACTCACGCCTGTTTCCCCGAAGGGGTAGGCAGAGGCATATTAAACGCCCACTTTTCGCCAGTGTTTTGATCCCACGTAATAGGTGGCGAGCCTATTGCCGCTTATCGGGATTTTAAAAATAAAAAAGAAGAAGATATCAAATGGCACCGCCCCAGTATAAGTATGTGGCTACAACAACGGCATTGTCTGCGGTTTGGCATAGATCGGCCGCCGAACATTTGTGCGGGCACTTAGGACATCTAGCTGGTGAGTCATGGTCTGTTCTGGAGCTGGCGATGCTCCCCAGTGTGTAGAGGTCAATCTTCGTAGAAGATTATTCCAGGTGTCAATTTTCTGCCTGGTAGCCTCGCAGCGGCGCCGATAGGTGAGAGACCCATCAAGTATGACTCCCAAATACTTGGGGTTAGGACTATGTTCGATGTTAGCGCCCTGCCATGTGATGCTGGCTTTGTTGTTGCGGAGATGAAATGCGCTTGCCTGAGTTTTGCTTGGTTTCGGTTAAAGTCCATTATAAAAATAACTGACCTTATGTTTTCTATTTTTGCAAAATGCGGCTAGACCATCACTATAAAAATGCCATAAGTGCCTAACTTGTGTTTTATAAAGCGCAATAATAGTTAACTAGTTGCTGGTGTAAAGTACCTATCTACCACTTGCTTAGAATTATATTAAACTATTCTAGCATCCAATTTCGTTAATTTTCTTAATGGCTTCCAAACTGGAATTTGTTTTTAAATCATTGAGAGGCTGAGGATGTCCAGGCTCTCGGCGCACAGAGATAGGTACAATGAATTTGTCACGTGAAAGGTCTATAGGTCTCTTCATTTCGGACACAAGACGTTACCATCTTTCCTCTGTCGCATTTGTGACTATTAGTCATCCACTTTTTAATAAATGTTCTGCATTGACAGCAAGTCGACGAATTTCCGCCGTAATCTAAAAAGCAGAAATTTGTTTTAATTCAGAGTCATTTTCGAAATTTTCTAATGAGATTTGTAGGTACACTACGAGATCATCACGATAGTAAAGGGCAACGAGGCGAATGACCAAGACGAAATTGGTCATTAATTTCGATGATAAGCACTTCTCTGGATTGTGTACAGGTTTTATCATCTCGCTTGGAAGGTAGCATGACTTCCCCTTTTTAGGGTCGGTACATATCTAACAGAAAGTGCGTCGAGCGTATCTGCATCGGTCGCGTCTATTCTGTCAAATTAGACCTGCCGCATTACGCGTCTTGTCAGTTTCGTTCAGCATCTACAGTGCGGTTGTGTTTTGTAACATTGAATTTTAAAATGAAGCCCATCGAAGTAATAGCTATTTGGGAGGCCCTTGAACAAGATCGAAAAAGGGAACGTTGACATTGGGTGCAACCTTTAATACTAAAAGAATAACAAGGGGCCAATTTCATTGTCTATATTATTATTACATTAGACTGTGTTCAATGCGATACACGCACAAGGAATAGAAATAGGCTACATAGACCTTATTAGAAATATTTATCGTAATAGCACAGCAGCAGTACGAATAAATTCCACAGGACGAGTCTTTCCTATCCAAATTGGAGTACCTAGGTAAAACAAGGTGACCTGCTGTCCCCTAAATTATTTGCAGCCTTTAGAAGAAGTTTTTAAAGAGTTATTCGACGAGTGGACTGACAAAGGTATTGCCGTCGGTGAAAGGAGGTTGACAAACCTTCGATTTACCGACGACATTGTTCTGATGTCATCTTCAGCAGAAGAACTGGGTGTCATGCTTAACGACCTGCATGAGGCGAGCCACAGGATAGGACTTCAAATGAACATGTCAAAGACCAAAATAATGACTGACAGCACAAAGCTAAAGCTAAACGTAGGGAATGCGGAGATCGCATATGTCCAGGTATATTTATATATAGTAGATAATCCATCGGTTAGTGAGTGTGTAAATTTGTATGTACCAAATAATTATTTGCGGGGTTGTCGTCGGCAACACCGTCTCCTCACCTATCCTCCAACATGGCGCCTCCCTCATGCTGCAAATAGTCCCACCGGAAGGGCCATACAATTGATCAACATTTTTTTACAAAACAATGAAGAGGCAGACATATTTTCTGACAAAATAACTAAATTAATGCAAGCAGTCATGATACATTTTAATAAACTGTAATGTCGCTATCCAATCCAACCAAATTTATCATATATAATTATGTAATATCGCTTTTTTTTCTGACATTCTGGTATTTAATTTAATAATGAATAACTCTTGTATTGTAATGTTTGTTTGTGTGTTGTAATTTTTGATATTATAATATAGTGTTTTTTCTTTTCTCTATTGACATTATCGTATTCAATTTAATAATTACCTAATCATTCTTGTTATCTAATAATGTTTAATATTATAAATATCGCTTTTTTTTCTGACATTCTGGTATTTAATTTAATAATGAATAACTCTTGTATTGTAATGTTTGTTTGTGTGTTGTAATTTTTGATATTATAATATAGTCTTTTTTCTTTTCTCTATTGACATTATCGTATTCAATTTAATAATTACCTAATAATT
This sequence comes from Euclidia mi, assembly GCA_944739405.2. Taxonomy (NCBI): domain Eukaryota; kingdom Metazoa; phylum Arthropoda; class Insecta; order Lepidoptera; family Erebidae; genus Euclidia; species Euclidia mi. The sequence goes on from OX123188.2 coordinate 70,894,491, forward strand.
CTTGTTATCTAATAATGTTTAATATTATAAATATCGTTTTTTTTTCTGACTTTCTGGTATTTAATTTAATAATGAATAACTCTTGTATTGTAATGTTTGTTTGTGTGTTGTAATTTTTGATATTATAATATAGTTTTTTTTCTTTTCTCTATTGACATTATCGTATTCAATTTAATAATTACCTAATAATTCTTGTTATCTAATAATGTTTAATATTATAAATATCGCTTTTTTTCTGACATTCTGGTATTAATTTTATAATGAATAACTCTTGTATTGTAATGTTTGTTTGTTTGTGTGTTGTAATTTTTGATATAAAACCTAATATAGTTGTCTTTTTTCTATTCTCTATTGACATTATCGTATTCAATTTAATAATAATGTTTAATATTATAAATATCGCTTTTTTTCTGACATTCTGGTATTATTTAATAATTAATAACTCTTGTATTGTACCTAATGTTTGTTTGTTTGTGTGTTGTAATGTTTGATATTATAATATCTAAACATATATTACTTTTATATATTTTTTAGAATTGGTTTGTGAATTAATATAGTTTAGCTATAGCATGTAAGCGTTTTGGTGTGTGTCTATACTGTGAGCTTATATTGATTTTAATAAATAAATAAATTGATACCTTGGCCAAGTAAGTCTTAGTCTCTTTCCAGGCGAGACAAGACACAGAAGTCATGCGTCGCATAGAAAACGCCTGGAAGAGCTACTGGTCGATGAAAGACATAATGAAAGGAGATCTCCTATTATGCTACTAGCGTAAACTCATTGACATGTGCGTTCTCCCCATTCTCACGTATGGTGCACAAACATGGTCTTTGACTGCTCAACAGAGTTCCGCACTCGAAGTCTGCCAGCGAGCAATGGAGGGTAATATCCTAGGAGTCCGTTTAACAGACCGCGTAAAAAATAGGTACAATACTACGCTTCAAAACGAAAATCGCCGATGTCACCCACAAAGCATGCAAACTAAAATGGGACTGGGCCGGCCACATTTGCCGCATGTCGGAAGACCTTTGGGCCAAAATCGCGGTCCCCGCAGGTGCTAGACGACAGCGTGGAAGGCCGAGACGACGATGGCGGGATGACCTGGACTCGTATAGGAAGGACTGGCCTGTGCTGGCACAAAATAGAGACCTGTGGAAGAAGGAGAGGGAGGCCTTTGCCCTACAGTGGGACGTTACGGGCGGAAAATAAATAAATAAATTAGACTGTGTTATTATGCAACTTTAAGAGAGTATCCAACAAAATTTATTCAGTTTTACCGTAGGTCCGTAGAATCTTTTGATGAACTCCTTACAATTGTGAAATATTTCTTAACTGAAAATGATAATTACGAAATTTCGATGTGCCATTACTCCAACGACCGACAATGCGTTGACGCTCGAAGCACTGTACGCTCGAAGCACTAACGCATCATCGGTGTGAAAGGTTGAATGTTTTATTACCTACATATTTGTCTGTTTTGGCGTTGCGCGGCCGATACTACGCGACGCATTTTCCGTCAGATATGTAGATGGAGGCTTAGTAGAAAAAATTATACTGACGAATTGGAATGACGTTAGCCTAGCCCAGGAGCAAAAGTTTAAGTCTTAAACTAAAGGCGCGCACGAGGACACATAGCGGTTGTCCAGACTTGTGCTTTCTATGTTCGAAAGCAAGACACTTCAGCTTAGCAAGAGTAATTCTTAAAATATCTACATGTTAATAATATGTACTGGTCGTCTGGATCGACAGGCTATCCATCTTTAAGACAGATGCCTGTATATTCTTTCCATATTGTTACACTACACAAGTTTAGCTCACCGCATTCTAATTATTAATATCAATAAGTATTTTAAATTGCGCAGAAATCCCTAGAAAGTAGGTATATATAAATGTAGGTAGTGATTTTAAACGTTTGATACTCAATTAGGCAAGAATAAATAAAATTATCATCTATAAACGAGCATAAGTACAAGAATGACCGTGTTTGGCTTACTGCATTGCAGGAATAAGGGTCAACTATGATACGGAGGTACCTATTTCTTTCCCTTTTATCGCATCATATTTGTGATAAATTTATCCAGACTTCGGACGTGTGGTGAGCGTATCGGTGTTCATTTGAATAAGAAATATTTCAACTATATCTATTCAAGTCATACAATATATTTGATGTCTCGCATCGGGCTTTGAACTATAAACGGATATTAAAGTACAATGGAATACGGCAAGATTGTTTTTCTTGTTGTCTGCGCACAATTGCTGTTGGCTTTTGGTAAGTTATTATTTTGTGTATTTTGATTGCATTATCTATCATCACTACGCTCTCGCAGAGTAGAAATTTCCTTTATAAGATATGCAGCTATCTCTATTTTCATCTTACTGTGGCAACTTTAGGTCAAGCTAAAGTTTATCGTGGCCTATCGGTACATAATTACGATGTTTATGATTTTAAGCTTAATCTATACTTTGAATTCTATAATACAGTGTCTATATGCCGAGGGCCTTTATTTCCTTTCGCCACTAAACTTGTTTCTGCCTTTGACAGAATGTAGGGCGATTGCAGGGCTTTAGCTAGAGCCGAATTTGAGGTAGGGCAGCGTTGGTTACAGGTAGTGGCAGTAAAAAACATATCATAATTGACCTGCTCCGAAGCACGGGCTTCTAAATCAATCACCATGTATATTACTGACCTCTAGGTCAGTGATTCTTACCAAAAAAAATTTTTCTTAGTTTTTGGTAATAAAAAGGTAAATAAGGTTGGGCATTGCCCCACAATGCCCCTCCCCCTAGCTACGGCCGTGACGACGTGTAGTTTGATGTCCAGGGTTGCGGACTGATCATCATCTAATAGGACCATGTCCTTTTAGCCTTTTGCCGTCAACCTCGTCGGTAACAACCAGTTGCTTGAGGTTGTGCCCTTCATTCACTTCGCAGGCAAATCGCAGAAAGTCGTGTGTTTATGTTTAATTGCATAAAATTTATGCATTGGTGCAGTAGGTAAGGTAGAGTTATTGAAGTGACAGCATTTCGCATGAATCCTACACGTACCTACCTAAAGCTTCGTATCATAGAGCTGCCTACAAGCAGATGCAGTGAGCATTGAACATGTTATTGCAAGAGCAATTTCAGGATTATTTTTTTAGGAGCCGGGTGTTATGGAGGTCAGAGGCGGCTCGTGAAAGATTATATTGGGTGTTCACTAAAAAAAAATGAAACTGCTTACCATTTATTCTGTGAATGCTTTTACAATTAATAGTAAGACGACGTGCTAAATCATCGATACCTACCTCAACCGTCCACGCAGTCTCAACTCCGGCGCCACTAAACGAAATACACGGAAAACAAAACAACTTCTTACTTCCTTCGCATTTTCGCAACCACATAACCAAAGCATTTTATCATATTGGTCGTATTTTTAAGTTTTTTCACATTTTTTTATAAAGTTTATGCTGTTATATTCCATATTAGTTACACAATTTAACTGTCTTTCTTAAACAAATACACACAATCACACATACAATGAACTATATTTTAAACACCAATCCTTTTCTAATTACCAACGCACTCGCAGAGAAATGTTTTGCTTTTGTTTACATTCAAATTTCAAATGATACCGGCAACACTATTAAAAAAACGGCGCACACGTTTTAATTTTTTTCGTGACAAATGGTCATATCATTTATTCGGGTAATATATTCGCGCATGCGCACCTCGTCAAGCTAGCCAGGAGCGGCGCTCCGTATTCGGCTTATTTCTCATACAAATCTTTTGTCTCACGCGCCCAGCGCACAGAACGCTCTCTCTTTCGCACTCATTACATTTCAGTATTAAGCGTTGTACTAAGCTTTCGTCAACGAAGAGCGCTGTTATGAGCGCTCCACTCAACAAAAATACCTATGTAGGTTTCAAGAGTGTTGACAAAATTATGATAAACAGCTTAGTAGTCAAATACTTATTTGCGGATATGCATTATAGAAAAGAGAATAGGTGTGTATTAAAATATTGGGTATGTTTATAGAAAAAGTTTATATGAGTTGTATACATATATTTTATAATTTTGGGAGTTCACTGCTCCAGCGCTCCTTTGAACGAGCCGCCACTGATGGAGGTATGGTGCCATTACAAAAAAGAATACCGTATCTAGTACTAATAGGACAATGTTACAGGTGCATAGGTACCTACTGATAAGTTATTTAGTTCGTTATCTCGGTTGCATCAAGGAACGTTCGGGAAGTTAGAAAGTTCTAGTCTAAGCAGATGACAACATATTAGCATTCTGTTTATTCCATGATTCATATACGTACTTAATGATAGGGCTGTTCTCGATCTAAAATTTACGCTCTGTACCTAGTTACATTTCTATTAAGTACCTATAAGTAGGTAGAAGGAATATTTTGACCGCTTTGCGAAGTCAGTATTTCATGTACTTAAAAGCTTAAAAACGTTCAGGGATGAACAAAAAATATTAAATAACGTTTTAGTTAAAAAAAAATACCTGAAGAAATAGTAATATTTATGTAACGGTTCTATATCGCATAATTATTAAAAAAATATAGTTAGGAAAAATATCTACCTTATATATTCCCCTCGACGTTTCGGCGTGGGTTAGGTACACCCGCGATGGTCACGGGATGACCGATGTCTTGCAGCGCCTTCTCCATTCCAAAGTGTTGGTTTCGGCATACTATCCTCACTTGGTCTTCACAACAATTTTTATCAATGGAATTGTACTACACATAACACGTACGACGTCTTTCTAATAGCTGCGCAATAAGACCCGTTATATAAATATTAGTTACAAGTCGCGAAAGTTGAAAAGGACCTGAAGAAACTTTAACTAGTATTGGATATACTACCTCCAATTATCGGTCGGCCATTACTTTACACGGCTTAGTTATGTTTAACTGCGTTTATGAAGTTCTAGCAAACTTACAACTATAGTTACAAAGTTATACCTAGCTGGAAGGATCCGAAGTTTAGTCCTGTACCGTGCGCTTTGTGTTACTAGTTAGTAAGTACTTCTGTATAGGTAGGTAGAGTAGCAATACGATTTCGATATTTTTAAGGTTGCCATTTGAAGTAGTGTTTGGGGAGCCTTACACTGTATGCTGTGAGAGTTCGTTTTATAAAGTATTGGTGGGGCAAAAGCGCTACGGCTCGCTCGCTAGATGGTAATCTAACCGTAGATGTTTGAGCATCGCCCAACTCTAGGGAAAGCAAAGGCGTTGTTATACTGGTCTTCTTATGATAATCCCCCTTTCTCCTTCTCATTCCTTTTCACTCTTTTTTCCGTTTCTTTTTTCCTTCTTTGGTAGACTTTGTTTGTAGGTAAGGAAAGGAACTATGATTATAAACGAGGAGTATGTTTTGGATTCAAGGTGCTCTCATGATATGCAACTAGATGATATCTTTAAAGGGTTTCTACTTAACGACGGTGTTATCTGAGATAGTATCACATGGGCTATATATGGTTTGCTAGACGCCGGTCGATATGATAAAAACTAAACTAAGTAGCGATATCATAAAAGAAAATTGCGTGCAGATGGTTGTTTAAACATGTAAGAGTCACTCCTGCTCCTACCACTTTCTTTACTTACCATTTTATAATTTTCCGTTTCAGCGGAGTGCCCTCCTGGTGAATACGACCCTGGGCCGAACTGCGGTCTTGAACCATCCTGCCCTTCAAGGAGCTCTCATTCATACCCGAAGCACACCTGTGACTGCTGGTGTTTGCCCGGCACTTACCGGCGAATAGAACGCGATACCTGTGTAACGATTGATGGATGTTATGTGTAATAAATGTTAATTATAAGGAAACATGACTTGTTCTATTTTTTGTCACATGAATCACTGGTTAAATCATAAAGGATAATTATGCAGAGTTGAGAAGAGTGAAGTCTTGTCTTGAGCCTTTGTGTTTGATAGCCAAATTGCTCAAAATAATTTTATTGTACGTTAACTTACTTTGACTTATACATCAATCAAATTCTCACTTAGCAACATAACTTAGACAAGGTATGCGATGCAGAAATAAAATGAAATATTATGTAGTTGTAAAAAAAATATTGTTCGTAGAACAACCGATGCGCAATTAGCACAATAAAGTCACCGAGCGTGACGATCATAATCGCCTACATAAGTAATTTTAATGAATTACTTACAAGATCTTAACAAAGATTTGCAACACGAGTCTACAACTACTTGTAGGTACTGTGAATTAATCTACATAAATTAATTGTCTCATTGTAAGACTCCAGAATTGTACTTATTGCTTAGCTCTTTGTGTAGAAGATAGCGGTAGCTATGCAGGGGAGTCATCACAGAACAGTTGTTCTGTGGGGGTCATCATCATCCACCTAGCATTACCCGAGTAGCAACCCGGCGCCGCTTACTAGTCTAACCGAATTTGACTACCCGGTGGCGTAGCGGGAGTGTAACCTACTGTCACGCCGAAGGTCGCTTCGATTCCCGCTCAAGTCAAACATTTCTGTGCATGAACATGGGCGTTTGTCTTTGTCTGGGTGTTTATCTGTATACAGAAACGAAAACTGACCTTAACGAAAACTGACATCCCATCCCATGTTGTACCAATCACTACGAACATTTTTTACTTCGGCACCATACTTGAGAAATTAGTGGTTCAGGAGATATTGAGGCTTAAAGTTAGTATGGAATTTTTCTAATTAGGTACAAAATCGATGCATTTACCCCGCAAATATTATGTTCTTTAGATGCCATATGACCGCATGGATAAGTAGGTATTTCGAGCATTGCACGCGCGCGCTTTTAATTGCGGCTTAAAAAATGTGAAAACTTAAAAAAAAAACATTCGTTTCCGAGGTATTATTTTTGGTTAGTACCTATGACTTGTCATGATGTCCACAACGAGTAACTAGACTTCGGCTTAGTGATGGGTCTTGTGACTTTGTTAATACATACCTGCATATTATAATATGCAGGTATGTATTTACAAAGTCATATAAATACGAAACATATGCACATAAATACGAAAAGTCAGTAGTGCGCGCCGTGGATTCGATCCGATACCCTCTGCCCCTCTGCATGGCAGTCTGTTGGTATCTCCACTAGATTATAGCTGCCTAACAGCCACAGATTACAAAATCAAAATGCCTTCGGACCATTGAAGCTACCCTGTGGCATGACATGTGTGTCTGTCTACGAACAATATCGGGCTCTGTAGTTACCCTTATAAGTCTTTCTAAGTTAATCGAGTAGGTATTATACTTTAATTGGTAAAACAAACTTGCCGTAATCATTTCTTTTCTTACTTTGTTATGTATGCTAATATTTAGAGAAGTTTACCGATTCCAAACTTATTTTTGCGAGAGATCTGAAGTTAATTTTGTTCTGGAACCATTCTAAGGGCAACTACGGGCTGGAACAGGTGCGAAGCCCCACATGCACTTGACTGGTTTTATATTGACCATCTGTTCACTTACCTACACTTAACTGTACCTATAATGAAAATAACATTGGTTCTATTCTAATACCTTAGTAGGTACTAAGGTATTAGAATAGAACCACTAATATTACTAATATTAATAAGTAATGAATATTAATAAGGCACTATTTGTGCTACAGCTAGGTAGCTGTAGCACAAATAGTGCCTTATTGATTGACTTATTAATGTTATCCGGGTGAGAAAAGGGCTTACTTACAGAATGATACAGCCTAAAGTAGGTAAAAGTGATGCAATGTCTAGGCATGAAAGTCGATACTGTTATTGATTTCCATGCTTGCATAGATTACGGGGCTTAGCAACAAAATTTTGTAACGTTGTATATCTTGTAAGTACATCTACCACTCTAATGTTCTTTACATCAATAATAATGATCATCATTGACATTCGTCATCCTACTGTCATTGGTCAACGATCTCATATATGGAACGCCGCTGACCTTAATCTTCAGCTGTCGTCTTCCAGTACCTATGGAGAACGCGAACGAGGTAGGTACCCACTGAGTTGATAAGCATCAACCTATGATCGTCGACTCTCAAGTCCAACATAGCAATTAAGTAGGTTAAGCAGTGTAAGCATAAACATAGTAGTAGCTTTTGCTACTGAATGATTAGGTAGGTATACAACCTAGTAGGTAGGTATACTTCACATACATAGTTTTGACTTTAGCATAGTCAGCCTTTGTATACAAGACTTTAGTATACCTACCTACAACCTAGTAGGTAGGTATACTTCACATACATAGTTTTGACTTTAGCATAGTCAGCCTTTGTATGACTGCACAAGTAACGGCTCTTGTGTTCACCCAACCTCTACGATCCACACTTTTATTATGATCGTCAGAGAGCAAAAAAGTAAGTACCTATGTAGGTACCTATAAATAAAAAGAAGATATAACCTTGTATAGGTTATAAGTATTTCTTTTATCATAATTATGATAAGATCGATCATCCATGGTTACGCTTTGAAATCATGGCACTTAATAAGTTAATACTGGCTGTATGGAGTTGGAAAAGTCCGCTCTTGTACCTAAAATCCATACAAGAGCGGATTTTTGGTCCCCTTCACCAATACCATAGTAAAAACAGAATAGTAAGATAGCTTCATACAAATCGGCCGCCGCGCTGCCGCGCTGGTTTGAATGTACGCGTGAGTCGCCGGCGCCGAGTGCGCACGCACTTTTCACGCACACAATCTCACGAGCGCGGCAAGCTCGGCGCGGATCCAGTACGGGATGCGCCGTGCGTCTGATCGAGCGCATTCATGTAGGTACTTCGCTGCTCGCCCGCTTGAATTGTTTATATACATTCAGTTTTGTAATAAACGTTATTAATAATATAAAATGTGTTAAACGACAGTAAATTTAACTTGTTACTTTTTCTCATTAAAAAAGGCATTTCGATAGTTATATAACGCTTATGTAGGCAGTAGGTATTTGAGAAAAATTAATTCAAGCTTAAATTGTGATGTATTCAGCGCGATCACTTAAAAAAGCGGCGAAAAAGCGCGAACGCCGACAAAGCCGGCGCCGCGGTGTAAACAAGTGACAACCCGTGCGTCAACGTAAGAGTAGGCAATTAACTCGCCGAGCGGCCTTAGCTAACCTACTATTCTGTTTTTACTATGCCAATACGATGGATATCCTTGTCTTTCAACATAAATAATTCGACTTGACCGAAGTGATACCTATTAAATATTATCTGCATAGTTGTATTATACCTACAGGCAAAATAAGAAACTGGTGGACACAAAAGAAAATTTCATTAAATATTTTTTTATGAAAATGATAGAAAATAAAGTATAAATGCTTTGGCGGATAGGGAAACATTAGTAATTGCTTTAATTATAATGTAAGATAGATAAAAGCATTTTAACTGCTAATAAGACAGGTAGGGCCATAACACTGAGGAACGTAACATCTTCCTTCGTTTATGATAATTTTGCAGTATCAGAAAACCGTTGACTTTTATCTGCCAAATGGTTTCCTTGGTTTTGAAAGTCTAATCAATTTGCTTAATTGAAAATTATGTGAAATGAAATGAATACTTGAGTAAAAATTTAATCACATTTTTCATTCAAATAGTTTAGCTCAGTTAGGTAGTAACTATTATTAAAGAATCGAAATGCTAATAATAGTTCTCATCGTATTCTAAGACAATACAAAGGATTGGTTGTAACTACAATATTATGATGTAGTTACATCAGATATGATTAACACGACAACCCACATCGTGAGAATTCCACTAGCGCACGTCAGGAGTTCCAAGTCGTGTCGGCAAGAAGCTGTTAATCGTTTAGTATTTTCCATACCGACAGCATCTCGTGATCTTTTCAAACATTCGACGCGTTTGTACTAATTTCAGATAACAAATTCTGACAACATTCTGAAACATAAATATTCGAATGTGATGTATATCGGTCGTATCTGTGCCAATTATTTAAAAACAAAATACACGAACGAATTTTGAATTGAATTGGCAACAGAGACAAAAGGTTGTTACATGTGCTCACAACAGATTATAACAGCGTGTTATAATTACCGAATTAGTATCAAACTGATACACGGAGGTGAAGAAGTTATATAAACAGATGTGTCAGTGATAAACAGCATTCGTGTTAGTGTGTGTGCAGCGTCAACATGAGATCCTGGACCGTTGTTTTGTTTGTGTTTTTTGTTTGTTTCAAATACTCGTTTGGTGAGTAACTATAAATCATTTATGTATAAAACAAATATTTTAGTTTAATTGATTAAAGACTGGTCAACTGCAATAGTACCTTATAAACGTATCACACTTTTATGTAAGAATAAAAAGTCGCCTTCTTATTTATTTTAGAATGGTCTTGATACTTATCTATACACATAAATAAAATTAGAGTTTCTGTTTGTAATATTAAATTAACCGCTTTTTACTAAATGCATATGGATGTATACCTACATGGTACATATTATATACTGAAATGATTTTTTTTAATTTTTTTTCTGTCTATCTGTCTGTCTACTTGTTCTCGCTTATCTCTGGAACGGCTGGACCGATTTTGTCGGGACCTTCAGCTGATGTACCAAGGAGTAACTTAGGCTATAAATTAACCGGGTACACGAAGTAGTTCCCTCAGGACGCGGGTGAAACAGCGGGAAACAGCTAGTCCTTCTTAAACTTAGAAGCGGCCCGGGCCTTGTCCCCTGGGACTTCAATCTACTTCTGATTAAATATATATTTATTCTTAAAGCTAAACAGAGCTGGTTATTATTTTATTTTATTGTCATGTTTGCCTTATACATAAGTGTTTTGCGATCATTATTATATCGAGCGACTTGTTACGTATCAGACTAGGCATGCACATTATTATTTTCCATTACCTAGTAAGTAAACAGATGACAAATTGAATGCCATCGTGAGAATTTAAAGTAGTATGTAGTAAACTAGCAAATTTCTGAAAACTTGATTTAGAATTTTCCTATTTCCTAACAGGCCTGAAACATATTTCTCACTGTCCGTATCCTGTACTAGCTAGAATTTGAAATTCAACTGGTCTATTAACTGCCATCCGAGAGTAGGTGGGTAACATTTCCTATTTGAAACTGGTCAAATGAACACTACATCCCTGAACATTTGACTGACAACTTAACTTATTAAACATATAAGTTAATATATTCATATGACATGGCTGAATCTTATACAGAGATTAGATCATTCGTTCAGTCGTTTCTCCAGCTGACTAGTTGTCTAATGGAAAATAGTTGTCACTGGATAATTCAATTTCTCATATGATAATATAATTTTCTCAAATGTTTGTTCATTTTTGTCCATCATTATTTTCAGCGGAATGTCCTGCTGGGGAGTACAACCCTGGTCCGGACTGTTCCTTCGAGGTGATCTGCGGTCTTCCCAGTGCGCATTCAGCGAGGCGACACTACTGTGACTGTTGGTGTAAACCCCCCCTTATAAGAGACTCGATAACAATGACGTGCGTCGAAGAATGTCCTTGAGACTGTTTAGTCATAAGCGGATCCTATTGTTTAGATGTTAATTTAAATTTTCTAGAAGATACTGTCATCCACTTTTTGTTCCTCCATGACGTTAATGGAGGTAATCACGTGGAGTTTAATGAGATGAAGGTCAGTGACCTTCGGGCGCCACGTTGTACTAAAATGGAGAACATTAAACTGCAATTACCCATCTGTTGGTCGATCGATTTGATGACCGTTCGCCGTAGCGGTTAACTATTATAGGTATTAAGTTATTTATAGACTGTTGATATCACAAAGTTATGTTGTTGTGAAATGTTGTAATAATCGTAGGTATACCTGGCGATGGTTAAAATTGTCATCTCCTGAACTAAGTTTAACATTATACTGAAAAGAAAGCAATATATCTGGTTGGTCTGTACTGTTTGGTTAGAGTATATCCGTTACCGCTTTGCTGATAGATGTCGCTATAAAAGCTTAAGCCAAATTCAAACTTCAGACCGCTAGGAGTGGATTAAATTATTTTTATTTTTATGCATGTATCAATTTCCTGAAGGTATACTAATTTATTTTAATTGTACCTAATTAAGTACGTAGATTTGCAATGGATGCCTGTTTTAGCCAATTAAGAGTAGTAAAATTAATAAAAAAATAGATATTGTGTTTTGAGTTTATGTAATTATGAGATACATGATAAACCATCCTGTGTTCTGAAACACAGATAATTATGCAGTTACGTCATTTAAAAGCATTAACAGGTTTTAAGGAAATCTAATTAGACCATTAAAGGAATCAAAATTACATTAAAAATTTAGCTTGTATTTGCTATTCTTGTGCACGCCTGAAGAACGTTTTGTTATTTGGAAACAATCGATAAAGATGACAGTTTAAGATCATCTCAAAATAAAATATTACATACTCGTATCCCAACTCACAAGAGTTTTATGAATAGCACTTGGACTGCAAGTAAAGATCTTTCACATTACCATTTTAAAAGGAATTTACAATGGGCAGATCTTTATGATGCATGGACTATTGTAAACATGCTCGTAATACTAACTATTGTAGTTCGAGTATGAGTCATCACTGGAGGCTGGTAAATTGTTCGTAGTCATGATTAAAGCTGTAGAGAAAAGAAAATAAATATACACTAATGACTTAGTTTACTATGTGTGTGTGTATGAATGATTTATGATGCTATAACGTAGGTATACATGTTTACTAATGGACATAATGCTTAGAACATGATAGCTAAGATAACAACAAGTGATCTAATGTTTAATTTATTTATAAAATAACCTTTGCATTCTGCATTATAGAAATTGTACGTGCCTACTTAAGTTATGCATCTATGTACTTCACTATACGTAATTACTTATTTTATGAATTAAATGACGCTTGCAATTCTTCTTAAAAATATTGAATGTCTTTTGTATTTATTCTTTATTTATAGATCAATATTCCTAATTGTTAATTTGTTAATTTTTTTCCTTCAGAAAAATCTCATGCTTTAGATGACTGTACATTTCATACAGCTATCATGCACTTGTTGAATGTGGACGCCAATAAGTATTTATCTTCATATTGTAATGTTGTTTCGTCATTGTATATATTTTTAAATCAATGTATACATACCTAAAAGTTATATTTCCATTATAAGCTGGCCTATTATTTCATGGCCTTGTCGTTTAATGTCAGATCTGGCATTCTGGATATCATTCTTTGATATGTTGGCGTGTTTACGACTAACTGCATAACATAATGTCTGTGTTATCTTTGTCCTCAATGTTAAAATGTGTCAGAGCGTAATTCTCATACGTCTTCACTGTCTTTTATTTTTATTATTGCATACGATTTTCTACAATCTTCAGGACCTTGTCCTGATTTTTATCTAGAGCAGTTTACTGCGTCTGACTTGCAAGGCGAACTTACTTCTTTATTGAATCCTATCAAACTTTTATGATTGTTTTACTTAATTGAGAACGTGGTTATTTGTGAAATTAAATATTTACAAGTTAACATAGTTTTATTGCGAGAGTTGCAAAGGTATAGAGCTATATTATTTTGAAAAAGTTTTTAGTTATTGCCAAACACTCCTGAGGATGTCTCATGCAGAGGCAAAACACGTGTACAAGCGCAATCAGCACTTACAGCGAGATATTTCAAATCAGGAATCTTCCTGGCACCCGTACCATTCCTTTAAATCCCTTGTCCTTTCTCATCAAAGGAGTTCGGTATTGTCAACCCTTTTCTATTGCAATTGTTACGGTGGTCCGAGGGTGCGTGATGGGTTCCTCTTTTTAATATCGATGTTATACTACTTAACCGAGCAAAGAGCGAATTAAAATTGTCTTCATTGCCTTAGCCATATAAGATATCGTAAGTTCGTCGTAAACATTTCGTTTGCTACGAAATGTCAGTAAATAATGAACAAGCGGTGTAATGAAAATTAACCCTTCATCGAAATTCTGCAGTAAGAAAAGGTCTGAATTAATAGATTTAAACCAACTTTCTACAAACTATGATCCTTTTCAAAGTGCAGAGCGTACACAATCGTCACAATCTTCTGATCAAGCATATGTAAGTCTGCTGATAAATGAGAACTCTTTGGTACTTCATTATTATATACTTACAAAATATGCAAAGCATGCTACACTCGCAACAGAACTTCTGGAGTAGCGGACTGTAGTAACAACAGAGATTGAACTGATCTGCTGGCAGCACAATATTTTTCTGCATATGGCCTTGTGGATAATTTGTTGTAGGAGGTTATAGACCTCGGAAGCATTTGGCATGGACAATCGATTGACTAGGAGCTCAGTAAAAATTACTTAACTTTACCGATCTATTATACTTAAAGGTCAAGCAAAGTCTCATTTGAAGCGCTGCAACCTTATTAAGGAAATAAAATGGAAGAATTTTTCTTACCTTCCACAATGTTTTCAAAGTGTAAGCAATGCCTCATTATGAAATGCAATAAAATTTGATTTTGACTCAACACAACAACATTAAAACGAAATCAAGGATCAACAATCATAAGTACAAAAAATAAAATGAACCAGAAGGAATAGTGACATTCTATAGCAAAGACTCGCATGTCAGTTTGTTTTAGGGCACTGACTCCGCGTTTACGACTGTCAAAGATCTTCACGACAGCCGGAATCAACGATTTAACATGCTCATTACAAAAAGTTCACGAGGAGACCACGTTTTGGCAAACGAAGAGTGGGAGGCCCCTGACTAGGTGGTCCGACGACCTAAAAAGGTGGCTGGGGAGGAAGGCAGAGAATCGGTCATTGGGCGCATGTTGAGAGAGGCCTATGTCCAGCAGTGGACTGCAATAGGCTGATCCAATTTCGAAAAGTCTGTGGTGCGCGCTGTGTATTTTAATCCGATACCCTCTGCATGGCAGTCTGTTGGCATGTCTATTTAGTCCAGTCACTTTAGGCAAAAAACGGGGTCAATCTCGGAATTGCAGATAATAAGCTGGAAACTTGTATACAGCTTCATTTTGGCGTTCTAAAAGTTGTCTCAAAAGTCTCATATTATCTCGTGTCTGCGTCGTAAGTTACTCGAGGTCAAATGTCACGAAAATCGGTTTTTTGCAATTATCTCCGTTTCTATGGTTCCAATCACTTCAACACCTATTATGAAAATTGAAGCTAAAAAAAATTGCCACAACATTTTTCTCAACTCTTTTTCTGTACGCTCAACCATTTTCGAGATAGAGAGCGGAGAGCACCCAGCGCTCAGGCATATATACCTACTGTTATACAAGGTCACGCTGCGGATGCAGCGTGACCTTGTATAACAGTAGGTGTTGAAGTGATTGGAACCATAGAAACGGAGATAATTGCAAAAAACCGATTTTCGTGACCTTTGACCTCGAATAACTTACGACGCAGACACGAGATAATATGAGACTTTTGAGACAACTTTTAGAACGCCAAAATGAAGCTGTATACGAGTTTCCAGCTTATTATCTCAAATTCCGAGGTGAAACCCTAAAGTGACTGGACTATTAGACTATCGCTGCCTTGTCATAACAACACCTAGCTATGTCATATAATAATATTACAGAGCGGCGAGGTTCGGTGTATTCAACTGTCAAGATAGCAATGTGACAAGGTGAGTCAGTATTGTCACAAGGTTTCAGTAGGCGCCAAACTGCGATAAGGCAAAGCAGTACGTTGCACATTTTAAAAGACAATGGGATGCGCCCATCGTCCTTCAGAGTTCATCCAAGCCTCTTTAAAAATATCTCGGGTCGGATCCTCTGATGTCACCCTTTCATATTACCGGTTGCGATTTTGGACTTCTGCCTTGATATTCTGTTATCTCCATCGTTATCCAAAGGGATCGCAATATTCTATGGATTAACCTAGTTTCAAAATATTATAATAATATTGGGTGTACTGACTACCGTAAGGAATCTTTTTAGGATTCCGTACCTAAAAGGTGAAAACCCTATGCTATTACTAAGCCTCCGCTGTCCGTCCGTCTGTCTGTCTGTCTGTCACCAGGCTGTATCTCATAAACCGTGATAGCTAGAAAGCTGAAATTTTCACAAATTATGTATTTCGGTTGCTGCTATAACAACAAATACTAAAAATAAGAAAAATGAAAATATTAAGGGGAGGTCCCATACAAAAAATGTGTTTTTTCACGTATTTTTTGCTCAAAATTACTAACTGTAACAGGTAGACGCTTTAAATTTTATTTATTTTATTTATTTAATCATTTATGCACAAACAAAGTGTACATCAGTGGACATAATGCCATATGGCATTCTCTACCTGTCAACCTTAAGGTGGTGAAGAGATGAAAGTGGTAGGTGCATTTTACTATTAAGATGTAACTAATGTAAAATAATATACCTACATACATAATAGGGATAGAATACATACAAGATATATAGTTCTACAAATACGTACTTATACATATACATACATACATACGTATAACGGTACGTATGTGTAACGGTTTGTGGACAATCTGATTTCAGGAGGGAGTGTATTCCATAAGATAATAGACTGCACAACAAAAGAAGAGTTAACGAACCCAGTAGTGTGACTGGGGCAAGAAAGAAGAAGATTATGAGAAGATCGAAGATCTCTCTCATGAGTATCAGATATATATTGGAAGTGTGAGGTGAGATAAGTCGGAGGAGAAGGAGACTTGAGAATAGAGAAAAGAGTAGTAAGAGCACGCAAACACCGGCGCTGACGAATTGGTAGCCATTTAAGTTCGGAACGATAAGTAGAGACGTGGTCATACTTACGAAGATTGTAAATGAATCGAATGCAGTTATTGAGAAGTCGGTCGTGCTTATTGAGATGTTCTGCATTCAGGTCATAATAGCACATATCACCATAGTCGATTATGGGAAATATTAAAGCCTGCACAAGCATTGTCTTGGTCCTGGACGGCAAGAAATTCTTGAAACGGTATAGTGCTCTAAGAGTTCCGGTGACCCTCTGACTAACATTACTCACCTGCGCTTGCCAATCGAGAGTGGAATCGATGTGCAGGCCTAGGTCTTTTACGGATGCACTGTACGGAATGACCAGGCCATTAAACATTACGGGAGGTAGAGTTTTGACGTCTAATCTATGCATTAAGCGGCGACTGCCTACAATAATGGCCTGACACTTCGCTGGATTAACGTCTAAGCCAAATTTATTACACCAGTCCATCATTGACTCAAGGTCCCTATTAATTAAAATTTTTCACAGAATATGTAGTGGTACCTTTCACAACAAATAATTAAATAAAAAAAAGTAAATAATAAAGGGGGGCTCCCATACAACAAACGTAATTTTTAAGCAATTTGTTACTCGATCTTAATAAACAGGTAGAAACTTATAAAGTATTTAAATATACATACAACGAACGTGATTTTCTTTTATAGATGATGGTACGGAACCCTTCGTGCGCGAGTCCGACTCGCACTTGCCCAATTTTTTATTTATCACGTTGCCGTCCAAGCCATAAATTTGGACTGGGTGGTGTATTTCTTACGAAGATCACAAATATGGTCCGAACTCTAATCAGTAGGTACGATAATTATAATAATACTAGTCTATGTTTGATCATAACTTGTAGCTGTGTCAATTTGAACACGATAATGACTGCAGTAGTTTAAAACTGTGGCGCAGTCATTAGCGTCGCCGTCCTTAGGCCCGTTGCTACAGACTAGGTATGCAATGAAGGTCGAACAAGTAACATACATATAAAAATAAAAGTGATAGAAAATGGCAGATAGCAAATAGGCTGCGCATAGGGTCTCGGGTTGAAATCCATGGTGTGCGCCAATGTCTCTTCGAATTTATGTGCGTATTAAATTGTTAATTATTGTTTATTGTGTTTGGCCGTGTGGTTGACGGCATAGAATACAAGTGTCACCACCCCCTATCTTCCCGTGGGTGTCGTAAGAGGCGACTAAGGGATAACACGATGCAAATACCATCTTTGCGTAGAGACGGAAAACTCGACATTAAACCCTATACGACTGCCTCGTTGGTCTCGCGGCATAAATGTGCGCGTGGGATCGGGAGGTCCCGGGTTCGATTACTGGGTCAGGCAGTGTTATTGGGTTTTTCTGTCACGAAATTCTCAGTAGCAGCACGGAGTCTGGAAATGTGCCCGGTAAGGCAATAGGCTCGCCCCTTATTACGTGGGACTAAAGTATATCTGGCGAAAAGTGGGTGTAGAAATACACCTCTGCCTACCCCTTCGGGGATAAAAGGCGTGACGTTATGTATGTATGTATGTGATTATTGTTTACTAAACGATGAAATATCGTAAAGAAACCTGCATGCCTGATCCTCCATAATGTTCTCGAAAGAAATGTGAAGTCTGCTAATCCACACTTGGCCAGCGTGGGGACTATGGCCTTATCATAGCGAGAGGAGGCCGGTGCCCAGCAGTGGCACAGTTTATAGGGCCGCCAGGGCCGATGATGGTAAAGTTGAATGTCGTAAGGCCTTGTTCAAGATGATCAGCGTAACGATATTGTATGATTTTCTAGTCGCTCGATTTGACATAGTAGTATCCACAATTATCATCACGGTCTTTCGCAATCCAGTGCTGGACATAGGCATCTTCTAATTTGCGTTACAAAAATTTATTTATTTATTTATTTATTTTACACTATACACTTACATCCATCATTACGGTACCAAATACTAATTCGATAGAGAAGTTACACCATTTTTCTTAATATTCTAACACATAAAATTATATAGATACATCTTTACTAACTACACAATAAGTGGCCTTTGTGAAGTCATTCATCGAACACAGAAATAAGTCGGTGCGCTCAGCGACGCTGTTAAGGGTGCGCAAAGCTCGCGTTAGCGGCGCTTGTTGCAGCAAGTTTGTGCGCGCAGTTGGTACTGCCAGTAGTCGCGGGCGCCGCCGCCGTCCCACAAAATCGTCCGGAATGCTAAACCTAAGCTCACTTAGTATTGGCGGATTATGAATTTTCCCTCGTAACACTTTAAATAAATACGTAGCCAGAGCCACATCCCGTCTCACCTCCAACTTGTAGTACCCTACCATGCCAAGCAAAAACAATGTTGGATAGATTAAAGGATATCCTGGGTAAACTCCATATAACTTGAGGTACAAAAATCTTACAAATTTATTCTGCATTCTCTCCAACATTGCTTTATACTTGGCCTCAATCGGATTCCAAATAGATGCATTACATTCCAGGTGACTTTTTACTAATGCTTCATACAAAGATTTTATGGCGCTAATATTAGTAAATTCATTCGCCTGTCGCATTATGAATCCAAGATTACGATATGCCCTTTGTCCTATTTTAACAATATGATTGCGGAAATTAAGATTTGCGCTGAAGCGAACACCGAGATCCTTTATTTCAGTGGCTCTCTGCAACAGCTGTCCTTTCATCTGGTACGGATAGTAACTTGGGCTGCGCGCTCGTGTGTATGATACTAATGAACACTTGTCTATATTAAAATATAATTTATTTTCCTTACTCCACCTGTTAACATTGTCGATGTCTTCTTGAAGCAAGCAATGATCTCCGACTTCTTTTACTATTATGCTAAGCTTAATATCATCAGCAAAAAGAAGACATGTAGCCTGTTCAATAACTTTTGGTAGGTTGTTGATCATTATGATGAAAAGAAAGGGTCCCGACCATGTGTAGTAGGGTTTTGAGTGACATCCGTTACAGTCGACAAACTGACACCGATTACGTAGATAGTTTGAAAAAAACATTAACGTTTGGGGTGTGAACCCTATGGAAGCTAGTTTCTGAAGTAGAACGTCGTCGACTGTATCGAATGCTTTTCTGAAGTCCAGGTAGGCAACATCCACCTGTAGTCCACTGTCAACTGCTGGTGTCAACATTGTCATTTGATGCAGCAGATTACCACTGCCAACGCTAGTCTATGATGGTACCTATAACTATAGATTTCTGTCCAGTGGTCAAAAACCTTGGCCTGCATATGGACTGTACCTTGAGTTGGCGTAACCAAGTAACTCAAGTCAGCCAGAAAATTACCGGAACCCTACGTGCTCTAAATCGCTTAAGAAACTTCCTCCCACCCAAGACCAAGACTATGCTTGTGCAAACTTTGGTTTTCCCGTTGATCGACTATGGTGATGTATGCTACTATGACCTGAATGCAGAACTTCTCAACAAACTGTATCGTCTTCTTAATAACTGCATTCGATTTATCTTTAACCTTCGCAAGTATGATCATGTATCTACTTATCGTTCTCAATTGAAGTGGCTTCCTGTTCGTCAAAGACGCAGTATACGTGCCCTCACTACTTTCTACTCTATCCTTATGTCTCCCAATACCCCAGAATCCCTTAATTATTATTTCCAATATTTGAGTTCCAACCATGATCGAAATCTTCGTTCTTCCAATAATCTTCTCCTACTTTGTCCTTCACATAGTTCTGCTTTAATTCACTCGTCCTTTCCCATTCAAGCAATCCTTCTTTGGAATGCCCTCCCTCTAGAAATCAGGATGGCTACTACAAAGGATCGCTTTAAATCCAGAGTAAAACAGCTGTTGTTGGATAAGCTGGCAGAAGTATCCTAATTATATGTTTATGTATATTGGTATTTAGTGTATGTATATATTTAATATTATTAGAATTAGTTATGTATCCTTAGTTTATAATTGCTATGTATTTAAATTTTGTATACTTAACTATTTATATGTTCTTGTATTATCAAATGTATGTATTTTTAAACTATGTATATATGTATTACGTTTATGCTACAAAAGTTCTTCTTCACTCACTTCTACAATACACCTACTTTTAATCTCTGCACCACTCTAAGGTAGACTGGTAGAGAATGCCTTAGGCATTAAGTCCGCCTTTATACGCTTCAGTGTATATAAAGTAAAATAAAAGAAAAAAAAATACCCGTTGTTCCCCTTCCCGGCCGAAAGCCGTGTTGTGCATCAGACAAATGTGCGCTAACTTGTGTATATAAACATTGATGGATGGTCGTCTCAAACACTTTAGCAGGAGCGCAAAGAATCGCTACTGGTCTGTAACAGCTTGCTTCCTTACCACCGTTACCTTTCGGAACCGGTACTACTCGCGTTACTTTCCAACGGTCTGGAAATTTAGCGGACGAAATAAAAATATTAAATAAATGTAACAAAGGTTCGACTAAGACTAATCGACAGTCCCTCAGTATAAAAGGTGGAATGCCATCTGGCCCTACTGACCGTTTGGCTGGAAGTCGGGCGAGCGCGCGCCACACATCTGAGAGCTCAAGGCGGCCGAGGTGCGCCCACGCACCGCTCGGCGGCACCGCTGCGCACGCCGCCGCTACATCGAGTGCCGCTGGCGTTGAGCTATATACTGAGTGAAAATATTGTGCGAACTCCTCAGTACACTCTATATCTGACAGTGCACATCCATTTTTTATCAAAATTTGCCGGTTAGAGTTACTTCTTTTAGATCTAACATAGTTCCAGAAAGCTTTTGGATCAGACGCTAGATGACTTTGGACGCGGTCCCGATAGTGGTCATGTGCTAACTTAGTCTCCGCCTTAACTCTCGCCCGGCATTGAGAAAACGGATCGTAATCAGCACGCAACTTGGTTCTTTTATACAGCTTATGTAAATTGTATTTAAGGTTTATATTTTTTATAATATCTGGTGTATGATATATGGTGTACCACACAGGGTAATTACGTGCCATATTTTTATTTATCTTCTTTTTTGCAGGAACACAGATGTCAAAAATTTCGGTCATTTTCTGATAAAAAAAATCTAATGCTAAATCAGGCTCTTCAATACTATAAATTTCATTCCAATCTATTAATGTAATTAAATTATACATGTGGTTAAAATCGGCTTTCTTAAAGTTCCACTGTTTAAAGTGTTGGCAATCATCTGTAATGCTCGTAGGTGAGTGCAGCATTGTAAGTCATAGGAGGATGGATTACTATGCTAGCAAGACGGGTTAATATAGGGTATGCTTTAGGCCTTTAGACCGTAAGATGGGGCTAAGGAAAACAAATACACGAAACAAATAGTATCTTTGGGATGTGACAGAGAACTCTAAGGCCTCCGTCACATTGGGCGTCAGCGTTCCTCGCTCGGCGTCCATTCGGCGTGCGCCCGGCGTTCACTTTGTACTACAGAGTGAACGCCGAGCGCACGCTGGGCGTACGCTCGAGGAACGCTGACGCCCAATGTGACGGAGGCCTTAGAGTTCTCTGTCACATCCCAAAGATACTATTTGTTTCGTGTATTTGTTTTCCTTAGCCCCATCTTACGGTACCCTCGGTATGTTGTTGTTTGTTTTTCGTGTGAGTGTGTGGCCAACTCTGGTGTCGGAGTTTTCAGACCGCCCGCGCCCGAAGGCCTCCGACATGGCTTAACGATCCTTATCTTTAGACAAGAATCGGGAGCGACAGATTTACGTGCCCTCCGTAGAACGGTAGCGCTCAGATGTAAATGCTACACACGGCCACCCATCCAAGTGGTGACCTGTGCAAGCGTTGCTTAACTTTGCTGAAATGTTACGAATGGCAAACCAAGTCTTGCTATGAGCGCTACCCTCGTTATAAAACGAGGTGATACTTTGTATGTTTAATCTGGACCTCTCGAATAGTGATAGTAGTAGAAACTATTACTAATTACAATTATTGATTAACTACGGAATTCAATATTCGAATTATAGATAGATCTGTAGATTTTAGATTCATTTTTGACAGTTTATGGCAATGGGCTCGCCCCCTATTACATTGGGACCTAAACATATCTGGCGAAGTGTGGGTGTGTAATACACCTCTGCCTACCCCTTCGGGGATAAAAGGCGTGAAGATATGTTATGTTATGTTTTGACAGTTTTTGACATAAGCTCCATACAACATATTATGTCAAACACGAATCTAAAACTACAGATCTATCTATAGTTCGAATATTGAAAATGGCCCTAAGAACAACTTGTTATAATGAATGTTATTATATAGTGTAATTATTACTACTATAGACCAAACTAAAATGGATTACAACATACTGACAACTAACATTATGGAAACAATAGCAAATTTATATGACTAGTCCATTGAAGAATTCTTGCAGCCTTTGTTATTCTTTGCATACAATTAACAAACGGTGGAGTCAGTAGAAATATGATTACGTAAATATAAACAATACGAGATGTTATGTCATAGTACTTATTCAGTTTACGCATCACTGTACTCTTACCACAGTAACAGTCACCACAGTACTGTATAATCGTATCGTATAGTATAGTAGTAAGTTTTATTTAATATTTTTAAGAAGAGTTTTTAATTGATTTTTAAATATCGTGTTGGTTACTACACTATTCAGTTTTACATCATTAAATTGAACATCAAATGAAGTGGATTACCATCACCGGTGCATAAATAAGTTTAATTTATTAACCAAATACTAAATAGGTTCGACAATTTTTCATCAAGTACCAATTATAGAACAGCCGAATAAGTAATTCGCGAGAGTGCAGTCAATATGAAGTCTTGGAATTTACTTGTATTTTCCATTTGCTTCAAACACATTTTCGGTGAGTATTAATTTATTTTGTATTCGTATCTACCATTATTTTTTAATTTTTATAGTCTCACACCTGTTTCCCCGAAGGGGTAGGCAGAGGTGTAAATATTACACCCACATTTCGCCAGATTTATTTTAGTCCCACGTAATAGGGGGCGAGCCTATTGCCGTACCGGGCACATTACCAGACTCCGTGTTGCTACTGAGAATTTCCTAGCGAAAAAACCCAATAACACTTGCCCGACCCGGGAATCGAACTCGAGACCTCCCAATCACACGCTCACATTTATGCCGCGAGACCAACGAGGCAGTCTACCATTAATATCATTAAAGAGTATCTTGTATTTACGCAAATCTTATACATTGATATTATCTTACTGAGATTACAGTTAAGGACGCGTTTACGCTTGTATCAAAAAACCACATATTTCCGGTACATTTTACGACAATTTTAGATAATAACTAATAAAACTAATGATTACGATAAATTGATTACTTTTTTATCTATAAATCAATTTGAAAATAAATAAAAAATATTTAATTAATATTAATGTAAAATCGATTCGAAACGGCCTCTTAAATCAAAAATAGGCATATCCTGCTATTTTTGGGTACAATTTTCTCTCTATTTTTACATTTATTTAGATTTTCAAAGATAGAATAGGGTAGTAAATATAGTCAACTCAAAAACAATTAGATTATTTTTTTTCAAAATATTGTAAATTGACTCAAAAAAAGCAAAAAGTCATCTTACATTTTTCTTCTATTTTGCTCGCATACGTGTGTCTTAATGTGTGGCAATAAGGTTCGTTTTATTTAGCCACTTTCTTGATTTATATATCCAAATTCTGCAATGAGATCTCAGTCTGCGCTTGAGCGCCGTCGGGAGTGGACTCTATGTCGCTTGTCGCTGCAGCCCGAAGACGAAAAAAGCGAATACAAAATATTCGCTAAAATCAAATTGATACTTCTCGTATTCTGTGCGAATTACGTAAAAGTAAATTTCTTTTGTATAAATGGACATTATTACTTTATTTTCTCCGTTATGTTGAGTCAGGATATAATTAGATATTATTTTGTTTCTTGCGTTGAAATCTGGTAAGATTATCTGGACTGATGGTATACCATCCCGTTCAAGTGTTGCGACTGGAACTCATAAAAAAGTAGACCTAGTTATGCCAGGTTGGGGCTCATTTTATTTGTTTTGGTGAGACCCTACCACTGGTACTAGTGAAGTAACCTTCCAAGGTTATTCGATGAGTCTTGCTGGTACTCATATGTGAGTAAAGCTACGCATGCCGAGTTTGGGCTCATTTTGTTTGTACATAAGAGACCCTACCACTGGAACTTATGAAGTAACCTTCCGGGGTTATTCGATGACTCTTACGGGTACTCATATGTGAGTAGAGCTAGGCATGCCGAGTTTGGGCTCATTTTGTTTAGACATAAGAGACCCTACCACTGGAACTTATGAAGTAACCTTCCAGGGTTATTCAATGACTCTTGCTGGTACTCATGTGTGAATAGAGCTAGGCATGCCGAGTTTGGGCTCATTTTGTTTGTACATAAGAGACCCTACCACTGGAACTTATGAAGTAACCTTCCAGGGTTATTCAATGACTCTTGCTGGTACTCATGTGTGAATAGAGCTAGGCATGCCGAGTTTGGGCTCATTTTGTTTGTACATAAGAGACCCTACCACTGGAACTTATGAAGTAACCTTCCAGGGTTATTCGATGACTCTTGCTGGTACTCATATGTGAGTAGAGCTAGGCATGTCGAGTTTGGGCTCATTTTGTTTGTACATAAGAGACCCAACCACTGCAACTTATGAAGTAACCTTCCAGGGTTATTAGATGACTATTGCTGGTTCTTATATGTGAGTAGAGCTATGCATGCCGAGTTTGGGCTCATTTTGTTTGTACATAAGAGACCCAACCACTGCAACTTATGAAGTAACCTTCCAGGGTTATTCGATGACTATTGCTGGTTCTTATATGTGAGTATAGCTAGGTATGCCGAGTTTGGGCTCATTTTTTTTGTACATAAGAGACCCAACCCCTGCAACTTATGAAGTAACCTTTCAGGGTTATTCAATGACTCTTGCTGGTTCTCATATGTGAGTAGAGCTAGGCATGCCGAGTTTGGGCTCATTTTGTTTGTACATAAGAGACCCTACCACTGGAACTTATGAAGTAACCTTCCAGGGTTATTCAATGACTCTTGCTAGTACTCATGTGTGAGTAGAGCTAGGCCTGCCGAGTTTGGGCTCATTTTGTTTGTACATAAGAGACCCTACCACTGGAACTTATGAAGTAACCTTCCAGGGTTATTCGATGACTCTTGCTGGTACTCATATGTGAGTAGAGCTAGGCATGCCGAGTTTGGGCTCATTTTGTTTGTACATAAGAGACCCTACCACTGGAACTTATGAAGTAACCTTCCAGGGTTATTAGATGACTCTTGCTGGTACTCATATGTGAGTAGAGCTAGGCATGCCGAGTTTGGGCTCATTTTGTTTGTACATAAGAGACCCTACCACTGGAATTTATGAAGTAACCTTCCTGGGTTATTCGATCACTCTTGCTGGTACTCATATGTGAGTAGAGCTAGGCATACTGAGTTTGGGCTCATTTTGTATGAACATCAGAGACCAAAGAACAAAATGAGCCCAAACTCGGCATGCCTAGCTCTACTCACATATGAGTACCAGCAAGAGTCATCTTATAACCCTGGAAGGTTACTTCATAAGTTTCAGTGGTAGGGTCTCTCATGTACAATCAAAATGAGCCCAAACTCGGCATGCCTTGCTTTACGCACATATGAGTACCAGCAAGAGTCATCGAATAACCCTGGAAGGTTACTTCATAAGTTCCAGTGGTAGGGTCTCTTATGTACAAACAAAATGATCCCAAACTCGGCATGCCTAGCTCTACTCACACATGAGTACTAGCAAGAGTCATTGAATAACCCTGGAAGGTTACTTCATAAGTTCCAGTGGTAGGGTCTCTTATGTACAAACAAAATGAGCCCAAACTCGGCATGCCTAGCTCTACTCACATATGAGTACCAGCAAGAGTCATCTAATAACCCTGGAAGGTTACTTCATAAGTTCCAGTGGTAGAGTCTCTTATGTACAAACAAAATGAGCCCAAACTCGGCATGCCTAGCTCTACTCACATATGAGTACCAGCAAGAGTCATCGAATAACCCTGGAAGGTTACTTCATAAGTTCCAGTGGTAGGGTCTCTTATGTACAAACAAAATGAGCCCAAACTCGGCATGCCTAGCTCTACTCACACATGAGTACTAGCAAGAGTCATTGAATAACCCTGCAAGGTTACTTCATAAGTTCCAGTGGTAGGGTCTCTTATGTACAAACAAAATGAGCCCAAACTCGGCATGCCTAGCTCTACTCACACATGAGTACTAGCAAGAGTCATTGAATAACCTTGGAAGGTTACTTCATAAGTTCCAGTGATAGGGTCTCTTATGTACAAACAAAATGAGCCCAAACTCGGCATGCCTAGCTCTACTCACATATAAGAACCAGCAAGAGTCATCGAATAACCCTGGAAGGTTACTTCATAAGTTCCAGTGGTAGGGTCTCTTATGTACAAACAAAATGAGCCCAAACTCGGCATGCCTAGCTCTACTCACATATGAGTACCAGCAAGAGTCATCGAATAACCCTGGAAGGTTACTTCATAAGTTCCAGTGGTAGGGACTCACTAAAACAAATAAAATGAGCCCCAACCTGGCATAACTAGGTCTATTCTTTTATGAGTTCCAGTCGCAACACTTGAATGGGATGGTATACCATCAGTCCACATAATCTTACCAGATTTCAACGCAAGAAACAAAATAATATCTAAATATCGAAATATATCCTGAATCAACATAATGGAAAAAATAAAGTAATAATGTCCATTTAGGTATATAAAAATAAGAAACTTATTTGTACGTAATTCGCACAGTCAGGCCTATAACACATAGATACATATCACAAAAAATCTAAGTCTCAAAGTTATTTAGTTGAACTACATTTCCGCAAGTTACCGTACGTAGTACGTACTGTTGCCGCCGTGTCGCTGTAGTGACGCGATTTTGTACCTACTAATTTTGTAAACGCGTCCTTAAACCGTGACATAATAAAAATGTAGTTTCTTGACCATCCGCATCGCAATAAAAGCCGTAAACAGTGGTTAAATTTCAAATATCAAAAATGTTTATAAACGTGTCTTTTTCAGCCGTGTGTCCGATTGGGGAGTACAGAACAGGACGTATATGTTCCTTTGAGAATACCTGTAGTCCAATGAGTGCTTACGCCACAAACTCACGACATTGCGTGTGTTGCTGCATGCCGCCACTCACAAGAGATCCTGGTACAGAGGCTTGTGTAGAAGAGTGCCCCCTCAGCTATGGTGATATTAATATTCCAGAAGATACGTTCCTCCAATTTTTGCTGCTTGATACCGTTAATAGAAGTTACAACTTGGGGTTTAATGAGACTAAGGTTTGGGATTAATTACCTTGAACAAATTATATTTATCATACTTCGGAGTACAATTAATTGGTCTTGTTGTAAAAAATCCTCAAATATGTATTGAAAGAACAACCTAGGATATTTTGGCATTTACCGAAGACCGATTTGGCAAGAAGATTATGCTGTAAAGTTTAAGGAAGCTTGAAGTTTCGGATGTTCTACCATTTGTTCTATAGGTAACAGACAGAACTGGTAACTTACACCATCTTTGTCATCATATTGGATTATTTTGCAGCTTTTGAATTATAATAAATTTCTACATACATATCACACACTTGTAAAGTGTTTCTTATTTTTATTCTATGCTATTGTGATTAACGTCTTAAGGCTTAAATGCAAAATTAAGCTCCAACTGGCATTTATCGTTACTTAAACTTTGAACACTAAAGCATTCTCAAAAACGGCCAGATCCATTAAGTTTCGTTTTTATAAAAGTTTTTCCAACTCTATTAAAAAGTCTATCAACGGTTATCAAGATAGATTAAACGAAATTGGTTTGGAATTGGCCAATTATCGAGACACACCTAAACGTAATGCTCCGTCACAAGGGTGCAAATGCTTTTTCTATGTCAATTGCTATATTGGTTGCGATGTTGTTCGACAGTGCTCGATAGCAAACGCAGTGAGTGATCTGCGTGTGATTATTTAATGCGTTTTTACATGCGAATGACATATAATATTTAAGGGAACATAAGCAAAAACTTTTTGTAATCACCCAGTAATTCCAATAATCACTTTGGAAATCATAATATACGCAAAATAAAACGTTTAATTTTTGTAAATTAAATATTGATATATTAATATCAAACATTAGACCCGATTGCTGTTGGAGCAAAAAGTTTTGGACTGGTAGCCACGCACCGGACGTCGCGTCGTAGCAGAGGTACGCTTCCTGCAAGGTAATCCCGCGATCCAAACAAGGTCTTCATTACTTGTTGGGATCGAGGGCAGCGGATGGATGCAGTTGGCTCAAGATCGGTCCGCGTGGAGAGCCTTGGGGGAGGTCCAGCAGTGGACGTCTTTGGGCTTAATGCTGAAACATTGGAAGCCTTGTCGTTTTAATCAGGTTGCGATTTCTGTGGACACAAAGATACTGTCCGAGCGATGTTAGGTCTCCGTCTGTGGTATAGATTTTACCTGAACAATGGTTCGGTTATTTTACCTGGACAAATGTGACGTTATTGTTGCATTTTTACGAGGTCTTCAAAGATGTTAAAGAATGCATTTAAACCAATTTATGCATTCTGTACAAGTTTTACCCTTATACAACTTACAGTATACGGATAAGAATAACATGAAATGAAAATATAGTAGTCAAACATTTTATTTTAGATACAGTAATATTGAAATTAAACTACAGTTTACGGATTTTATCGCGTTATTTGGTTTCACTGGTTATTACATTTAAACCGAATGATCTAGAAACTAAATTTTTATTACTCGCCGACGTTTCGAATTCTTTACAGGATTCATGCTCATGGCAGACTGAGGCGATATTTGTCTTTATCTTGAATTTAAAAGTTATCTCAAAGTACCCGAACATTTTTCAACTATTGGTGTTACTATCTACGCAGAATGTGCTCACTGTGTCTTGATGTCTTCTGGTGACTTTGTCCTTCTTGGCTTTCATTAGCCTGATAACAGGGTCCCAAGCTACACACTCACAGAAGCCGTCAGCAGACAAAGTCTGCTGTGTGTGAACATGTAGAACAAGGAACCAACCATTACCTGCGATTTGATAAACCACAGATACTCGCAAAAGAACACTGCTTTATTCCAAGAATGATACGGGAAGCTATTGAAATTAAAAATCATCCTAATTTTAATAGGGAAGATGGTTGGAATGTTCCTCCAGATTGGGACCCTGTTATCAGGCTAATGAAACCTAAGAAGGACAAAGTCACCAGAAGACATCAAGACACAGTGAGCACATTCTGCGTAGATAGTAACACCAATAGTTGAAAAATGTTCGGGTACTTTGAGATAGCTTTTAAATTCAAGACAAAGACAAATATCACCTCAGTCTGCCGTGAACATGAATCCTGTAAAGAGTTCGAAACGTCGGCTAGTAATAAAAATGTAGTTTCTAGATCATTCGGTTTAAATGTAATAACCAGTGAAACCAATATAACGCGGTGAAATCTGTAAACTGTAGTTTAATTTCAATGTGTAACATTCGCGTAAACCCAAGAAAATACCTATTATACAGTAATATCTTAACATTCTATACCTGGAGGTTTCAGCACGTAGAGGACGCTGAAACAGAGAAAGTTGAATAAATATAATTTACCAAATTGCCCCAATCAATTCTGTTGAGAACCACGCTATTTCGAAATTAGGGAGCCGCAACCTGCACGACCTTATTATGCAGATTTTAACACCTTTTTCACTATAAAACTAGTTGAACGCGAGGCTTTGCCTGTCTATTAAAGTCCACTGATATGAGTTCCAAATTAAAAAGCTTTTTAAAAGAATGATTCTTCTTCTTAATAATCAAATCTGCATGTATAAAATTCTTGTGTTACTGACTGACTGACAGACAAGCTATAGCCAGAACCATTAGGCGCAAGAAGCTTAAATTCGGTATGTAGGTATGTTTCTTGGGGACTGTAGGGGTGCACAAGGAGTGATTCCATGAAATTCCCACGTGAACAAAGAATACTATTAAATATAATTAAAAAATATATTATAAAAAGAAACGTGCGAGGAGCATAGCTGCGGGATTCCTCTAGTAATTATTAAAAATATGTTTTCTTGATGTATAACATAAGTTATAATTTGTACTTTGTGTCCGCTGTTTGAATCTTTACAGAGTTCCTAGCGACTCAGACACTCATACTAGGGCAAGCCCTGTCTCCTCAAAAGAAATCTAGTGCCACGAGTTCCATATCAATTCATCATATTTCCAATAATTTACCCTTATCGTTTCTGTACAAAACTCCTGGCAGCCAAAGGATATTTCCTATAAAGTATTGGAAACCCTTGTATCCGTGTGTAAATAACATCGAATGTGATTATTTTATATTGAATAAATAATAATTAAATTGTGCGCCGCGTTCAGCGGAAATGTATGAGCCTACAAAACTGTGTCAATTCAAGGACGAGACTAACTCGAATACGCAAAAGGAAATTATATTCAGTTAAGTTCCTCATTGTTGTTCAACTTTCATAAACTGAGCATTATTCTCTGAGTAGTGTATAAACTATAATGTACATACATGTAAATACATGTATAAATATTTATTCAGATTCACTACTAGGTACTCTTTCACGTGGAATAGTGAGAGAAATCCATGACGGAGTAAATCCTATTAATTTTAAACTTTCATGACTTGTATAGATTTTATGGTGTTTGTTGACGGGTATTAATCGTGTAAGTACACACCTAGATAGTGTAGGACGTCCTCCGGCTGGGTGGAGGCTACGCAAAGTGGCTGGCAGCGGCTGGACACGAAAAGGCGAAAATCGGGCTCAGTGGCGTGCCATTGGAGAAGCCTATATCCAGCAGTGGATTATGGCCAGCTGATGATAATGATGACATACCTACTTATTTTGTTGGTTTACTCTAGTTTTCTCGTGACTATAGCCAGTGTAAACCGACCCAAACGTTGAGGCAAAATTAGGTATGTTACCCTTAGATGCCTTTATGCACCTAAGTGTCTATGCGATTAAGATCGATAAAAAAATATCGTATGCATTTTCTTCTATACTACTTGTCTTTGTGCCAGTTACATAGTTAGTAACTAGCTGTCTCCAATATGGCTTATTACTTTTGTAGAAACGGTATCGCCTTTTGTTTCTCTGGCAATCTTGGCATACTTACCATTGCCATCTATCGAGTAAGTTAGGAATTTTTGCGCAGTTGTTGAAAGTACTTTGAAAGGGGAGTAAAATACTGAGAACTTCTGATTAACAATGTATATTGAAGGAACATAGAATATTATTTAATGTTGTCATTAGTAATACGTTTATTAGTAGTAATAACTGTAATAAGTTGCATTTTAGAATTATCTTGCTCAATAAAATCGTAAACTATGTAGTTTTGAATAGTTATTTGTATATCGATCTATTCTGTCTTTCTTCAATGCACTGCTCATCGCCACTACAACGCTTTCGCTGTCTTGAAGGGTGACACCGACGTATCGCTTCCATGCTCATCGCTCAGGTGTCAAGATCACGGTTTTAGGTTGCTTTAAAAGTATTCAGAATCAAACTAGTCTTCAGTTCGTTCGTGTAGTCACTTTAACTTCCCCAACGCGTATAGGTAAATCGTCGTCTAGGCCTTTGTCCAGCAGTGGCCGTCTCTCGGCTGATATTTGTCTATGGGCAACTATAAATCAAAATTGATTATAGAAAACCAAATCAGTCTATGTAGAATCGTTCATTGCTCTGAATCGAGCCCAGATTTACCAAGTATTGTGAATATGAATGAGTCTGGGGCGGTGAGAGGACGGGTTAGGTCAATGACCAGATTAGTGACCTCCTTCAGACGACCCTGGTCGCTTAGTACTTGTGACCGTCAAATCAAGTACATATCTGAAGATTTATCGACATAAAAAGGAATGGATTGTATGCAAATGTCTCTTAACGCCTAGCATGATTTGTTTCTGTCATCTGGGGACTGGCAGATATATTTTGAGTTTTATTTTAAATATTGCTAGCAATTTATGTTACAAATTATTTTAATCTTTCTCATTAAAGTTAAGACTATGCTTAACATTAAAATTCACTTGTCATAAAAGCAGGCTATCATCTGTAGTGAAATTGATTGAGTTAGAAATATTAATTTCTCGCTAACTGGTGACAGATGGCAGGAAGATTCTAGAATGGCGGCCATGCAGCGGGCAATGCAGCAGGGGTAGACCCTTCCCAAGGCGGACCGACGATCTTATTGGGATGCCGGCACTCAATACCCTTGGGGGATGAATATGTTCAGAAATCACTGCATCGTCAAGTTAGACATGTACCTACCTAATATCGTTGTATTACAGTGCAGCGATAGCCGAGTGGTGAGACCGACAGACTGCTATGCAGCGGGTCTCAGGTTCGAATTCTCGGCTCGCACCAATGACTTTTCGAAGTTAAGTGCGTATTAAATTGTTAATTATCGCTTGCTAAACGGTGAAGGAAAACATCGTGAGGAAACCTGCATGTCTAAGAGTTCTCAATAATGTTCTCGAAAGACATGTGAAGTCTGCCAATCCGCACTTGGCCAGCGTGGCGGACTATGGCCTTACCCTTCTCATAGTGAGAAGAGGCCCGTGCCCAGCAGTGGGACAGTATAAAGGGCTCATAATGATGATGATGACAGTGTGTTCACTGTATGTACAATTGTATATAGTCTTTGGCAGTATTTTACTAAGTAATAGTAAAATACTGCCAAAGACTATGTACCGTATGTATCACTACAAAATTAGTAAATTTGGTAGTTTCTGTCCGACTTCAGTTTGTATTGGCCTTGTCCATCATGGTAGTAGCATCATGCATCGTCATGAAATATCGATGCAATGGAAATGTGTCTATTGGTTATGAACTTGACGTCGACACAGACTCCGTCTCTTTATCGTCTATCTTCATCTGTTTTAGGGTAAGTAGTAATTGTCACTTTTCAATTAATGGTGGATATACCTAAAAAAAATTACCTAAACAACTGTTAAAGTTAACCCCTAGTGTTTTAATACAATGTTGTAGAACGTTATGTTTTCTTATTAAGCCGTATCGAAGCTAAAAGTAGCATTACCAAATTTTTTATTTATACTTTTGTGGCGGCGATAGCCGAGTGGATATACCAACAGACTGCCATGCAGAGGGTATCGGGTTCGAATCCACGGCGCGCACCAATGACTTTTCGGAGTTATGTGCGTATTGAATGGTAATTATCGCTTGTCCCGTGCCTCGGAGAGCACGTTAAGCCGTCGGTCCCTGTTGTCATGAAGATCTGTGACAGTCGTTACAGGGCGTCAGTACCTTCTAAACAAACTGACACTAGTCCAAACCATAGAATATCGTTATCCCTTCGGGTTGCGGAGGTCAGAAAGGCAGTCACTCTGTGGAAAAGCTAATATTCAGCCAAATCCGGTTAGACTAGAAAGCGGACCCCAGATTGAAACTGGGATAACGCTAAGAGGATGATGACTTTTGTGCACGTAATAACATTGTATTACTGTGCCAATTTCAGCTCTACAGTGCTTATAATTTTTTCCGTAAAACCGCGGACGGACATACGGAAATGGCGAAACTATAAGGGTCCTTGTAGTTTACTACAGAGCACAAAAATATTGAAACACTGACACTTTTTGTACTTGAGCAGTTAGGACAGGCAAACAGAGAAGTATTTTAAAATACTAGTTTATCGCTTGATATCATGTGATAACAACAAACACTTGGGAAACTACAGGTATTGTAAAGTCACAGCCAGTCACTTTAATATAATTTACATGTATATAGTAACTATAGAATAGGTATTCTATAAGGTGAATGGGATGGTATTTTTTTATACTTCGGCTGCAGACATCGTTTCAGTTGTTACGGCTCAGATATTGTCAATGACAGCCGTACCTACAGTTCTCGCATGCAGGTGTTGAATCCCACAGATCGCGATTGTATAAATGTATTTTTTACGAATAATTTGCTAGGTACCTTATATTTTAAACCCGTCAGAGAGGAAGACGTTAGTACTGTATTGATAATGGCAACAGGATCTCTTTGCCGTTGATCATATATATGAGAAGCAAGTCGCTTTGACATAAGAATTGCATTGTAAAAACAAAAAAATAATCCAGTTTATTTTTCGGTTTAGAACTGAACGCAGTTACTTAATACTCATCGGCTCTAAACTACATACCTCTGAGTGAAACATAAACACGTATACTTGTAAAGTGATGTAAGAGAACTTACGAGGTAACCCTGAATTGTAAGTAAATATAAACACCTAAAATTATAAGACGGCCATCTAAAAAACAAAAATATAACGAAGGCTCTTGATAAAACTACTCGTGTGATAAATGACTTAGAGCTGTTCATAAAAAGCTATTTTATTAAGCTTTTAAGGGGTATGTAAGCGTTACACTTAATCAAGTATCGGTTATTAGGGTGTGCAGTGAATGTCCACGTCGATGCTATAGATCACGGGGCTGACAAGTGGCGCTCCCTATCGGCTTTCGCAGGGCATTACACATGATAGATATTGTTATAATGTATAATGTTTCACTTGACTGTTTCTGGAAGTTATGTCGAAGTTATACGTAGAATGGCCGCCGCGTAGATCTTGGAGTATGAAGACCAGGATAATCTTCAAGAGTGGGCGTGGAGTTTGTCATGAAAGGACCCGCTGTATTTCAGGCTCTCACAAATAAGTCTCTTCTTGTGTCTTTATGGGTGGCACTGCTCCGTATCTTTCTTGTTTTTGGCTAAATGATTATGGACTGAGGTAGGAGGATTGTTTATCTTTTATAAATGCTGGCTATTTATTTAGTTGTAGATATTGAGACGGATGCTTTTTAACAACAAAATACGTCCGAAATAGAAACGGCGAGGTAAGGTAAAAAAAAAACACTGCTTTTATTGAAGTAAATCATTGTATATACATGGGTACATGTACTCGCGCCTTTTGCCCTACGGGGTAAGAAACTCATCAATACTTTATCTAATAATGTTGACTTGTATACTTGACTGATATATCATCGCAGAGCCTGAACTACTGAAACCTCAGATGAACTAAAAAGAAACTGAAGCTAGAAACATTAAATATGAATGCATATAACGTAGGCACTCACTAAAAAGGTTTTACGAATATTCTACGCGGAGAGTAAAATGAGAATTTAAAAAATATTTAAAAAGTCAGTGGTTTAATCGCTAGTACCTTGTTTTTACTTTTGTAACATCATTGGCTAGTACTTACTGTGAAAATGCTGGTTATCTCTGATTCATCAATTGTCAAATTTCACGAAATATTTGATTTGTTTTAGTTTTGTTTCATTTAATCACTTACAAGATCAAATCGTTTTGCGTTTCCCACTGCCTCATAAGAACGCATAATGATAAATTAATATTTATTTATTCGACTGCCTCGTTGGTCTCGCGGCATAAATGTGCGCGTGGGATTGGGAGGTCTCGGGTTCGATTCCCGGGTCGGGCAAAGTGTTATTGGATTTTTCCATTAGGAAATTCTCAGTAGCAGCACGGAGTCTGGTAACGTGCCCGGTACGGCAATAGGCTCGCCCCCTATTACGTGGGACCTAAAAATTCATGGCGACATGTGGGTGTAATATTACACCTCTGCCTACCCCTTCCGGGATACAGGCGTAAGCCTATAAAAAAAATATTCTTGCTTTTTCGTGCATAACTAACTGCGCAGACAGGTTAGGCAGATGTACAACATTTATTTCTTTGTTTTTCGTGAGAGTACACACTCTCAGTCTCAGTCACCTGTTGGCCACACGGCCAACTGACAAGAACCGGGACCGACAGCTTTACGTGCTTTCCGAAGCACGGCAGCGTTCCGATATACTTACATTCCACGTGGTTACCCATCCAAGTGGCGACCTGGGTTGCTTAACTTTGCCAACTTATTACGAACGGCAATTTAAATCACGCTACGAGCGCTACTGGATAAATATTAGATGTTTTTCTATGTCGCATTGGAAGGAATCTCCGACGTATCAAAAGCCTATGTCTAAGATTTCGTACAGATTGTGGAATAAGTGAATTTATTCAAGCGCGGACTAGAAAGATATTGAGCTATAATTTAAAGAAAGCCGTTTTATTGTATATTCTGCTGATCTGCGTTAAAAGGTTTCCAAAAGGTATAAGTATAATCTTTGCGCTGGCGGGTTTTCTTGAAAAATTTTGTGGTGAGGTAGGTACATAAAAAATAAAGAACGCAAGAAAAGAAAATATATATAAAGTAGGGAATGATACAGACCGAGATTTTACATGAATAAAAATTAAATTGTAATAAAATCAACTCGTACCACTTACTTAAGAACAATATGTCATACTCAATACATTAATATGAGAACGTCATATCGTATAATTTCATAACCACGTGTAGGAAGGAGTGTCCGGAAAATCTACAATCCATTCCCCAATAATAAAGTCGACCGTGTGCTTGAGTTAAGAGGGATTTATTGAATCGAAAGCTTTCATATTACAAAATCCTTTTAGACGATACGTACATACTTCGCTATAACACACAACACGCTTTTTAATTAAAACATTGATAAAAAAACATAAACTCAAGGATTATTAGCTACACGTTTATAACATAGCACTGGAATATTTCTTATTTCTTTCACAAAAAATACATGTAACTCCCGTTATTGAATACGTGACGTTACAATATTGGCAGCTCGTATCGAAATTCAGCTACATTCGCCGTATTTCGAACATTTCCAAGAAATCACTAATCAAATAAAGTTTTTTTGTTAATCAGCTAAAGTTAAAAGCCATCAAATAACGTCTCAACGACTTTTCCTTAAAAAAGATTTTCAAAAGATGATTCTACTGAAGATAACATATAGATATATGCAACGGTGAAGGTTGGGTGTACGCGGAAAAGTCCGGATAATGTTAGTAAAAATTCATTAATTTGGTCGTAAGTAGAAGAGTGATCCGGTCGGGGTTACAAAGCCCGCTTTCGGTAGCCTGCATCCCTCGTCTCGTGTGGTTTTGACCGGGTCTTTGTGCGGTCGCCGGATATAACCCTCACCGTACCATTGTAGCTTATTATCGCCTAAAATACATTTGACTTTAGCCCTTGTACGTAATAATTACGACACCCGTAATTATTGGTACGCTTCATCATGTTTGCTTTGAATAAACTTTCGCGTGATGGTGTTTTATTTGCAATCACATGGTTATGATACTTGATGCGTTTGGGATGGTGCTAATACTTAGGAACTTGATGCTTTCCACTTCTCAAAGTGGATCTGAGTAAATAAAATATTATGATTATTTTTTGGTAACACAAACCCTTTTTAATCTACTCATCTCTCTAGTAGCTTCTTTTTCTTCTTGCAGCTAGCAGTCTTTAAACTAAATGTAAGTTATTCATAATGTGTAAGTAGTTCAGTAGGGCAAATCTTGTCTCCGTGCATGTTCATTGAATTTACACAACGTGTCTGACCTATATTCTTCGATAAACCATTAAGGACACCTATAGCGTTAACGTGACACTTAAAGGGGTGATGCCAGAAAACGATTAATAGGTCGTCTGGCCGCGTCTGGGGTGCACCACGATGGTCTAGCGGCCGGAAACGGCTCGCACCGAATAATCGCATCGATCGCCAAAAAACTAACCCACATACGCACTGGAAGCGTAGCCGGAATTATTAATCGCGAGGAGTAAGGGGGCAAGGCAGCGGGTGTGAAGGGTGGGCTTGTGGCTGGCGCGCAGGCGCGGGCGTGCGGCGGGCACTTCGCGAGAAAGGCTCGCGCGCTTCGGCCGCGTCCTGACGCCCGGCGGCGTCGCGATGCGCGAGCAGCCGGCCCCGCGGCCGCTCCCGCAAGCGCCGCGCTAACCTGTACCCATGCAGTGGCGAAAACTTACCAGGTTGAAGTCTTCGCCGGGCGGACAGTCGCGCGCTCGGAGGATGCTCTGCTGCGGCCGCAGGAAGGTATGCGATCCGATCGATAGCGCGCGCCGAAACCGTCGCCCCTCCCGGCCCGGACGCCGACGCCGTTTCGTTACGCCGTTCGACGACCCCACTCACTAATGCTTCACTAAATCATGCTTCTTCTCCTTTTTCATCTTTATTTTGCTCCATGTTTCCCTTTTTAAATTTGTTCCATTCATGTTTCTGTTATAAAACCAGATAATTCCATTTGCAACCCTATTACTCTTGTGCTCCGGTCTCGGCGGCTTAAAGTGCAACCCCTCCTTAGCATATAATCGTTATATCTACATTTTTATGACTGTGGCAATTTGTATGGCTTATCAATAGACAGATTACTTTATCAAAAATCAACTAGGCTTGAAAAGTGCACGTTTTCTAAGCAATTAGTGAAGTTTTATGAAGGGCGGGTAATCAATCTCTAGGTCATATGAATGTGGGCCGCCGAATCGATCTTCATTCAAAGCAATCGACTATTGTAGAATGATCATAGATAATGTTATAGCGGTTTGTGTGTGTATTTTATATTTAAGTTTTAAAACTAACTAACTTTGGTTTAATTGTGATAAAAATATATTTTAATTGACTAATTTCATAAGAAAATTTTGACAGTTTATTGTAAAAGAGTGTCATACTTTTAAATTGGCTGCCGTGTGCAGCTTCGATAATGTTCGTGTATGCCGTTGTACTTGCAGCTTCTCGCCATCTTGTTTAAAGACACATTACTAAGTCTGCAGTAGTAAATCTATAGATACCATTTTCATAAATACATACATTTCAGTCATTTACAACCTGGTAGGTTATCCACCGATGTCTAGACCTACATTTTGCTAATGCTTAAATGGTTATTAATAGGTTATAGCGTATAGAATCATTCTCTTAGCGTTATCCCAGTTTCAATCTGGGGCCCGCTTACTAGTCTAACCGGATTTGGCTGAATATTAGCTTTTCCACAGAGCGACTGCCTGTCTGACCTCCGCAACCCGAAGGGATAGCTATATTCCATGTTTTAGACTAGAGTCAGTTTATTGAGAAGGTACTGACGCCCTGTAACGACTGTTAAAGATCTTCATGACAACCGGGACCGACGGCTTAACGTGCTCTCCGCGGCACGGGACAAGCGATAATTAACAATTTAATACGCACATAACTCCGAAAAGTCATTGGTGCGCGCCATGGATTCGAACCCGATACCCTCTGCATGGCAGTCTGTTGGTATATTCACTAGGCTATCGCTGCCTTTGTAGCGTATAGAATCATTATGTAGCTAAATACTTTTTACTCTTGCAGATATCTATAAAATCTTTTAACATATAATTAAACCTCAATTATTAGAAAATTATCACTACTAATATGAAAAGCATTCGGTATTATAATATTTTTAGTAATTTTAATAAACACTCTTCTTCTATTATACAATTAACGGCCGGTCCCTATGTACGATCTATCTATGGATTTGGTGAGAGAGTAGAGCTTATGTCAAATACATAAGCATCTCTAATCTAGGAAAGATAGATCGAATATAAATCCGGCGGTAATTGTACTTGTCAAAGTGTTTTATCATATCTCTATTTATCTCTTTTAAAATTGAAATCTCCCTAAACGTCATTTTTGACGACATTAAAATCAGTTGCACCCAAAACGTCAATCTAAAATTTGACAGCTGTCAAAGTCACTACACAGATCCGACAATTTGAATTAGTCAGCTGTCAAAACCTATTGTAACTTAGATCTGAATCTGACACTTAATAAAACTGTGTAGTATAACACCAATTAAACTATAAAATTTAAAATTGAAATAGCTGCGTATATTTCTCGTCATTAAAACATAATTTATATACAAATGTGCGCGTCGGCTCTGAACGCGTTTTTCACAACATTTTATACTTACCGCAGAAGTTAAAAGTTTCATTCTACCCGGCGTATATATTAAAAAATAATTTTATATTCAAATGGTTATGTTAGAGAAATATGAACAATAATTCGTGCCGCTCAAACATCATGTTCGACTTTTATTCGTCGCGTTTTATAGTAGCATCGTTGTAATGATCTATGTCACGAATCACAGCCAATGCCTCCATATTTTTTAGGGCTTAAAGACAAAATTATATTCTTCGTAAATAATAACTAATACATGGGCTTGTTTATAAAATGTATAGGTATTATGATTTATTATTACTTTTTGAAGCAAGTTCCTAAAGTTGATATGACATCTTTATAAGATTAGTACCCAAATCTCTTCGTAAATGCATTGTTGATAATGGATTGATTTATAATTACTTTACTTAATAAATTAGGTCCGTCGTCACCAATGATCATCACATTGTCTTATTATAAACCTCGACGCTTTTTCTCATTATATGAACAGTAAAAAACGAAGAAGCTCTCTTCCTCGCTTTTCAACATTTATTCAATTTCTGTGCTTTTATAAAACCAGACCAGTGATGCCTCATTTCATTAGTTTCGTACCATTTATTATTTCATCTTTTTTGGTCATTCAACTTCTTTGACATTAATAATATTTCGCTACTAGCTCATGTTGTAAATGAACCTAGCATCAATGTATGCTAGTAAAACTTTTGTACATATACGAACAACGATGCGTCTACGTGACGATAACGCTGGGATGACTTTGCAACATAATTTTCCGGCGCCTGTTGCAATCGGCGTACCTATATTAGATTACGTTGTGACAATGAAAAACATATTATACAAATACATCGTACAAATATTTTAAACAGGGATGAGTACGTGGCAAATGAAATAATTCAATAATTGTCTTTCGTTGTAGCAGTCTACGATATCTATCAATGATCATTTACGGGTTAACTGTTTCCTATACATTGGTCTTTAACGAATTCTACTCGCAGTTTTTTTGCTGCTTGTATTCATACTATTTCATTCATATATAAATTTGCACAAACGTGGATTTAAGCATTAATTTTAAATTGAATTTTGCAATACATATAACGTACCTTTGAGTAAAGGATGAGAATGATTCGCAATTTTCTCTGCTTTTAGACAAAGTGAAAAAAGATATGCCACATCAACGAGAGCTTATTTTCACAATATAATTCACGTATTTTAATAACTAAATAATTTTATTATATTTTGTCTCAATCTCAGCTTATACTTTTGTTCTTACATACAAAAGCCCTTTGAATATATTTTCAAATTAACCTTCAACGCAAACTCGATTTTCAATTTTCTGTATTTAAAGGGTCTCGATTACGGCGTGTTAATAATTAACGTCACATCAAGCGCGTTTGGCCACGTGTATGGTATGTAGGTCAATCCTATACCCTATCTATATACACATACTGATTTAATGTTCGTGTGTCTGTTTGTAAACTCAAAATAACAGTTCCTTACTTTAAACGTAAATATATGAGAGTATAACGCTTATCACGAAAGTAATTTTGTTTGTCACTACATACAAGTAGACAGACATTTGCTTGTTTGTTTGTTTTTAATCTAATCTCCAGAACATCTGGACTGATTCTGTCGGTGATAGATAGTGTATAATCTAAGGAGTAACTTTAGTTTGTTTAGATATTAGAAAATAGGAGAGAGTTCTGTGTCAAAAAACATATGCAATTACGGCCAAAAGTCAAAGTATGCACAATGGCACATATTTTGGTAATCTAGTAATTGCGCGGGTGAAGCCGCGAGCATAACTAGTGTGCAATATAAGCTTGAATCGGTTACGTGTTATTTATGAACAATATAACTTTTACAACATTGTAAAGATCAAGTGTAAAATAAAAGCTTGTAAATATGTTCCATGTTGCTTTTAATGTTTATTTTTTGCGTTTAACGAGCAATACGTTTAGGTTCTTTAGGTTTGGGGTTTTTAGACAAAGACATATTCATTTTTGCATTGGTTTCTTACAACACTTATACAAGTCAAAACCCTATTCTACATGATGCCGGCTTTTCCTAGCTAAATGACTTCTTGAGAAGAAAGGCCGAAACAAACTCAGAGTCATTGTTTTTTTTTGTCACTTCAATTTCTTTCATCTTTTCTTGATCTTTTAAAGTCTAGACAAAATGGGTTTAGTATGCAAGTACAATGCAGGATATCGTCTGACGCTTTTGACTGACTCAGCCCACTGATGGCCTGCATTCAACAGCAATCGTATGGCTCAACCTTGATTGCGGGAGCCAGCGTGATCTGTAACACTATGCCTCCACGCCATCAGAAGGTGTATGCTTAAGCATGTCAGCCTAAGTCATCAGACAGGTTGCCTATTTGTTTAAATGTTTAATAATGTCCACATCGTACTCACAACTTTACATTCAAATATTATTTGGATCGAAATAAGATTTATTTGTTAAAAACATTAAATTTTACTCTATCCCTAGCTTACCCTTTGACAAGTTTAGTGGTATTATGTAATTAAATAAAAACTATGCAATACTTACTTCAGATTGTGTTGGTTGGCGTAGTGGTTATGGTGGCAAAGTGGCCGCTTGACACTGTGCCGAGTTTTGTGGGTTTGATTAGACTCCCACACGACACAGCACTTTGAATGATGCATAAATTGTTGTTTCGAGACTGGGTGTTCGCTGTGTCCGTTGGTTGTATGTTTGTGAAGCCCCGCGACACAGGATTTATTCCTAGTGCGGGAGTAGTTTAAAAAAAAGAGATAAAAGATAGATGTATTCTACGCTAACACCTACAACGGAAAATGACGTATACACACACAACTATCATAATTCATAAATCAACGCAGCAACACATTGATATCAGACACCCTGCGAACCATACATTTTCATTAGTAGGCGCGTGTAGAAATATCGAACATGTCTCACAAGTTTAGGCGAA
This sequence comes from Euclidia mi, assembly GCA_944739405.2. NCBI lineage: Eukaryota > Metazoa > Arthropoda > Insecta > Lepidoptera > Erebidae > Euclidia > Euclidia mi. The sequence continues at coordinate 70,937,977 of OX123188.2, forward strand.
GGGAAGGGCGAGGTTCGCACTAAAGCAAAACTTTTCTTTGTGACTTTGTTGAGTAATTACTAAACTTCAAACACTTCACACTATTACCTACTAATCTTAGGATGGAAATAAAATCACTAAAACCATTAACATTGGTCTGGTATGCTCCATCTATTTTTTCAGCTAATTACTTAGGCGTGTTAGCCATCTTGCTTGGCGAAAATAGTCATTGTTGCGGTCCTACCAGCAGTTATTTGTGTTCACTCTTCAAGAATTAATACCTACACCCTTCTTGAGAAACATTAATGGTTGCTATCCGACCTGTAATTATAATAGATAAAAATGGATGCTTGCTAATTATTATTGTCGTACTATGTGATTACCTCATAGATAATATAACAGTTTCGTCAAAAGCCCACTTTACCTAGTCATTTTCGCCCTATATCCATTCTTCCTTTCCTATCCAAAGTGCTCGAGGCTTGTGTCCACCAGCAGCTGACCCGATTTGTACATATTAATGACCTGTTGAGTCCTTTTCAATCAGGATTCAGATCGGGACACAGCACAACCTCAGCCCTCCTTAAAGTGACTGGCGATATTAGAGCGGGAGTGGAGGACACCAAGGTCACTGTGTTGGTCTTGGTAGATTTCTCGAACGCTTTTAATACCGTCAGTCACGATATCCTCCTCTCCATACTATCCCACCTTTCGATCGCACCTGAAGCTTTGGAATGGTTCTCATCCTATCTTCGTGGGCGTCAACAGTCTGTTCGGATTGATGAGTCGTTATCTCGTTGGTGTGATCTTGACTCTGGCGTCCCACAAGGCGGCATTCTTTCTCCAATTCTTTTTTCTCTATTTATTAATCTCTTAACTCACAATCTTCGGTGTTCGTATCATCTGTATGCAGACGACCTGCAGCTGTATTCTCAGGCGAGGGTTGAGGATCTAACACGGGCCATCAACGAAGTGAACCAAGACTTAAAGGCAATAAAGCATTGGTCCGATCAGTTTGGACTGTCAGTTAACCCGTCAAAATGTCAAGCTATTATCGTGGGTGGTAACCGCATGATGTGCAGAGTGGATACTACAGCTCACCCTCCAATCATCTTTGACGGGTTAAACATTAAGATCACTTCGAGCGTTAAGGATCTAGGACTTCACATTGACGACACACTTAACTGGAGAACGCAAGTCACTAACGTGTGTCAAAGTGTCACTGGGACCCTGCGATGTCTCTATCGTCTGAAGAATTTCCTCCCCTCCAAAACAAAGACTATGCTAGTGCAATCTTTAGTGTTCCCTATCATCGATTATGGTGATGTGTGTTATTATGACCTGAATGCAGACCTTCTCAACAAACTCGACCGGCTTCTCAATAACTGCATTCGATTCGTTTTCAATCTTCGCAAGTATGATCATGTGTCTACTTATCGTTCTCAACTGAGATGGCTTCCCATTCGTCAACGCCGTAGCTTGCGTGCTCTCACTACTCTCTACTCCCTACTTCACTCACCCACTCCTCCAGCCTATCTAACATCCCACTTTCAATACTTATGCTCTTCGCATGATAAAGCTCTTCGTTCTTCCCACAACCTTTTACTTCTATGTCCTCAACATAGCTCTGGCCTTGTACATTCTTCCTTCTACGTCCAAGCTATACTCCTATGGAACGCGCTCCCTCTGGAAGTCAGGACGGCAGACAGTCGTGGGACATTTAAAAACAAAGCTCGTCAATGCATTCAACGTGGTTCATTGGCTGAATCATCGTAATCATCACTGGATTATGTATGTATATATAATATTTTATTGAATATATATGTATATATATATATAAATATATATGTTATAATATATCAATATATATTATATTATATAATATAGTATATTAAGTATATTAATTATTAACTTTATATGTGTAATGAAAATGTGTTATGTATATTATTTACTAAAGTATCTAGTTATAAATTCAATTATAAAGTACTTCCACCTAATACCTGCCTTAACTATCTCTGCATCACCCTAAGGTAGACTGTTAGACAATGCCTAAGGCATTAAGTCCGCCTATGTACAATATTGTGCAGGAAGTTTAATAAATAAAAAAAATAAAATAAAAGCAACGTTACCTTTTACCGCTACAGTGACTAAAATATAATAATAATATTTATCCATAGGTTTACGTATATTGATTCATTAAACACCCATCCCAATAGCCCAGAAATATTAATATCCATACAAGTAGCAATAGTCCTACACCTGCTGTGGCTAATCCGTGGCTGTACTCAATAGTGCTGTTATGGAGGCTCCTCAGTACCTAGGTGTCCCATCACATCCTAGATTAAAACTCTCAAAGAGCCTCTGCGCGTTGGACCTATGTCTCCGTGTACGCCTGCCAAAGGGCCGTGTACTTTTTTAACACCATATGTTAGAAAAGTACGCGTGATAGAGAAACACATAATAATAATATATTCTACCACATTCACACAACACCATCTAGTCCCAAACTAAGCAGCAGCTTGTACTATGGGTACTAGATAATGGATAAACATACATAAATACCTACTCATATTTGCTCCGGCAATAGGCGGTTACCATATGTTTTACATAGTTTCAATAAATCTACGATTGAGAAATATCGGACAAAAACGTATTTTTATTTATATTATTCGTAAGGCTATACCGGTATTATTCGTGATTACGGTTATCCATTAGGGTAGCTTAATAATTCACGAAGTAAAGGGTCAAGCTCTTTATTGAACTTAAGCGGCTCATGGAGACATGCTCTTTGTATTACAAATTATTATCTGTGTGTCTATGGATACTTGATAATTTATAATCGACCTTCCTTTTTTATTCTTATTTACATAAGAAAGTACTTAAGTTTATTCTTTTGTGCGTAGGTTATATATGATAAATGATAATTTAGTACCAGACGCAAAATCATGTAAGTACCTACACTTCTGCACGTTTTTTGCTGCAGTTAAGGCAACTAGCTTAACTAATTTAACTGAAAACACTATCAAAATGCCAAATTGTCAACAATATTAGACTTATTTGAGTTAATTTCAATAATTAGTCAACTTAATTACATGTCTATAGCGAGCTCTTGGTTCAATTCAAAAGAAAGCGTGGCAAAACGAAGTGATAGCATGGATATAATTATAGTTTCACCAATCAAGTTTTAATTGATTTCTATTTTAGTTATTTTCACATTCTCTGTCTCTTCATTACAGCTGAAATAATGAGTGCCTAATTAAGATACCCGAGCACATAGCTTTTAGTTTCGTAATATATATTTAGTAGGCACTACTGCCTCGAGTGACAATTGTACTTAATTACTCTATTTTGAAGTGTCTGCGAACCTAATAAATAGCTGCTGTATCTGATTTGGGTCATCGATTGCTAACATATTGGTATAGGCTGTGCTATTTACACAATCACGGACTCTCGTTAACTAGAGATCTCTCTGGGCTAATGATAATGAAAAGTCTAATACTTTAGTGAGGTTGGTTGCCAGGTAGATATTTTAGAAAATCGATTGATATAATTATCACGATTTCATCTAAATGACGTCCACTGCTGAACATCGGCGATCTCCAAGATTTTCACACAGACCGACACATAAAAACATTTCATTGATATATTTATTACTAGACGTCGCCAGCGACTTCCGCGTCAATTATACATAATTTATAAACCTTCCTCTTGAATAATTCTATCTATTAAAAAAAACGCTTTAAAATTCGTTGCGTAGTTTTTAAGATTTAAGAAGATTTAAGATACATAGGGACAGACAGATAGAAGACAGACTTTGTTATATACTATGTAGTGAAGCCAACAGATGTATAATTTTAGAGTATTTAAACTGTAGGTAAAATGGTATACTCTTGAGAGTTTTGTAAAAAAATCTTAATCTTTTGAATATACTGTTCACATTTTTTGTATTGTATGTACCTTATACGATTTATCTCTCTCTATTTTATAAACTTCATATTATTTTCTTCAACATATTCGTGATGTAGCTTCGTCGTCTAATTAGAGAACTTTGATATTACGTCTAGTTTGTCAAATATAATGCTTTTACTTTGAAGGACGAATTACACACACTGTAAATTTGCTGAGTTATTCTCGAAAAACTTGTTAAAGAAAAATATTTGCGTCTGTTCGATTTTTCTTAATGTGTGTGTTCATTATTCATCAATTTTTTTCATATTCAGCAGAATGTTCGCATCATCATTTGACGTTCGTTTCCTTTTTTATGCTGATGACGTAATATATGGAGGATCTTCATATCTTACAGAATCCTTGGAATGTTACATTTGTGCCCGATGATTTTGCTTCGTCTTACGTCTTTTGAGATTTTCAACACAGTTACTTTAAAAATCAAGGTTAAATAAGCCAAACGATGCGGTTCTAAATACTTGTCAACAATTTTCACACAACTTCACACAATGTTCTTTCGTCGTTGTCACGAACGGCAGTACAGTACCAGTCGCGTTTTGCATTCAAAGCAACTCGTCGACATCAGAGATAATCAACACCAGCACAATATAGACATACACTTCATTCAGAGCATTTACAAAGGGCTGCTTGTACGACTTGGGCGTGGTTTAACCAAAATTACAATAATCAAAGTGCGTGCTCTGAATAAATAATTTTCCATGGGATGTCGGCATCGCTTGACAACTATTTGTGACTCAACTCGATGATGAAGTGCTTTAAGCAGGTTAGGGTTACACGGTAATTATGTTAAAGACTTTAAATACCTTTAAGCTGTTAACGCCCTATTGAAGGTTAACAAGCAACTGACTCAATGAAGACGTTGTTTGTTGGTTACTTAAAAGTACGTTATGTTGTTCAAAACGTCAACAGCTTAGCTGAGAATGTTTCTGGCATTTCGGATGGTTGAATAAACACAAAGTACTTTAAAGATACTTTTTAACTCCAGTAGCGTGTTTATTACATGTTTTCACGGATCGAATAAATTCAATGAGTAGGTACATCTTTATACCGATGATCCTTACTTCAGGTGAAAAGGTCTGCTTTTTTTTGTTACTATGAACGGCAACTTCGAAATACGAATACTGAAAAGACCGAAACAAGCAAATGCCATGTATTACAATACTTTTATTACAATCTGCTAGAAAGAAAGAAGAAACGTTTAACTTATTGTTCAGCGTGTGTTAATATAAGGGCGTGTGTGGAACAAAAATATTTTTATGGCCTATGTAAGTAAGGGTCAAACATTATGAGTTTTATGTCCCTACTGGCGAAAGTGGGAAATTCTAAGTTGAACCCGGAAGAAACTGATTTTATTATGGCGGCCGTAGATGGGTTTATGGCTTACATTGTGTCGAGGGATAACTCACTTGAAACCTGCGTATTTTACTTTCAAATCTGAATATATGGAGTATGCTGTCCCCGTGGTAACGTTGAAGAACCAAAATTGTGTTATTTATATCAGTTAAATCATCGCAGCAAAATGCCTAAGTGTGCGGTTGACGAATACGTAATGTCGTGTTTCTTTTTAGTCGATGTTTCAAAACATACTTCATTGGAATATAATAGGATATTTATTAACGACCACAAAATTAAATTAATTTTAACATAAAACAATTATAACTACTTATTTACTACATTCATTATTATTCTTCACTGGAATTACGTTATTTTTGGACAACGAAATTGCAATTCTTTTAAAGGATGGACTCTACTGAAACACGAAGGCTAACGTTTAAAAATTGTCTTGTTTTTGCTACGCTTCACAGTGAAATAGCACGAACAACGCAATCAATCGTTATCGATCTGTATAAAGTACCTATGCACAGCTATAGTGTGCTCTAAAGCATGACGTAAAAAAGCATATTTTTGACATCTACATTGATATGATAACGGGAACCAAGTGGAGTGCTTTAATAGGCTTAGTGCGTTCTCCTTATCACGGCGTCCTCTGTCGGTTGTCACCGCAAACAATATTGCAACATCACGTCACCTTGTGGGTGACTCCCGGTAGGTAACATGATTCATGAATGGGAACAAAGCCTGGATATCGATAGGTAGAGTTCAAGGACTTTTGTGCAGTCGAATAATTGTCGATTCGGCGTCTTATCGCCATTTCATCCGTTTATTGTATTCAGGTTTTGTTTATTCGAATGGGCTTTTGTGTTTAATATTGGTGAAGGTTTTGAAGTCAATCGGTGAGATGAATACTATAATGTGTTGAATAAACAATACTGCATATTAAATCATGTGTTTCTTGGGATTTCCAATGAGTTCTATCGAGGCATTTAATTGTAATTTGCTGTTCAGTTCTATGATGACTTAAAATGCAAGCTACAACTTTACTCGCGGTCGACTTGGCGACTTTAAGGCTTTTGAGTTCTCAAGGAAGTAATCTATCTAAGTGATATGGCTGACACTATATACATTCACATCTAAACACAGCACAGCTAAACGAAAAAATTCGGGCAAGTGCGAGTCTGACCCGCGCACCGAGGGTTCCGTACGCATTTTACCTCATTTGAGGTTGGTGCTAATTACGCTAGTCCTCTAAATCTGTATGAGCGCCCATACAACTTAGAGGACTATCTTAAATGGAGTCTACTATGTATGTATGGGGACACCCTTAAATTTTCCACTTTTTTTTTGTATTTTTTCCTTTATTTGTACCGTAAGACCCTGATTTTGGCCAAATTTCGTGATTCTAGTTCAACGGGAACTACCATATAGGTTTTCGACCCAAAACCTATAGGGTACTTACGGTTGACCTAGAATTGGCAATTTTGGTTAAAACCAATGTCTTACAGCATAAGTAAAGGAAAAATTCCGAAAATAAAAAAAGTTGAAAATTAAGGTTAATTTTGGTACTTACAAGGTTTCGCAAAAATCTAATTTTGACCATATCTTTTTATCGGGTTGACCCAGGACCTTGACTTTTATACACCTAATAGGAAACATAGACCTCAGTATCTGGTATAAATTTCAATTTGCTAGGTCCACCCGTTCCTGAGAAAATCGGTGGTGACAAACGGACAGACAGACAGACAGACAGACAGACGGACAAGAAAGTGATCTTATAAGGGTTCCTTTTTTACCTTGTGAGGTACGAAACCCTAAAAATCATGAAAATTAAAAGTTAACTTATACTTTTAATTTTAAGATATGACAGAGGGTTGAGATTTTTTAGGTGTTGACGATAAATCGGTCTAATTATGTTATTATAACCTTTGTGCTGCAAATTCTCATACCCTACTAAAGACTTCTGCATTCACAAACTAACTTAGAACATTTCCGACTAAACCCATAAACGCGGAATAACTTACATATCAAATCTAGATAGCTCATTTTATTGTCTGGTGAATGAACTCAGTCAAAGAGTTCAGCTAACATATAAACTTGTTTAAGTATTTGGTCCATTTATAAACGGAGCCAAGTGGGTCATATTTGTTGTATAGCAAAAAAATATTCGAACAGGCATTATAACCTAGATCTTAAAGATGGGATATCTTCCATAGATCACTATCATTGGCGGACTGCCATACATATCTACTGTATAAGCAGTACGATTTGAATTTAAAACAAGATTTTTTATGACAGTGTTTTTGGTGACCTCTTTTTTATACCATCTTGTGAAGAAAATTTCTTGTTACGGGTGATTTCCAGCTATGTATAATTCCATCCTAGTTTTTCATTTGGATGATAACTTTCAGAAAAACACAGTAGAATTATTTTCAATTGAACAGTCTTACTAGTGATTATAATGTATTTACGCTAAAGGATTATTAACTTAGGAATGGAGAAACAGACTCCAGAATCATCTAGAATGCTAATCTTTGTTCTGTGAAATATATAATTAACCAGTTGTGCAAGTTGCTCGCCTGTTTAATTATAATATGTAGTTCTATAAGCCAGAGATGGCGCGATTTACTTAACTATTTCATGAGTTTACTCTTTGTATTTCTTTCAGCAAGCTATTACTCTAGTACTTCTAGTTTCATTTCTAATAGCAAGCTCTGGCACTTTTTCTAAAATAAAAATAGTCTAGGTAGTAACATAGACTACTCTTATTTGAGAAAGAATTACGTTACAAGAATCTTATAACATCAGCAACCAACCAGTGAAAAGCGTCAAAAAGATGACGTAAGGGAGAAACCATTTTTTTATTACAAGTATCATAAATACTACGATTATGCGATTCGTAAATTCAGTTTATTTTTATTCAAAACATACATTTCTAATTCATATAAGTATGTGTTAAATTCAAATATGTTGTAGGTACCTAGATAAAATAGGTTTACCGGTAAATAAACTGGACACTTATATTAAGAACCCTTGTTTATCCGTCACTTCTATGGCCTAAGCCTGTACCCTCGGGTTAGTCGAGACGCTTTAGTTATAGACAAATTAAATCCTTAAAATCACCTAGAAGCGCTAACGTTTATTTTTTCTGTAATTAAAGTAAATTGATGGTATTCACATTGTTTATATATCAAAGTTGAGGTATTTTTGCTTGGAAAAATTTTAGATTTGATATCCTTGGTCAGGATAAAATATTTGGGTTATAACGTTAACAGATAAATATGAAAAATAAAATATTTTATTTGTGTACACGTGACGGCATTTTATAATAAAACACTGAAACTTGAAGTATTTACTGTTTCGGTTTATTTGAAGATCACCGTATGTATTCAGTATTCTTAAGAGCCAAGGCTACTTTAATATATTCTCTTCAACAACAAAAGCGTTCGGTACTTTTTTTTCTTTCAACTGACAACGTGAAGGTCCTTTTTTCATTATTCCTATACAATGGATTGTTATCAAATGCTTAAAGCCCATTTCAAATTCATCATTACTGCCTGCCCAAATTAACCATTCTACTCATATTTTTAATCATCAAATATAGTTTGGTCTATATGATAATGGTTGGAGATAGCACACTCGTTTGAAACTTATTATGTTTAATCCACTTTGATTCGTATCTTCAAAACAAATTACTGGTCCGACGGAAATATGGAAACCCAATGCAATTATAATACCATTAAATTTAGTTTGTTCTTTTTTTGGTATTCATACAAATGACATATATGACAATATTATATTATAAACATATATGACAATATTTCAGTGATGTTTTTTATGTATAGTAAGTAGGTAGTATAGTAATTCTCATGTGGGTGTCCGGGTTAAGATAATACGAATCATTATGAGAAAATAATGATATTGTAAGTTATTTTGCGTAGGTTATAGGTACTTCGTTGCTATACATATAACAACGTAATTATGAAATTCTACACAAAATATGCTACGAAATTTTCGTAGCTTGCTACGAGGCTACTATTCTTTCTACAACAATGTAAAATGTTAATAGGCTCTAAACTGTTTTCTTTGATGAAAATTCCTTTGATGGGAGGTAATTAAATAGCGCCTAGATAATGATTTTCTTAGTTAAGATTATTTTACACACAATAAGGAGGTTACGGGTAGTTCAGAATTGAATTATCTGCAAAACCTTAAGGAGACCAATGTCCACACGTGAATATACTATAGTTCCTGATGAATATATGATTCATGATGATTAAACACGATACGAGCAACGGTTGATAGTTAAGATTTTAAGGAACATTTTTTGCGCCTTTATAATGCCGAGAATATTAGATTTTCCTCTAAAAGCCTTTGTTAGCAAGACAAAGTATTTGTTGTATAATGAATCTTATTGTTTAGCCCAAAAAGGGGCTATTACGTTTTGTGTGTAACATACTTTTCAAAGTATCTAAAGTAATGATATATTAAAGAATGATTTATCACATTTGTCCGCAACACAAATAATAGGGTATGTATTGTAATTATATGTTTGGATTTTTATTATTTTAACTAATGGTGTGTTCCGCTCGCCGAATGTTTGGTCAGCGTTGTTAGGTAATGGTTCCGATATGTCCTTGTATCGATTTGTTACTAATGTCAATATAGGTACATAAGCGACCACAGACAGCTAGTCAAACAGCGGGATTATACAGTGTATATTTTATTACTCAGGAGTCATGTGCTTTACAATCCAAACATCGCGTGTCTAAAAACATGTTAAAACAGTCTACGCTAAGTGAAAAATCAGGTGACAGCCAACATAGAAGCTCTTAAAAATAGAACCGTAAAATTCTATCAATACCGCCATTTGCCACTTGAAACTGGTAAATGTATTTATCGCATGCAATTTTTATTTTTATTACGATGAGATAAAGCCTATTTTACATTGTGTGCACAGTGAAGGCTTTGCTCCAGTTGTCGACGTTTCAGCTCTCAACCCTCTAGAGCACTTCAGAGTTCGAGTTGGCACCGAATTTTAGGTTTCAAAGCTTCTCATTAGGCGCCGCTCACAGAGACAGGCGGGCGCGGGGCGCAGGGCGGGGGACAGGGATGGGCGTCACAACGGGAGGACTATTGTGCTTTAAGACTAATCGTTTTGTTCCTCCGCTCTTTATGTAACTGTACGTACAGTTTTACTGAGTACTACACGGAGTTTCACTTACTGATATTAGCGCTCGTCTTGTGTGGGATCCAGCGGGACACGCAAGCGGTTTATCGCACGCATCCCGAGACAGCGTAATAAATAACCGAAGAAAAACTCGGGAAATAATTAAAACTTGTATAATGACTTTATAGCACTAGTAATTTTAGGGTTCTATCAGACAGAGAGCGGTCACGCGGTCAAGCGTTCAAGCGGTCAGTTTTGCGATATTTGTGTTATATTACGTTACATATGATCCTACGACAGAGAGCGGTCACGCGGCGTGACCGCTCTCTGTCTGATAGAACCCTTACGATTAAAGTAAAAACGAAAGAGCATTAAAATGGGCAAACAGCAAATTAAATCTATAAGTAACTGCATTATTTACGATTACTAAATCAAATTTTATGTCAGAATGAGGATATAAAAATGTTGTTTGATAAATCTCGTCGTATTTCGGGCACGGTGTATTTTTTGGTATTAATAAGGTTTCCCCGACGGTCCTTTTAAAACTGCGGTGGTTGTTGGAGACGGTTAAAAGCTTCGCGGTCGTTTCACTTATCAACCAATTAAAGTAGTAATTTCATGTATGCCTCCGTAATTAATGGCTTCTAATTTAAAATACACAAACATGGCATTTAGTTATGTATTCATTATGAGATTTTTTTTACATTACAGTTAATTAATCGACGTATTTGTTCTACGTTGTCACCACATTGTTATTTGGACAAAATGAATTGAAAGAACATTGGCAGAATTTGGTCTGGGTTTGTTGTGGCGTCCTTAAACTTCATATGAACAAAACAAATTGTTTTCTTTTGCTACGATTTTTAATATTTTCACTGTGTATCGTTAAAGCCGGAATATTTTATGATGATAAATAGCATTCCAATTGACTAGGTACCTACTTTATTATTTGATTATTGCCATAGATAATGGTGAGACAGGAATAGACGTGAGTGCTATTAATCCGTATCGATTGGTTGGAATGGTTTAAAATATAATTATTAAAATGTTGTTATTTTATCTTTAAAGAACATTATATCAATACGCTAATATTTTTTAAGCAAAACAACTTTTAAATCATATAAAAATGGACCTGAACGTCACAACATCGTTTTAATGTTGTATCAATTTCACATAAAATCGATTTAAAATGTGCAGCTCTGCTTTTGTCACAGTTTTCAGCGTCCTTCAGTTTCTGTTTGATGTTAATCTGACATATGTCATTAGATAATTCAGACGTACATTGTTCATTCATAACAAAAAATAAAACACCGATATCTTCTTTTTCCGGCTTACCCGAGTGAAAATAGAATCATTTGTAGACTCTGTTACTTACGCCTATTTTTGATATATTTTTTATTACTGTACGCTTCAATTTAATTTGAGATATTTTGATGTATGCAGATCTGCCATTGTCCTTTCTTAGATCAAATTGTAATTGTAATAACTGATCTAAATTCTGAATATAAACAAAACTTAAAATTGAACTTACTGTAATTGAAATTTCTAAAATAATAATATTAAAATTAAAGTAAATTGTAAGCTACCGTTCTTGTAAGGCACTCTTGCAAGGCTGAATGCCTGGGGCAGGAAAGAGTTACAACGTTGGGAAAGTGGGTGGAATGAAATCGCAGTTACACACAATTGATATTATTTATGCATACAGAAGTAAAGATCTAACATCGCAAGCTGCAAACGATTTGCTGATTTTGACAAAGTGATTTGCAACGATTACATTAGCTACTAGATTTTGCCCGCGGCTTTGCGCGCGTTGAAGTCGGGGTAACATAAATTTACTTTCAGTCTCAAGTTGTGTGAAGGCACTCCTGATTAGTCTTTTCAGTTCAGAAACTCTATAGAGCACAAAGTAATTCGGTCAGTATCCATGACATTATCTACCATTATATATACCGAATATACATCTATAAACACTTTCGCATTTATAATATTGGTAGAGAAAATCGTTTCAGCCGTTTAATCGTAGTCTATAATTATTAGTTTATATATTATGCGAATAATGTTATCACGAAATCACCGTGCACAATATGACAATTTGTATGATGTGACAGTACTGACCGATATACGATAGCACTTGCGCAGCATTCAACTTACAGCGCACGCATTCTTACTTCCAAGAGGTAAATTTGTGCCGTAGTTACAAACTTCTACCCTCCCTAAAATCCCTCCCAGTTTAATTTTTGCAACTTATGGTAGCCTATGTCCGTCTCCATGGTCCAATATATCTTTAAATTAAATTTCGACAAAATCGGTTCAGCCGTTTTAGCGTGAAAACGGAACATACAAACATACATACCTACATACATACATACATACATACACACTTTCGAATTTATAATATTAAGTAGGGATGAATGGTACGGAAATGATCTAAGTAAAATACTTTTCACCACAGCAGCTCAAACATGCCGCTTTTGCTGCGAGACAACAGTGAACAAAACGCGATTTTGATTCGAGCGTGAGGCAAAGTAGCTTTTTAATTTTTCAATCTTTAGTGCCACGAATTGACATTGTTCAGCCACAAATTTGAAACATTCGAATTTTACTGTGCTCTGTCTCTTTCACATGCATATAAAAAGTGAGTGAAAAAACAAACCCCTTCGAATTCGAAATTCGATTTTGGAATTCGACCTCAAAGAAAACACCTACGGCAACGCAAAAAAAAAAGATATTTGTTTTTTTTTTATATGTTATTGTTTACATGTTTAATTTATTATTGGATTTTAATAAAAATAAGTCTAATTATAAGTATAAAATTAGTATTTAACCAATACATTTTTATTTAGAATTACAACAATGATACATTTGAAAAATAAACATCAGGGACGCGGTATTAAAACGCGATTTAAAAAAGTAGCGGGAATAAAAATGTCGCTGATGCTGATACAGTAGGTACCTATAGCGTAACGTGTTAAATTATAATCATATATAAAATAATCTAAAAAGATGAGTGAAACTAGCGATGATGACTGTACTTTAACACCAGAAGAGTTAAATCAACAAGTGATTATGCAGAATTCAATCTATTCCAGTTCATTTCTATGTCTCCTAAGTAATATGTGTTCTCACTGCTGTGGTAAAAAGCTATGTGTGCTACATGAGAGCAAAGTTTTTTGTATCTCGTGCTGTTGAGTCCCTCACCACGCTCAGGATTCTAACTTTGATTCACTCGCTACGCTCGTGAATCAATCATAGAATCCTTCGCTTGCTCGGGACTCAAAATAAGCACTCGAAACAAAAAACAACTTTGCTCTCTTGTTGCACAAATAACTATTGAGCTATGATCAGTAACGAATAACAAACTATATATTTTTATATCGCTGTCCCAAAAACAGCCAGCTAGTGTTTACTTTAACAATTTGAAACTAGCCTTGTTCGGACTATTTAATCTAGAATATTATACAGTATGTACGTATAGCTTGTGAATATTGTAGGCTGTTCCAACTTTTATACCCTTATTTGACTACGAGCAGACTTCATTTGGATTACCCTTTTAACTCAAAGGGTTAGTAAATGCCAAATGTCAAACTTCCAGTTTATTTATATAAATTGAATTTAAATTAACAATACCTATTCGCCAGTCTCGTTGCTATTGTCAGTTGCTGGTTGAGTTTATACAATCCTTACGTCATCAATAATTTCTTTTATTTTAACGCTCTTCAGCTTACATGTACTTCCCTGTAGCAAAATGAAATAAGTTTATGTTTTCTATTTGATACCTTTCGAGTATAGACGAGAGTGTGCAGAGTAAGTACACAATCTGATTCCTCTTACCGCCGAATTTGTATGATAATATTATCTCTTTCCACCGATTATTCCCGAGGAGTGAATAGGTTTTAAGTAGGCTTACTCCATTTTCATCCATATAATTGCTAAAGATTCGGCGAGACGATGTTGCTTTGCTAGCCTATTATTATTATATAAAACTGTATTCTAAACATTCACACTAACTTACCACACATAACCTACAGTTAGTTTAATCGATCGAGGGCTCTCGAGTCTATAAATGACACAGAGACTGACATTGATTGCTATACATAGGGCAGAGTGAAAATACCGAGGTGGATTTACACTAAGTACATACATACATACATATCGTCACGCCTTTTATCCCCGAAGGGGTAGGCAGAAGTGTATTTCTACACCCACTTTTCGCCAGATATAAGTACTTTAGTCCCACGTAATAAGGGGCGAGCCTATTGCCGTACCGGGCACATTTCCAGACTCCGTGCTGCTACTGAGAATTTCGTGACAGAAAAACCCAAAAACACTGCCCGACCCAGGAATCGAACCCGGGACCTCCCGATCCCACGCGCACATTTATGCCGCGAGACCAACGAGGCAGTCGTATAGGGTTTGATGTCGAGTTTTCCGTCTCTACGCAAAGATGGTATTTGCATCGTGTTATCCCTTAGTCGCCTCTTACGACACCCACGGGAAGATAGGGGGTGGTGACACTTGTATTCTATGCCGTCAACCACACGGCATAGAATACAAGTGTCTAAGACTAAGTATTATCGTATATCATTCCCCCCTTAATAAAGAGTCCAATTGTCTATTCAGTCATGAGTCTTAGAGCTTAGAAAGGAAATTTATTTATTACGGTTGCTTAGTCTTAATCATAAAGTTATCTAAATTGAATTCTACGCGTACAAAAATATTGCAAGATGCTATAACCAAAAGTTCGATAGAATTAGAGGTTGTAACAACAACTATTTCAGCAATTCGCCCCTTTAAATAGAATCGTGGGTGTTGTAAATTTCGTATTCATTGTTACAGGGTAAATGTCAAACAGAAAATAATAAGAGTCTAAAATCATAATTCGTTTTTGATTATTATTATATAAAAAATACGCCACCGTGAACTGAAAACAATTAAATTTCATAAATTCTCTGATGTGTGAACTGAGATGATTCTCGTGCCATTAAATCTGTCTAAGAGCGCGTGGGCCCTAAGTAGGCGTGGTCCTCTAGAGTGACGTTTGTAGGCGGCCATAATGAGCAGAGACATAGTGCGAGCCAACTTGAATTTTATTTATTAACGGACCACGATCATTTTTCTTTATCGTGACGCGTCACGGAAAATAAACTCTAAAAGATTAATTACGTTACGTTTTACAAGTTCCGTAATGTTTTTAAAAGTTTCAACGTTGAACTTCCAAGTTAAAACGTTGCTTGGTATCACCAAGCAACTTTTTAGTTAATATAAATTAGCAATAAAGTGAATTTGCATAGTAAGCAGGTTATATAGTAGATATATGTGGAGTTGAGTTCCGACTTAACGTGTGAAATAAAAAATGTTGGCAGCGGTGTTCAAATAAATTTATTTCGTATAAAATTACTTGCCTGGCAGTAATAGGATCCCAAAAATTTCTGAGAAACATAAGAAAATTCAATCCTTTTAAAGTAGCCTCAATTTGCGTCAGGGCAAGACGTACAGCGTAATATGGTGGAAAAGTTTATAATGGCATGTACGTGGTGCCGGAGTGAAGTGCCTTTAATAGCACCTCAGGATATTACGAGCCTGCGAATATTTGCCGCTTAAAAATTTCGGCTTGAAAACGTGAAGCTTTTAGTGTCAAACTTGGAGGGAACTTTTTTGTAAATATTTGTAAAGTGTCGCGGGAACGTGATTGTGTGCACGGCATTAGTAATCACAAGGACGGATTGTTAGACTTTGAAGATTATGATATCTTCTCCTTAAACCAACAGAAATAGTTATAGCTACTATATCCGTGCCTCTGAGAGCTCGTAAAACTTTGGGTTCTGGCGTCACAAAGATATATAAAAGTCTCTCAAATATATACATAAGCCCTAACTTTAGAATATGGATGTCTTTTTAGGATGGCGTCCTTTTGGTAGAAGCGGCAGTCACTACGTTAAAAAACTGATAAGTAATATTGCGCCAAATCTGGTTAAACGCTATAACTAAGTTTTACACCTGAAAAGGAAGGGCGAGCGTAGCAGTAGGAATAGGGTGGTGTAAGACATATAATATAGTTATATTTTTATAGTAAAACCTTATAAATACATTAACGTTGTACGCGCAACATTTTGAAGTGGGTGTAACTACTGTCAACTGCTAGTACTAATATAATCAAATCGTCGGTCCCACATGATTGCATTTAAAAATATACATAGTGTAGGGGTGCATAGTTGACTGGTTCTGTGCATAAATAGACTAAAGGCTATGACGTAGGCTCTTACGTGTGCTATCAATATTAGCTTCAGCTAAATTTATTTACGTCATCCAATGGAAAATACACGTGAATAATCAACTTCAGTTGTGTATGAAATGTGTGGCAGGCTGCATGCGGTATGTAAATGAAGTCTTCCGTGTAACTACCAGTCGGAGGCGATCACCAACCAAAATAAAATATTCTGGTCAACATTTTCGAAAACAATTATCTAGGTGCATGTGAATTTGCTTGGCTAGCGATGCGGCTTAAAGGCGATTAGCCGCACAGCGAAAACTGGAGCCCATCCTAATCATCATAGGGCTCATGTTGGAAGCAAATTCATGTTAGTTGTTGATATACTGTCCGTGTGGTGACGGATTAAGAATACGAAATGTCACCACCCCATATCATCCTATGGGTGTCGTAAGAGCCGACAGGTGGAGTATATTATGCAGAGAACAACACTGCAAGAGAAGGAAAACTTGATATAAACCCTATCCCAACCCGTTTGGCCAGCGTGGTATAGTAGGCCAATTCCTCCTTTCAAAGGAGAGGCCTAGTCCAGCAGTGGACTATTAAGGCTGATATGATGTTGATATGCTAGCTATTAGGTATTCTGCCAAATCTGGATAAGATCACGGGCTCTAAGGCTAAAATATTGCTAACAACCGGGTTAACGTTAGGATAACGATGAGTACTTAAAAATATAAGAGTTCTCCTGTTGCTGATAGAAAATCGAAAATCTCTATATATAATATATGTCTAATCCCTTATTCTATAGATAATACACGATCCAGTACTCCTTGTACAAAGGACTGAATCATCCATTGAGTGGAAACAAAGCGCTGAATTAATTCCGTCGGTGAGTCATAAAGCCTTAGCCCGATGCCTGAGGGTTCACGTGGGCGTCTGATCCTGAAGACATCTAAGTTTCCCTACGTACTGTCTTACATTATGTAGGAGGATTCTAATAATCGTTATGTCTGTGAAAGGGACTAATTATTCTCATTATTCTCGTTTTAAATGTATAGAAAACACGAAAATATAGAGTAAAACGTATTTAGATATTCATTTTTTTTAATGGCTTCTTTTTTGAATCTGTGATGAATTGAGGGGACATAATTTTTTAATAAATTGGTTTCATAATATAGTATGTTATAGTTATGCTCTTTACAATATAATATTCGATACATAAGAGGCCAAGATATTTGCGATGTGAAGAGATATTGTAGACTCAGTTGATACTTGTATTTGTATCCATGCCTATATCTACATATTATTCTAAGTTTCTTATTATTATTTTACACTTTTAAACAATTCGACGCAAAACATACTCTTACATTAGTGTCAATACTGTCATTTTATTACAGATGACACGTCCATACTACTAAATCATTAGCAATCGCCACTTCCATAAAACACAAAGGTGGAACAGATTCAGAAAACTTACTAACTCTACAAAGGTGTCAGTCATTCTCAGCGCCCATTAATAGGCGTGTCTATAGCTGTACGAGATGTATTGAGGCTTAGTAACAGCTTGAAAGAAATAAAAGTGGAATATTCTCTCACTAGTCTCACTGGAAGTGCTACTGGTATAGTCTGTTGTACTGTTATATGCCTGTTGTATACGTGTTTACAACTTTTACACTACACACGTTGGTTTTATGATTATTGTTCCGTTGAAATAATGTCCTGATAGGGTAACACGGCCAAATTACGTTTATATTTTGTTTTGGGTTTGTGGAATACTGTTTGTCGAGTTCACATGCAGTGTTTTCAATCAAACGATCCCTTTATTTAAGGTTTAATTTGATCACCACCCATGCACCGTGAATTGTGTAACCCTCTACGTGGCAGTTTGTTACTTTCTCCTCTATTTAACTTCCTTCCTTTCCATCCAAGTCCATGCTATGTAATGCGTTCTTCAACTATGTTGCAGGGATTTATCGTCTACTAAAACACAATTGAGACTTCTATAAATAAAGACAGTAACATAATATATCTTACACATACATGTAAAATTAATTCTGCCCACGATTTTACACAGTATTTCAAATAATTAGATGAGCAAGCTACTTGAATGTTTATCTACGTAAGTAGGTACGTGGGTGTATTTCAATTGTCTTATTGTAATCATGCCTGACACTCACGTGGGATTCTTTATTATGTACTTACTGTAATTGGCTCTTTCTCAGATAGATGGGAGCTGGATTTCTTTGAGCACATGTTATTTGTACCTAAATAAGTATGCTTCAAGGGTAAAAACCTTTTCTAAGCTTTTCTCATAGGCTTTAGGTAGACATAAACAAATTAAATGATTGACGTAAGACTATTATTTTGAATTGTTTAAGAGTTATTTATGTGAATGTTCCTATAAGTATGCTGAGATCAGGTACTGGTTTATTATTTTACTAGCTTTTGCCCGCGGTATTATAGAAAACTCAAAGTCTCAAGCTTAAATGTTTGGGGTCTTCGATGAATGTCAGTCAGGACAAGTGATTTTATATAAATGATGAGTTGTATATAATCCTAATATGATTCTAAACAAAGTAAAATCATTCTTGAATATATCGTGCTAAGCTTATTGCCAGATATTAAATCGAATTATTGTAGCAATTACGTTTGAAATCTTTAAAAATAAAAGCTTGATATGATCATTATTCCGCTTCCTTGTAAAGTAAAGATGTTCACTCTGTCATCAGGTTTTACCCGATCCGTATTCATTATTAAACTTTCTATAATATAGCCACGTCATAAAAAAACAAGAATATTGAATCCTGAAACTCAGCTTGTCTGTATGATGGAAATTCAAACGTTTGCCGTGCTTCGATAAAGTTAATTCGTCGCTCCCAGTTCTTGCAGTCTGGCAATCAAATAAAAATATTTTATTTGGATGGCCTTTAGCAACCACTTGAACTGTTAATAATTGATTCAATTTACTGCTTGATTTAATGCGAATCTAAAGAGACGATACTGGCAATATTCTATTTTAAAGTGCGATACTGATTATTGTGTAGATAGAAACATTGTGTCACCAGATAGAGATGACGGTATACACTAATACATACATATTTTACATCATTGTGTCCCTTTCCTGTCGAAAATGATTATCAAACTAAATTTGATACAGACATCAATCCGCTTATCTGTAAATTAAATACGATTTGCTTTAAAATAAGAGGAATTGAAAATGTAGGTACATTTTTGTAAACAATGTATTTATATATTATACAATCTAATATCATAAGCTTTTGAAGTACCTGTGTGTTTTAAAAGCGATCAATCTCGAGCATTGCTCGACATATAACCAGTATCTCATTACCATTCATATCGTGATAAGCAACAGTAATGTCCACCTACGTTACAGATCGACATTTATGAAACATGCAGTAATGCGTCTAGTCTGATGAGACTCGAAAGAAAATACAATAAAACACTGACACTACATTTTATATGCATGAAACTCTATATTGAGTTTAGAATAAGCAGCTCCGTTGATGAAGGTATGCATTTTGATGAGACGCCAAAAGACAACATTTTAAGGATTATGCAGGAATGCATGTGGTCTGTGGAACAAAGCTTAAAATTTAAAGCCACTTGAAATACGTAACATTACTTTGAAACATAATAATATGTCTCGTAAGTTTCTATGTAGAATGTTATATGATGCTGTGCATTAGCTCAGCATCATCTAGGATTCTACATCTTCTTGTCTGGAATTAGTTATTAGTCCAATAATCTGCCATGTTCAAATGAACATGCAAATAACTAATTCCAGACGAGTAAATTCAGATAATATTTCAACGAAATAAGAACTCTACAGTCATCTCTCAAAAATAAAACATGAAGTTCAGCAATTATTTTGAAAAATATTATAAATCACTGTAGTAATATTTTGCAAAATAATAGGGTTGTTTTCAACTAGACAAATCAAGCACTTTTAATGAAATGTTATAAACGACCTTTGCTAAGGCTTTTGTATGAAATATGACGTAGTGACGTCATAGTGTTTTGCTGTCAAGTACAATACTTATTATCAATAAATTGACGATAAAAAATGTTAAATAAAGTTTTAACATTAATTGATGAGTGAAACTACTATTACTTTAACATGTTTCACTAGATAAAAATACTTGTATAATTTATTTCACTTGCAGGAAACTTCCCTATTGCTAAATTCCATGTTTCATAATTTGTAAGATGAATAGAAGCTGCAACCAGCAAATAATTAACAAACGAAATATTCGCCACACATTATGTGTACACTATCATATTAAACTGTAGTCTCGAGCACTAAACTTAACACAAACGCGAACAAACTTATCCGTTGCCTAATACTTGAGATTACGCACAAACTTCAGGGATGTTGGATCGTAAAAGCTTTTGCTGCAAAGGAATTCCTCTGACGTTACCATATTGTTTACAAGGCAACCTTTTGTTATGTAAATATGTATACCTAACGAATAAATTAACTGTTCAAAGGGAACGTTTTTCGTGTGAAACAATTGTGCGGAACTCGGCGTGGTGTCTGGAGAACCATTCCTCATTCTTGTTTGATCAATTTTAGCCAATTGGAAATTTATTGGAGGAACGTTTTTGATTGCTTTTAATCTCTTTGTTGTCATTGAATTAGGTTTGTTTGTATTGAACACTTTTTTGTAAATTATATTTATATAGGCAAATATTGTGTAAATAAATAATCATTACAATTTTGAACTTCTTAGATTTTGTCGGCTGCTTCGCCCGCGTAGGGGTCGATACTCGGGACAAAGTCCGCGTGCTATTCTGATGTACTTGCATACATAGCTTATGTATGCAAGTAAGCGGGCGATTTTCTTCAATATCAATTTACTAGATAATGCTTGAACGTTTAACATTAGTCAAGTTTGATAATTATTTTTGTATTTAATACATAATTTTGTTTAAAGTAATCAAAAACACCCAAGCTTACAAGTTGCCAAAATCATCATCATCATCATCAGCCCTTTATACTGTCCCACTGCTGGGCACGGGCCTCTTCTTACTATGAGAAGGGTAAGGTCATAGTCCACCACGCTGGCCAAGTGCGGGTTGGCAGACTTCACATGTCTTTCGAGAGCATTATGGAGAACTCTCAGACATGCAGGTTTCCTCACGATGTTTACCTTCACCGATTAGCAAGCGACCACCAATTAAAACTTTATTAAAGTGTTAATTACAGCTTAGGTATATTTATATTGTAAAATCTTTATACTGTAAAACCTTTTAAAGTTGACATAATTGATCATTAATGTCTGGCATGTACGCCAAAGGTTTTAGAGCCTAAGGGATCAAAGACAAAACTGAACCAGTTCATAATAATAATTAAAGCTGCTACACTTATATATGTGTAAAATCTGTACCATACCTTGTGTAGTCGTCTTGGTCAAACAAAGTGATATGACCTTCTTTTAATACATACATACATAGACTCACGCCTGTTTCCCCGAAGAGGTAGGCAGAGGCATATTAAACGCCTACTTTTTGCCAGTGTTTTGATCCCACGTAATAGGTGGCGAGCCTATTGCCGCTTTTCGGGATATTTTGTTTGCCAAAGCCTCGTCCGTTGATTGGCAGGTGCACCACTTGCAGGTGAGGTTGGCTTGGGACCCTAAGTTCTTGGTGGGAACCCTATGCACCCTGGTGGGAACCCTATGCACCTTAACCTAAAAAAAAAACCTATGCTTCTTTTAATAAGGCCCAGAAAGAGCATTTTATATTAGCGAAATCCACACAATCAACGTAGTACAGCAAGTACTGTCATATCACTAGTGCAATTATATCGATTACGAGGATGGCCTTCGTCATTGGATTTCATATAACTCCACTAAGGCTTGATTCACACGTACTACAACCACACCACACCGCGGCGGTGTGGTGTGGTCATAATGCGGTCAAGTTATACTTGGGTGCTAAAAATGAAGCTGCACCTTCTTGTGGTTACTTTGTGGTTCCTACAATATGTGTAATGGTTGCGATATGGTATATATGTACATATAAATATCATACCTGTAGAAAGATACGTGCACAAACGTGATATGCGTCGTGGCGTCTATGCAACGTTGTGGTTGAGACGTGACGGCGATGTGGTCGGGACCTCACACCGTGATTGAAACTGACCACAAAATGTGGTTCGTTGAAATTAAATATTTATTTTCATACATACACTACACGAGGTATGGTTTTTGGGATGTGTGAATTAAATTATTATGAACATCAGAGAGGGAGAGATTTGAGACCTGAGATTCGCTAGGTTTTAATGGAGTATTTGTTTCCCATAAATAGTAAGCTACTGGTTTATCAACTCGGGATCTCAGTCCTTTTTATATTGGCCCTACGTAACGTGCTGTCTTATAGTTATTCCTCTAGGGAATATGTACCGAGGTAAACAGTTTGATTTTCCTATTATTTTTCTTCATCATGAAATTCCTGGCTCGGTATATAGGTGAGGTAAATATAATGAAACCAGTGTTAACGGGTAAGCCCGTGTAGGTAACGTGAGAAAATGATCCAGACTTGCTTGTAGGCAGATTTTGTTTTAGCGTGAATACTGTTTGTATGCTGTTATTATTCTATATTACTGTGCTATATTTTTGGCATGAAAAAAACGGACTGAGTTTTCGTTTATGATCTGTTTGCGCATTGTATATTCAAATGATTGGTAAGTCTCATTAATACAATGCCACCCTAGACTTTTTAATACTAATTGAATATAACAGATAATCAGATAACAGAAATAGTCCGTGTGGTGACGGATTAAGAATACGAATTGTCACCACCCCATATCGTCCCATGGGTGTCGTAAGAGCCGACAGAGGGAGTATATCATGCAGAGAACAGCACTGTAAGAGAAGGAAAACTTGATACAAACCCTATACCAACCCGCTTGGCCAGCGTGGTATAGTAGGCCAATTCCTCCTTTCAAAGGAGAGGCCTACGTCCAGCAGTGGACTATTAAAGGCTGATGATGATGATAACAGATAATGTATACTAAATATACAATTTTCTTAATATAAAATGTAGGTATAAGAAGACGCGAAACGTCATGATTTTCCATACTAATGCAGTATATAATTTCTCAAATTGTGAATAAACATATGTAAATAGATACAACCCCTTGTGATTGTATTGTCCAATTTATTGTACGTTTTTATTGTAGAGTCAAAAGTATGCAAACCCTTATAACAAAGGTGGTCGTAAATATTTAACAAACACGCTGTATGTGGTACAGTACGATCATTATGCAAAAACAATTATGCGTGGACCCACGCGCCGTTTGAATAAACGCTTGAAACTCTAGATTTTTTCAAAGGTTAACGAAATTTGAATGTCAGCAGTGAAAAAAAGCCAGACAAAATAATGAAGATCGCTTTGAAAACATATTTTTTTTTATCATGAATTTTTCTTAAAACTAGTTATGTAAACATTTTATATTTATTTGCCTAAAGCTTGTTATTATTTGGATAGTCTCTCGTTTCTGCGAAATAAATTTGATTATGAGTCAGATCTCGTTGATATTCGAAAGCTTTTATTTACGAGACTTGTAATGTTTTAATGATCTCTAGGCATTTTCAGATTAACAAGATTGTTTATCTATCTTAGAAACATATTTTTCGAATATAATCTATATAAAAATACATCTAATTAACATATTATTATACAAAGCATTGGGTAGCCTTTAAAGCTTAGTAACAAAACTCCGTGTTTTGTTACTAATCTTTAAAGGCTACCACAAATTAAGTCATGTATTGTAATTTAGTTCGCTTAATTACAATACATGACTTAATTTGTGAGTGAAATTAAAAGTATTTCAAAAATTTAGACGTTTTTGAGATCTGTTCCAGCGAGTATATAAGAAACAGAAGATTTTCAAAAATGGATCTTTAGTCTAGGCATAATAAAATTTATAAAGACAAGGCTAGGGCTTAATCTCGAATTCTATTTAGTTCTTGTTTATATATTATATAATAAAGACAGATTTGTAGCTCACAGAATATGTGGGTACATGGGTACATAGCAATAAGCTATTATGAACAACGTTTAGACATCTATCACATTTATGGGACGTATTCTTATTCAATATTCTTTACTTCGGGCCAGTTTGAATGAATATGTCAAATTAGCACTTAGACAGATTGGATTCCAATTTTCAATTTATCTGGAAGACTAGAAGACGCCCACGGCTACGTCCGCATAATGTTTTAATTTACTCGTTTTGCCCGATCCCCTGGGAATTTCGGTAAATCCCTTCTTAGTGCACCCCTAGGGCCTTCACGGAACACCCATGCCAATTTTCAGCTTCCTGCGCCAAATATCTTTGGCTGTAGCTTGTCTGTCAGTCAGTCAGTAACGCAAGGATTTTATATATGCAGATAGACAGCGGTGACAAAACCGGATGTTTTGCCGGGGTGAAACCCCGCCGGCTGATAAGTCCCTAATAAGTAAATTTGTCAGATAAGTCATAATAATTTCGTTCTAATATTGAATTTATCTGAAAGATAAGGCTTATTAATGGAAGGCAAAACTGAGCCTTAGTCTTAAAAAAAATCATTGACGTCAGCGTGTAGGTGTGCGTATAATGAATATAAATAACTTTAAGTAAGCTAAAACCGTACAATGTACAAAGTGGCAAGTTTCAATTATTCCTAGTTTGTTGTGAGTTCGTTTCAAACTGAATTAAATTGGTACCATGCCTAACTGAATAAAACACAAAGCAAAATAATTTATATTGCATCTATTTCAGTACCTGTGTTTATTGCCGTTGAAATTGATTATACATTTCGTTGAATAAATTATTGAATTACATAGAATTGGTCATTCGTTGAACATAGGCCTACTCGCATGCAACAGCTTCTCGTGATCCAAGATCATCGTTCCATTTGTCCATTTCTTTTTTTACGACTTCGTCTATGTGTACTTTGTGTAAAATAAATAGCAACCAATTCTAGATACGAAAGTCGCACGTAATGTGTGAGAAAACCATGCCACAAACACGTGATGAAGTCCCACGTTACCAAAATTTGACCTTTACTGAGCACCTTTTTAGAATCCGTTCTACCCGTCTAATTCGAGAATCAAATTATCCAAACGAATATTTGTTTTTTTTTACTAGGATCTGGTTTGTTTTTTCTGTATTTTCACTTGTGTAACAGGTTTAGTAAAAGCGGATATTTAAGGCAAAGCAGGCAAAATAAGGCAAGTTAAAATGTGTAGATTGAGTTAAAGAAATGGCGAGAAAGTGAATAAAGTATTTTTCTATATGTACAATTTTATAGAATTCTCACACTAGTCGAGCCCGCGGATACAAGGTTTATTTCGGGCACTGCGCCGCACCCGTGGCCCATAGTGATGTTATATAGCTTGGAGTCTTCCTTTATAAATGGAATATCCAACACAAAAATAATTATTAAAACCCAACAAGTAAAAATAAACTCTTCAGCTTTATATTACTTAGTATACATGATGTATTAATTACATGCGAAGAATCCAAAATCGAGCTCACTGTTCTGACATCGGATAATGCACTACGGCAAGCTTATGTTGAATACGTATAATAACAATTATGAGTGTGCTGCTTAGGCTACGCTTATTTGTATCAAATGGACATGATACGAATTCGCCATTTAATTAAAAAAAAAGAAAATAATCATTACCTTACACGAGAAAATATTTCATTTTCTAACATGAAGTTACTGTATTGGCTCATTCATATCAACAATTTTAGTGCAGGTCTTATCATCGATATATCAGCTAAAATGTGGTACCAATTAACTTATCTATAATACGTTGATAAGATAACTAAGCTTATAAATTATATGTAGATCCATAGTATTTGGCTCCATGGTAAAAAAAGAAACAAATCAAACATGATCTCGCCGTTTGATCATTATCTTCGGCCCTGTTTATAAACTGTCCTACTGCAAGGGCTTCTTTCCACTGTAGGCAGTGTTAGCTTGAAGTTCACCATGGTGGCCCAGTGCAGGTCGGCAGACGTTGATTGGTACGTTTAAAAGTCATATCATCAATGAATTCCTTGCTAGCCAACCAGTGTATGGAACGCTGTTCGAATCGAGATGAGATGTGCGGTACCTAGACTTGGACTCAGCAACTTGTACAAGCTTTGGGAAAATGTTACTTCATCTTGTTACAGACTATAGTTCGAACTTTAGTTTAATCTTAAGGCGCTGATACACCTGAGCATTCACTTGTAACAGAACAGCGAGCATTCGCCGTTTTTTGTTTTGACAAACCGAACAACGAACAGATCCACATTGCTACGAACATTTTCACGATCATTCTAGCGAACACTCTGATCCGTACAATATAGAAAAATATAAAAACCGCACTACAACAGCAGTTTTACCCAATATATTTACTTCTGTTTCACTAATTAATTATTTCTAGAGTAAGATACACAGACAAATGACGTTTATAAATAATAAAATGAAGATTTTAATTTGAACAGGTTTAATAAATTACACAAGTGTATGTTCCTACGTTCAAATTTATTTATAAAATTTTGATCAAATTTATATGCTACCTTTTTCAAAAACATTTGCCGGATTTTGAATTTAGGGCTAATCCTAAAATTATTTAATCCTTATTTTGTAATGAAGCCATTATATATTCTCGACCGTCAGTCAGTTTATCACTGCTTGTTTTATATAGTTATCCTTCGTAAAATCTTTGCTGTATAATTCCAGGCAGCCATCCGTGAAATAGGTCGGCTCCTAGAAAGGTCATGGTGTTCTAGTAAGCTTCAATTATCGCCGCTGACGTCACACCGACACCATCCTTGTAATGGGGTCTCAGTTGATCGCTGGCGCCGTCTCGACACCCACTCACTTGAATATTATATCAGTTTTAGTGTTTAAAACATATAAATTTACTGTACATACTTTTAAATTTATATATTTACATATTCTACTTGATGCAAAACAACGTTGTTTGTTTAAAACCGACGTTTCATCCTGTACGTATTTATGTGTGAGAAGAATATATTTAGCAACTATGGGAATGCTTAGTCATGTCGTCACATGAAGTAGTCACGTCACCTCGAATAACACTATGACGTCAGCAAAACTAGCCAAGACCATGCCAAGACAATGGCAATAAACAATAACAGACATGACATTAAATGTCATTAAAGTACCGTTGTGGAATGTCAAACTGAAGATTATAGGAATTATGGTATATCACAAATAATATTTACCATTGGACCTATAACTAAGTCAGTTTAAAAACAAATTTAAAACGTTGATATTCATGGTTGCTTAGAGTAAGTAACCATTTATACCTCATTTACATTGTATCTTTATGGCAAACTAGACGATGCCCACGGTTACACCCGCGTTATTTAAGGCTACTGCTCCGCTCCCGTCGCTCATAGCGAGATGTTATATAGCGTATTCCTCGATAAATGGGCTATCTAACACTGAAACGACAGTAGTTCCTGAGATTAGCGCGTTCAACCAAACAAACAAACAAATTCTTCAGCTTTATATATTAGTATAAGATGTAATCAGAATCACACGAATAAATCTAGTGCCTGTGATATAAAAAAAATAATTATAGAATGACCTATCTATCTAGAAATCTTCAGTTTTTATAGCCTGTTAGATTTTTTGTTAATGTGAGAATTTGTGTAAAAGTTTGGTGTCGATCATCGAAGAGATAATTTAAATGATTTCGCCGGTGTTTTTATAGAACATTGGAGACGTCGAGCTGAAGTGATTGAACATTCTTTTATGTTTTATTTTATCCCTAAATCAATCGAAGTGATTAATCACAATGTTCGGCAGAGCAAACAATTCTTTTTCCTCCTCCTGAACCAATTCGAGCCGACGTAATTACACTTGTCTACTCCGAATCCTACAATCGTACGTTAAACAGATGGTATAA
Source organism: Euclidia mi (assembly GCA_944739405.2). Taxonomy (NCBI): domain Eukaryota; kingdom Metazoa; phylum Arthropoda; class Insecta; order Lepidoptera; family Erebidae; genus Euclidia; species Euclidia mi. The sequence goes on from OX123188.2 coordinate 70,966,578, forward strand.
TTGGTAATGTACTGGTCTCTTGTCTAGACAGTAGCCTTGGGATACTGGACAGAATTGATGGGTTCTAAGGCTGTGCCAAAAATTACTGTTGTGGCGCCTATATTTTGTTTTGTAACCGTAAATTGTCAAAAATTTTGTTGTTTCTATTATCGCATAAAAGTCTTACGTACTTTTCCGAGTTAATACTTCATGTAACAATAGATCGAATTACATCCTAGTTATTTTCTTGAGTGGATTGCGAGAACTGGGGCAGTCCGGTAATTAAAATAATTACTGAAATCTGAAGAAATCCCAGTCTTTGTTAATAATTTCCGAAATCTTGGCAGACAACAGTCTGCACGGTATATCTTTGCAGAGCATTTTGAAATTTTAGTTTCAACTGCTAGTGTTTACTCTTTCAAAAGATTGAAAGTACATAAATAAAAGCTCCTGGGAGTCCTGTAAGACGTATACTTCCAGTGAAATGATCCTGTTGCAAAAAGAATTCATGTTTTTATCTAATACTCGACTAAAATTACAATCAAAGACTATTATTGTATAGTTTAGCAATGGAAACGCCACGTGTATATTTACCCCATTAGTATGGATCTTATCCTTCAAAAATCAGTGTATTCTCTCCAAACACACGACCTCAGTGTAATTACATTCCACTATTCTATGTCTTATATAACGGAGAATGGCTCAGATGACATTATTAATAATGGTGGCTGTCTGTTGTCTAGACGGCAGCCTTGAGGCCTGCAGATATTACATGCAGATATGCTGCCATGTTCAATGAAAACCAAACGTTTTTTATTAAGCCCGCTTGTTCCCTCGTTGAAAATAGATTCTGTGGTTTGTGAACGGCTTTTAAATTAAGTTTTAAATTAACTTTTCTGTTCAAAAACGTATTTTTGTTTTATATGGTGACAGCTTTTTATGATTGAATTTATTTTTGATGGAGATTAAAACATGCATGCGACTGTTGTTTTGCTATGTGTTTATGTTTGCTGTCGAATACGGGTTTTGATTGCCATGTCGTATATTGTGTAATTGTTATCGGATGTCATGAAATGATAAGAGGCGGCTAAGAATTAAACGGTCGTGGCTGATAAAACTTACCTTAATAACCAGAAGTCATATTTCGATATAAATGATTTAGCATTTACATAATTATCTCATGTGTACTGAGTGAAAAGTCAGTTCATTACAATAAACACAGGACCTGTAAATCCATAGAAGTTTTTTGAAATAAATGCGATTATGTGTTTGTTGTTCTTACTAACCACTAACCACCTAAGCACTAAATAATCATTCTACGAATATTATACACTGAGATCTATTTAAACATCTGTCCTTATCTACCTGACGCATGTTATACTCATCATTACACAAGAGTGGTATAATCATTATTCATCTAAGCCAGCCAGTGTAAACTAGAGCACATTTATCTATAATACCTATCCCTCCGGGAAACAGGCGTGAGTCTATGTATGTATATATATCTATACTTATTACAACGCTGTATAGATGAGCTCTGGAGGGCAAGCGTTAACGAGCCGTAGTACTTCACAAAGAGCATACAAATGCGGGCTGTTTAATTAACACTCGGATATCACGCTATTAAATTGAGTGACGGCTGAATAGTTTAGATGGTCATCAAAATCAATATGGCGGATGGGCATCTATCTCGGCGTAATGCGTGTGTAATGTGAGCGATGTTTTGATGAACAATAGATGCAGATCATATTTTGACAATCGTGGTTATAATAGCGAGGGCATAACGCATCAGTACAACAATGGGATAATGATAGTACCTAATTGATGCAATTTTGTATGTATGCAATTATTCCGTTAGTGAAGAACTGATAACCAATGCACAGCTAAAACTTAACTGCGCAAGAAGATTAAATTTGGCATGATTTATGTCTCTTGGGGAGCTTAGGAATGCACTAAGAAGAGGTATCCCGAAATTGCTAGGGTTCGTATAGAAATGGTAAAATATAAACAAATACGGGCATCCTCTAGTTGTGATATAATTTTATAGTTAACAGTACATTATAATTCTAATACTAGGATATAGGTATGACTCAAAATTAATACCTAGTAGGTGTCGGTGCTGAGGTCGGCTACAAAGGTTGCGTTGTATGAAAATGTGACAGCCGCATGCTTCTTTATCCAAAACTCGAAGATTTCCGTTACATCTTGTATTGGGTGTATTGCAAAACAATACGCCACAGAAACTTTGTTATTTGGATGCAAGACGTCAGAATGATGTGACAAGTTTATTGTATTTCAAAGTGGCTATTTCACGAAATCCCATTCGTTGGTACTGTGTCGGTTTTACTGGGAGGTAGCATGTGTGATGTTTTATGGCGGTTGCCTATATTTTTCGCAATTTCACTTTACACCCTTAGGGTACCCTAAAAGTATTTTTCGTGAAATTTCATCAACATTTCTGAGTAATTCCGTCAGACTACAACATTAAGCCATTGTGGTTTAGTCTTTTAATTAACTTACGTAACAATATTTTTTTAAGTAATAGCAGTAAAAATAAATAAATAAAATGATGGAAATTAAATAAGATGAGTAGGTAATAATACGCTTTGTTTTTTTTAATATTGTTTTTTTCTTGCAATACACACAGCTACAAAAAAAAGCAGCGATAGCCGAGTGGAGAGACCGACAGACTGCTACGCAGAGGTTGTCGTGTTCGAATCCACGACACGCACCAATGACTTTTCGGAGTTAATTGCGTGTTAAATTGTTAATTATCACTTGCTTATCGGTGAAGGAAAACATCGTGAGGAAACCTACATGTCTGACAGTTCTCCAAAATGTTCTCGAAAGACATGTGAAGTCTGCCAACCCGCACTTGGCCAGCGTGATGGACTATGGCCTAACCCTTCTCGTAGTGAGAAGAGGCCTGTGCCCAGCAGTGGGACAGTATAATGGGCTGATGATGATGACAGCTACACCAACTTTCCCGATTGGAGTAACTTTTAATAAGTATTTTTCTATAATTAGACGTGCTTGAATTTTGATTTCAATCAAAATAGGAAATAGTTTGGTCATGGAGATAATAATATCCAATAATTGCCATTCAAGATTGCTTTGACGTTAAGAGTTTGCCGTGACTGTACCTATGTACGTGTGATCTACACATATTTTGTTGTTGGAGAGAGAACTTCTACTACATAAAGTGCTACTTATGTAAAGTTGAGTACTATAGGTATTCGCTTATATAGCTAATGATATATAACTACTAATAAAAAACTGGGAAAGTAAAACAAACTGGATTTAAGATGAGTAATAAAGATTTTATCCTAAGATTTCATCTTTCTTTAGTCTGGCGCCAAAGTAAAGTAACAATTCCTTTCATTTTTCCTTTCTGTGAAAGACTTTACACATTGGAACTAGTATTGGCATTTTAAAGAGTACTTACACCAGATATTTATGAGCTGCTCGAAGATCAGAGCATTTGCTGAGGAGCGTCTTATTGGTCGAAAACCTTCGTTGCAATTTAACGTGCATTTATTGAAATCAAAAGATGATTTTAAATAACTTTTCTTTGTTTTGTGGCATAACGTTAAAAATAAAGTGATCCGATCCAATGATGTTCAAGCCACTTGAAATTGTTCACACGTAAAATGATTTCTTATAAAATACATTAAAAACCTTAAAATCAGTGCAATATAAGGACATCTACAACGAAAATACTATGAGGAGGTTGGTAGTAATACAGCGAGATGGCCAATTCTTTATAACACGTATCTTGAACATATTTATTAATTGTAGATTTTTTCACGATTAGTTATTTATCATCGAGCACATAGGTACATAACTCTGGATATGCCAATTTATTTATGTCGCACAGTGTACATACATACGTATATTTTTAATCATAGAACGCTCCAGGCGGTACTGTTTTTATAATGTCAACGATTACTGCCAGAGCTTCAGAGAATATCAAAGGTCTCGTGTATATGAGGCGTGGGATGACGATATGTTTTCTTCCTAAATATATATTAGGCATATCACATCTAATAAGTAGTCATATATGCTAGAGTAATTCGTATATTCATTACAGCAGACAAGATATTTGTCGTGGGTGTGAATGAAATAATAATACATCAACTCACACTGTAGGACTCACATGGCACAAAATTTATTCTAAAAATATATTTCTAATTTCTTATACATTTTTAAGTACATAGATACATGTGATAGATATATTACAGCCAGACACAGAACAAATCACTCTCCTCCTCACATAAAGCTGTGTCTTGGGTGGGAAACGAACTCACGTTCTTCGATTAAAATTACGTAGCAAATACAAAGTAAAAGCGACTTATGGTGATGTTGGCGATGAGAAAAAGCTGCACTGTAACCGAGGTTCCATTGAAATATGATGTCTGGGTAGGAACTCCAAAGTCGATAGTGATTTGCGTTTATTTGCTTAGGAATTATTCACCACACCAAAGAGACCACAATTTAAGAGAAATTACTTATTGCCCATATATTTCCAGTATAATTAATTTCGCGAAAATACAGTTGTAATATATTCAGTATTGTCACCCGCAAATTCCCTCGGGAGTGATTTATAAACACCAAACATATAGTGCGCCAGGGATACAATTCGCGCGCCGACGATGCTATAAAAAATGAAATGGATTTAGCAATGGTTAAAGGTATGAAGTTAATTTAAATCACAAAAAGCCAATCTTCATGTAAGTGGCGTCTGTATGTGAGAATAAGAGGTACACAATTTTAATTTCGTGACTCGACGAGACAGCAATTTCAGATAATATCGAAAATAATGAATTTTAAACTTTCGCGATTCTACAAATACAAATACTTATATGACAAGCCTATATCGTATATTATTAAATAAGTAAATAAATACTTTCTTTCTGCCCCAAAGTTTCAGCATGTTTATTTCCCATTAGTTACGGGATGAAGACCCGTTACATCAATGCTATAAATCGCGCGTAATGTTTGTCACTCAATGACGGATAATATTGACATAGAGCCTTACCTATTGATATGGCTATAGGTCATATAACAGAGGCTTAGACATTGTGCCAATCTGAGTCTAAACTATGTGGTTGTTGGTCAAAGTCAAAGTCAAAAATCATTTATTCATCTAGGTCACAACGTGACGCTTATGAACGTCAAATTTTTAAAGTAAATTAATAATGCTTCTACATTTACATTTACTGCCCATTCGCAAAGCAATAGGTAGAACCACGAGAAAGAACGGGCAATAAAACTCGTGGCCACTCTTTTTAATCGCCAGTGTTATGGTACATATTTTGTTTTTGTAAGGAGCTGCAACTGTTTCACATTGTAATTAATTACTTGTAAATAGTAAATAAGAACATACATAATACTTAAACAAATATGTAGTTACTAAATTAAGTGCTGTAGTGTGTTCAAATGTGAATCTTGTGTAACAGGAGCATCCACTTACGCTTTATAATGTAGGCAACTCGCGATCATGTTCAGAACTATGGTGGAAAAGTATGTTACAGAAAGTGACGGTATATGAATACACGAAAATTACAAAGACGTTACTCTCCAGCCCATGATAACGAGTTACCTTCATCTAACACTGTAGCAAATTTTAATAAAATTTGTGGAACAACAATGAACATGTAAATGTAGTAAGTTGAATGACCTAATAATGCATGAATATTAAATTAATAGAACTAGAGATATTATATAAAAAAAAACTGAAAAGTAAGGTATCTATATAAATTAAAAAATTCAGTGTAAGTGACCATCTATCCTTATCACTGAAATAATCATTAATGGTATAATAACCTTTCCTAATAAGGCAGTCTTTTATTTTACTTTTGAACGTACTAAATGGCAATTCTAAAAGACTAATTGGTATTTTATTGTATATACGAATACCTAGCCCTACAAAAGAATAATTAACTTTATGTAAACGATGATAAGGGGCATATAACTTATGCTTGTTTTGAGTATTTATGTTATGTACATCAGTTTTTATAGTAAATAAACCTATATTTTGCCTAATATACAATATATTAGCAAATAAAAATTGCGAGGCTACTGTAAGAATCCCTATATACTTAAAGCGTTCCCTAAGAGTATCTTTTGCACCTAACATGTATATTGCTCGTACCGCTCGTTTCTGTAGAACGAAGATATTCTGAATATCCGCAGCTTTGCCCCATAACAAAATACCGTAGGACATGACACTATGAAAATAGCTAAAATAAACTAGACGAGCTGTGTCAACATCAGTAAGTTGTCTAACTTTTTTGACAGCATACGCAGCAGAGCTGAGCTTACCTGCAAGACATGCTATATGTGCACCCCATTGTAACTTATTATCTAGTGTAATGCCTAGAAACACTGTCGAGTCAACTGTGTCAAGTTCCTCCCTATCTAGCCTTATATTAGGTCCCAGTTGTCTAACGTTAGGTAAAGCAAATTTAACGCATTTAGTCTTTTTAGAATTAAGCACTAGGTTGTTTGCTGTAAACCATTGTGTTACCTGTATAAGTGCATTATTTACATCATCAAATTGATTCCTATTCCTATCTACTTTAAAAATAAGTGACGTATCATCTGCAAAAAGTACGACATCACAGATATTTTTTAAATAAAAAGGTAAGTCATTAATATATACAAGGAATAGAAAAGGACCTAAAATAGAGCCTTGTGGAACGCCTAACTGTATAGGTAATTTAGAGGATGTAGTCCCATTTACATCGACGCATCTTTGCCGCAGGTACGACTCGACAACACAAAGTGCGGTTTCCTCTACGCCATAGTGGCGGAGCTTACGCAATAGTGTGTCGTGATGAACGCAATCAAATGCTTTTGAGAGGTCACAGAATACTCCGATAGCATTTTTAGATGACTCCCAAGCATTATAAACTTGTTTTATGAGGGCAACACCCGCATCAGTAGTGGATCTACCTTTAGTAAATCCGTATTGATCTTTATGAAGCAGACTATTTAAATTAAAGTGTCTTAGTAGCTGCTTTAATAAAATCTTTTCTAATATTTTACTAAATGCCGGCAAGATAGAGATGGGCCTGAAGTTATTTACGTCATTTTTAGTGCCAGATTTGAATAAAGGTATGATTTTACTTAATTTCATCAAATCCGGAAATACGCCTAAGTCAAAACATTGGTTAAAAATTATAGAGAGGTAAGGCGCAACAGTCTCAACTATAGTACCTAAAATTTTAATAGAAATGCCCCAAAAGTCGCCGGTATTTTTAATATTAACTGAATTATATGCGATCAATATATCTCGCGGGGTAACGTGCTCGAATCTAAACACGCTCTTGCATTCAGGTACACTGCTAAGCAAAAAAATTCCAGCGTCTAAAGATGATGATTGTAAAGAGCTAGTAGTTGTTAAAGGTATGCTCGCAAAGAAACTATTGAACATATACGCTACTTGAGTTTGATTGGTAACTAATAAATTGTTTTCTTTTAGTTCAAATTGGTTTTCCCGTGGTCGTGCACTTCCTGTTTCATTATGTATAATTCTCCAAGTTTCTTTAATTACATTTGTTGAATGCTTAATTTTGCTACTAATAAATTTAGATTTTGCCATAACACAAACTTGTTTAAAAATTTTTGAGTAGTTTTTTACATAATTTAGAAAAGGTGTGTCAAATCTATGTTGTTTCATCTTAATATATAAAATCCTTGCGTTACTGACTGACTAACAGACACGCTACAGCCGTAACTATTGGGCGCAGGAAGCTGAAATTTGGCATGTATGATCCTTGGGGACCGTAGAGGTGCACTAAGAAAGGATTTCCTGAAACTCCCACGGGATCGGCCAAAACGGGTAAATTTAAGAAAAATGCAGGCGTAGCTGCTGGCGTACTCTAGTACTATATAATTCACACAATTTGGCTCTACTTCTGTATATACCTATAGTGGCCCACTGGTTAAAAGATCCGGTAGTACCCTTTAATGTGACAGTTTTACTCTTGAAAGAATCTTGAAACTCATTATTTACTATTCCAAAAAGTGAATTATAAATTGTATTTGGATTTTCTGAGTTCAAAATTGAGGGATTGAGTTTAGCGATAATATTGTTTTTAAAACGTATAAGACGATTGGTAGTTTGAGGCCTACATTCTACTGTATGTGATTTATCATATGTTGTACATGAAAAACTAGCTATCTGTCCACGGTGATCAGAAGGAAGAGAACTAATAACTACTGGGTTTTTAGCAACACAAGAACTAAATATGTTATCCAAACAAGTAGAAGATGTTTCAGAGACTCTAGTAGGTTCACAGAATAAATTACTTAAATTAAATGATAGCTGTGTGGTTGACGGCATAGAATACAAGTGTCACCACCCCCTATCTTCCCGTGGGTGTCGTACGAGGCGACTAAGGGATAACACGATGCAAATACCATCTTTGCGTAGAGACGGAAAACTCGGCATCAAACCCTATACGACTGCCTCGTTGGTCTCGCGGCATAAATGTGCGCGTGGGATCGGGAGGTCCCGGGTTCGATTGCTGGGTCGGGCAGTGTTATTGGGTTTTTCTGTCACGAAATTCTCAGTAGCAGCACGGAGTCTGGAAATGTGCCCGGTACGGCAATAGGCTCGCCCCTTATTACGTAGGACTAAAGTATATCTGGCGAAAAGTGGGTGTAGAAATACACCTCTGCCTACCTCTTCGGGGATAAAAGGCGTGACGATATGTATGTATGTATGTATGTATGTAAAATCACCACATACTATAATATTCTTATGACTACCTATAATTTTATTAAGAGCATCTTCCATAACAGTCTCAAATAGATTATAATCACCAGAAGAGGGTCGATATACACAAATTATAATATATAAGTCTAGTTCCACACAGGACAACTCAATAGTGCGCTCAATAGATAAATTTACAATATCCTTACGTTCTTTGCATTTTAATAAATTTGAAGTCATTATGAGAGAACCGCCTCTAATAGCCTGCTTTCTTATATACGAACTCTGCACTGTGTAATATTCATTTATAACAATAACCTCATGGGTGCTTAACCAATGTTCAGTTAAGCACAAAACCTTAACGTCATATTTTTCTAGAAATAAACTTAACTCTAACTCTTTGCCAGATAGGCCCTGCATGTTTTGATGTACTATATTCAAATACTGCAGCCTAACTGTTGTCCTATCTTGGAGTTTAAATCACAAGATGTGTCAATAAAAACGTTGTTAGTATATGTACTAACCCTATCAAATAAATTGTCAACACAAGGCTCACTGCCTTGCTGTAAATTGTATGCTAATAACTTAGCAGTTTGTCGCTTAATATAAAATGGCAGATACAATGTATCTTTAAATTTATTAGCGTCAAAAAACAATATTGCGTCACTATGACGACAAGTTATGTTATACAATAACATGTTTAATGAGTGTATGTGCATATTTTGTGTGTGTGTTAAGTTGTTTGAGTAAGGTAAAGCACCTAAAATAAATTTACAACTAAATTTAGAATTAAGTTCTATCAACAATTCAACACATTCTATGATATCCTGTCTCTTTACAGTTAAACTGTTACCAAACAATAATATTGCAGTACTACTCTCATCTAAGGGGTGTAACTTAATCTGATTAACTAAACTACAGTAACTATCCCCTGGCCTACAATAATTTATAACACACTGATTTGTATATTCTCTGAGAAGACTACCAAAATTGTGACCTAGCCTATCAGAAAAAATAAAAGTTTTATTAATAGATGTTGGAAGCCTATATTTATTTAAGTTTTGTGGATTGTTAGAAAAATTCTCAGGTAGTACGGTACTCAATGGCTCTGCTGGTACAAGAGTATGAGTACAAGAACACGAGAGCTTATTGGTCAGAGACTCATACATTTCTGCATTACACCTCACCAAGTCTACGAGCTCACCTGCCTCCACTATACGCTTGCTCAGTTCCTGTTGAGAAGCTTGGTATTTGTTGAAGATCTCATTTAAGGTTCTTTCCCTATGTAATATCTCTTCCCTTAAGCGATGAGTGTCCATATCATACACTGATCTGCTATGTTCCAAATTTTTAGAGTACTCAGAAAGTTGATTAACTAAGTTTATGCGCTCCTTTCTAAGATTTAAATTAACTCTATGCACATTATATTTTCTAGTAGATTTATGACATGTTTTTATTAATTTAGTAATTTTAATGTAACGTTTAAGTTTATTATGACTAGAAAAGCTGGGTCTCATAACAATGGTATCCTCCCTGGTCAGATCTATTGTCACAACTGGCTCCCTAATGCACACATGATCAGGCTCACTACTAACCAACTCATGATATAGGCTACAGGTATTCGCAATCTGTTGACTGTGTTTATTTATTTCTATGTTGGAGATGGTTTTAGGAGTTGGTGTTGGAACAGGCTGTTTTTCATCTCACATGACGACACCGGCGCGCGGAAATGGTTTTACCCCTGGCTCACCGATTCGTATTACTAAGCGAATAAGCGAACAATTGTACAACTATAAGATGTGCATTCTTGTATTTATCAATAACAAATATTAGGGCAGTTTAATAATTCTCAAACTTCTAGAATTGGTTCTCTTCCCAATATGAAAGGGGTTAAACCCGTCTACATATTATTATATGTTTGGAGGCATTTTGATAAACTCTTAACTCGCTAAGATATTAGACCAAAGACAATATAACTTAGTATCTTCTTTGTTTTTTACTTTTATTCTATCTTTTCTTTGACTCAATATAAAAAATTAATTATCTGCTTAGAAGACATTTCGTAGTATTTAACCAGTTTCAAAAACAAAAATGTGCAGGTATTTTTTACGTTTATTAGTTCAGAATTCTGTAGTTTGTTAACCGATTTGGAAATAAAAAATTTAGTTTGGAAGGATGTATTTCCCATTTGGTCCCAGTTTGAGGACTTAAGTTGAAGACAGTTCTTTTTTAAAGTTGCATTATTAAACAGCTGCACAAAGCAGGCAAAGCTGTGATCAGGAGCTACTATAATCCATTCTTGTCACATGCAGAGACAGGATATTTGCATAATCACCACGATATTTGGCAGCTTTCATGGCTGCACAATTAATAATCGTTGTAACGAGATACAGTTGGCTTAGATAGAATATTATATAAAATGAATAAATGTAAGTTAATATGTGATCAGAATACTACATAGTTGCAAGCACGTGTGATATAAAAAAAATAATAATAAATAGAACTAGAGGACCCGTGCTGCTCCACAGCATATTTTAATATTATAAAAAAGCTCTTACATATAGGTATGATGAGTACATTGTAGCCTTATCTAATAAGTAAAAAGATGATATTCTTACTAAAAATATAATATATCACAAAACTTCTTTTCTCACAACATTGGCTTTGCGTTGCTCCTTAGGTATCGTGAAATTTCCACCTTGGCATTACTGAATGGTTTGCCGCGCAATAGGGATATATAATATGTATAACTGAACATTGACGAAAGAAAGTTCTTCAATATGACTGTGCTGCCCTACCATTTTTTTCATTAGGACACTGTAATGTCCTTCGTCCAGGTGCCCAGAAAATAGCAAGTTATGAACAATTTCGCCAGCACCATAATCAGTAATCGTATTACTGTTTTCCAGGTGAACTCTGAATTGACACTCGGGATATAGCTCACTTACATTCTGAAGTTCAGCATGCCCTGCGTACTGTCCATTTGCACCCATCACACGTTTGTAATCTGTTGCATTTGTAATGGTCTGGCCATATGCTTCGTCCCCAACAGTGAAGTTACTATATACATCCCACTTACGACAATGTTATCAACAGTGGCCAAACGAATTTCATAATGTTTATTCTCACTTCCATATAAACAATAAGAAATTGCGCGGAATAAGCAATAACCGTCACCAAGAATGGAAATCACTTGAAAATTGTTGATGGTAGAATTAATCAAATCTTAACCCGTTTCCACCCGTATTTTTTAGCAGTAGGAGGACCATCCGGTACCAAATCCCCAACAGGGCCGTCATTGACCAAGTTTCTTTTTCAAACTTTCTCTGAGCATTTTTAAATTTCCTTCCAAGAACCATCATTATAATTGAAATCACAACTACTCACAAAAAATATGTTATTAAATCAGAAACTTAAGTAACTAACTTCCGCTAACTACACTTTTTTTTTTATCTGTCAATATTTTATTATCAAAATTAAAAAAAGTTATTTATCTATAGATAAATAACTTTTTTTATAAGTAAGAAAATAGGTTTTATTTCTGTTATCCAGCTAAATATTTCTGTGAGAAGCACGATTTATTTTGTTTTGTGTATGGCGGTGATTAATCCATCATAAATTAGAAATGTAATAATATTTGGCGTTTATAGTTTTGGTCAAAATTGTACTTTTGGTAGGAATGGTAGCTTTGGTAGCAATCATAAGTAACATTGCTTCCAAAACTACAATATATTCCAAAATACAATTTCTACCAAAACTACTATTCCTATCGAAAATACTATTCCTATCATAACTACTATTTGTACCAAAACTACTATTCGTATCTACTAACACTATCATATCTACCTTTTTTTTAAACTACCATTTCTACCAAAACCGCCGGTGCTGTCAAAAGTACCAACCTTTTCTCTCAAAACTACTATTCTTACCAAAACCTACAATTTCTACCATAACTACCACTTGTAATAATATAATTATATGACAATAGTACTATGAACCGCTGTAATATGTTCCACATAAAAAAAATAAGATGCCCGAAGAAAGTCCGTAATTTAAAAACACAAAAATTTTCCTGACATAAAACGTAAGGAAAATTCTTCAACATCAGAGATCAGTTCACCCAACATTAAGGGTTAACTGGTAACATTCGGAGAGTATTACCTGCCATCAGCGATAATTCACTATAGTGATAATTTGTGACCAACATCGGGTATAATTTTACACACCACCACACTCACACCCGTATGAAAGTTAGGAAAGGTCACCTTAAGGAGGCATAACGTTTTTTCCTGGCAGTTACCGCAAGGAACTTATTAGATGCCATAAAAAATATTTTTGAATTAAGAACCGTCCATGTAGAGAGAAAGCAATGGAATTTTATGAAATTTATAGGAAAAACATTGAAAAATAAGTTCAATGTCCACACCTATCTTCCTTAAAACTTACCCAATTTAAATGAGCATACCATCAAATAAAAGAGCACTTTTCAGCGCGTGTTTTAGGCCTATAACGAAACGCCTACCTCAATGAGAACCAGATATACAGAAGCAGAAAGTCATTGACTACGGCTACGAAAACGTAAAAAATGTATGGGAGAAAACTGTTTTTGCATGTAACTTGATGAATGTGCAAGTTAGGTAATTTCTAATGCTTGATGACAAATCTATGCAGCGAGAGCTTTCATTTAAAAAAAAATCATGCGAATCGGTTACCTAGAACGGGCTGGCCGACTCGTATTATAAAACACAAATTCTTTTAATATATAGATATGGAATAGGTTTTTTCTCTTCATCAATAAAACTTTATTATGTCTTATCTTACTACTAATATAAACGTGAAAGTTTGTGAGAACAGACGTACATAATATGGATGTTTTTTACAGCATTCTTTCACGCAAAAAGTAGCGAACCAATTTTAATGAAACTTTGCAGAAATATAGAATAGCACATGGGCTAACGTTTGTCCTCATAACCGACTCCCACGCGGACACGCCACCAAATTGTGCCTTAAGGTTTTGATAGTACTTAATTATATCATATAATTGGAATTATCATATTATCTATTCTCTTATTATCCAGTTGGAAGTCAGACATCAGTGTCTGAGTTCCAGTTATAATATGTAAGAATGTCTACCTGAACTTGAGGTTGAGTCTGATATATCATTACGTTTTATATCATATCATTCGTTTAGTTCAAACCTCAAACAGAACAAACACCATTATCTACTATAAAATAAAAATAACCAGCACTAGTATTAAGTTGGGTATTGGTCGACGTAAGTTACGGGTGTTGAGCGGTAACCAACGAGCCAGATACGTCAGTATGACGTGCTGGTCGAGCCATCAGCGTGTCAGTGATATACGAGTGTGATCCTTAAACCCCTTGAATGTTTCAAACACACCTCGCTTACGTACCACGGGTAACTATTTTTGTGCTACTTTAGTTTATTGAGTATGCCTCTGTCGTATATATGTCGTGTAGTATGTGCATTATGTATGTTGAGTTGTCATATGCGTCTAGACAAAACTAGAATTCAGGTCTTGGCCGAATCATCACTCAGCGTCAAATGAGGTCACAGTTAAAACTGGAATATTGACAATACTAAAAAGAAAATGGAATTTCACAAAACTTGGTCGAGCTTAGCACTGTTTTAGGACCTACATATGTATGTCCAATCTCCATACTATTAGGTATATTTATATATTTCTAAGCAAGTATTTTGAGTATTGCGTGTGACAAACGAATACCTATACATTAGTATGACGCGGTGGTCGTCAACCCATCATCGTGATATACGATCTCGATCCTTAAACCCTCCCTCGTAGACTCCAATGCTTCAAACACTCGGGCGCACTCGATACTGAGTTCGGTCCTTTGTACTGGCGCAACTATTTTAGAGTTATTTATGTCAAAGAGCTCGTGGAAGATGGAATAAGTGACAATATCAGCGCTGTGTATAAACTCTCGCACTACGGAGCAGTTATGATCACTCTTGTCACTAAGGAAAAGGAAAGGTCATAGTCCAGCACGTTGGCCAAGTGTGGGTAGACAGGCAGGTTTCTTCATAACGTTTTCTTCACCATTTAAGAAGCGATAAATAATAATGTAATATGCACAAAATATCACAAAATAAATATCGAAAATCGTGGTGTGGGCACTCGCGAGTGGGAACTCGAAACCCACTGCGTAGCACTGAGTGTTATCTCAAAGCTACTGCTTCTTTCAAGTAGAATATAAATAATGTATAAAGTTCAGCCATACGTTTATAAACTCATTATCATGTTGTCTCTAAGCTTAACATTATATTTGAATTATGCCCGATGAGTACCGCTGAGGCGTATTACACACCCACATTTTGTTAAAGGTTTTTAAGACCCACACAATAGCCGTAAGCGGGGTATTTATCAATTTCTTTTAAGATTTCTTGTTGGAAATGTGAACTGCGTGAGGTAAAAGTATAACATTAAAATCGAATGACCATATTTATTTTTTCGATAGGAAATAATTTACATAATCATTTTCATAGTACTAAAACCAAAGTATTACACTTGTCGCGATAAATTACTTATAAATATTTGTAGTGGATAAATTATTAAAGTTATACAAGCTAACGACATCAGTTCTCAAAAGTTATACCTAGTTAAACCGTGATATTATTTTATTCAAAGTATTTAAATAATTTAGTAGAATTATTTTCCGTCGTTTGATCTTTAGTGGAGCGTAATTGTAGACGATGAGATCTTACTTTGATTCTCCGATATCTCTAGAACTTTCTATGAAGTAATTCTAAAGGTTAGCTCGGGGCTAGAGCCCTATTACGTGAAATTTAATATAGCTAAATGAAACAAAGCTTCACTATAAGAAATAGCGTCGATGTTTCTATGCCGCTGTAATTTTCTTTTTGCCTTTTTATTCGTTTTGTAAAATTAAAACTACTTAATCCAATTTTCACATTATTTGAGAAAACAAATCAGTTTTTTGTCAACTTCTATAACTAGATTATGTGACAGTATTGTCATCTGCAAAAGTCCTCAACTAGCGTAACATTCATAATAATATGTATATCAAACTTAAATTACCATTCTTTAACTGTTAGTCTACTTTAGCTTAGTACTCAGTTGGCAACAACTCACAAACTTCTTGCTCGACAATCCAAGACAATGAAATACTCTGACAACACATTTATGCAATAATCCTGCCTTTAGAAGTTATCACAACATTCCGCACTCAAGCAGAGTTGTTGTGTTAGGACAATGTTTTTAACCGCGCCAATACAAAATACTAAGAAGCCCAGCCATGCCCTTTACACTGTAAACTCTTCATTACGCTTTCCAATAACGCTAACGCAGATCATTATCATACCTACACACCGCTACCGACTACTATGCACCCTTGAGTGCAGCGTCGAAGGTTGCCCAAGTGCATTGACTCCGGTAACCCGGCCGAATTTGGTAGTAGCCGTAAAACGTTAGCGTGTGGGGGTAGAACGGCCTCTTTACTCGGGCAGGGTTATAAATGGGTGGTAGTATTAAGCAACAGGTGTTGTTCTGCGCGTTACGTAAGGAGGGCGGCGCGCGCACCCCATTGAGCCAGTAGTACGACGCTATCGATTAGGAGTACGGCTGAACATCGATCTGCTCCCCTCGTGAACACACAACGTCTTTTTAATGTATGTCTTAGATTTGTCTACTGTATTTTTCAGCCAATTACATCTTCAAGAATATTTAGTCTGCTGACACGGTTCGTTTGTGCTATACTCAACAAATAATCTATGTTCTTTTGACAAATGTTTTGACATTTTATATTATTTAGACGACTTCTTTATATGTAAATAATAATAAACACACAATA
The DNA here is from genome assembly GCA_944739405.2 of Euclidia mi. Taxonomy (NCBI): domain Eukaryota; kingdom Metazoa; phylum Arthropoda; class Insecta; order Lepidoptera; family Erebidae; genus Euclidia; species Euclidia mi. The sequence continues at coordinate 70,983,130 of OX123188.2, forward strand.
TAATCGACACTATTTAATTTTTCGCTTTTTAAAAGCGAACTACACAAGATAAGGCATCCATTCTGTCATTTTCCTAAGCTTGAATGTACTCTTGATGGGAGTGGCCGCGAAGAAAACTTTGATATTGCTGTGAAAGCGTCTGTCGATAAACTCTATGTTTTAAGCACTGAAGTATGCATAAGCGATTGATCGTATTTCATTTGTGTGTGGATTTAATGAGTTACAAATTGCTGTTCATTCATAAAAAGCTCTTATAAAGGAATGGTAAGAAAAATAGTGATCTGATTTTTCGCGTTTTGCGTAACTCTTTGAATTTGAATATCAAATAATCTTGATGATGTAAAGAACTCGAAGATAATTTATATATTCTAGAAAGGTTTAAGCAGATACCGTTACACATATAAATGTGGCGCGAAACGTCTACTGAAGTCAAATCCATCAATATTTTGTTTCAAGAGAGTTTCTTAAAGTTTTATAGCTTTATTACAAAACAAACTAAACAATATTACTAGATGTCTATTATTTTTGATTATCTTTCAGAAAATGGTCGTTATTTATTCAAAATAAACGACCATTGTAATAGATAATGCGATCCAATGAATTTTAGACATAGATGCTCCACAAAATTATTGTTTACCTTTAATCAGTTTATTACGGATATAACCGAGCCTAACATTTAACAATGTTTTTTAACTAAACAAATTTGTAAACCATTGCAACATTGAGGCTGCTAGTATTACTACTAGGCAACTTTACAAAATATTTTTTGTCATTAGGTCATAATTACTAGAATTTTAATTAAAACATCAGACTACAGAAAATCAAATAACATTATTAAAAACAAGTTTAATTCCATTCTTATAACGCAGCGCAACTGATAAATGAATTCAATGTAATAAACAATGCGTCGTATGATTAATGTAATGTGACAGAGCAGTCATAAATACTACATAATAGTTCGAGGGACCATGACAAACGAGGCTAGTATTAATTCATTACATATATTGCTGGACGCCATATTGTTTAATGTACAGTGCAACAAATTGTAATATAATGTCGTTATTTCGACACTTAGTAGGTATGTACACGATAATTAATACAGTGCATTGTTATTAATTAGCAATGCTATGCTCTGTAATTTATCTAGTACGAGAAAATGATAGTCACAACTCTGGAATTAATGGAAATATCTTTTTGTTTCGTAAAAAAAAGAATATACGTGTTTATTTAGGATTTCTATCCTATCACTAGTTCAGGACTTAGTTACTGTTGAGGAGAACTAGCAAGAATCTCAACACAAATATTTGTTTTTAATGAAACAGTTAATAATTTATGTCTATACTAATATTATAAAGAGGAAAAATTTTTATTTTTGTTTGTTATGGATAAACTCAAAAACTACTGGACCGATTAAAAAAAATCTTTCACCAATAGAAAGCTACATTACCTGCGAGTAACATAGGCTATATTTTATTTTAGAAAAAATAGGGGACCGCAAGATATTTGGGTTTTTCGGGTACGCGAAGTAGTTCCCTCAGGACGCGGGTGAAACCGCGGGAAACGGCTAGTATTAAATATAGTAGGTACTATTGCAAATTTTTTGTGTATTAATGTAGACTAGCTCAATCCCATTAGTTACTTTCGACATTGTCTTCAAATATTTACATTTGTACCTACAAATAGTTCAATTCAAATACCTATACAGGGTTGATACGACGGTATGACTTTATTTCAAACCACATAATAATATGGTACGTGACATATAACGGATGGCGAAAAAGTAATGACCCTATTGGGTTCAGCTACAACTTCGTTTGTAAATTAGAAAACTAGAATTAGTTATTTAAATATGTATATTTGTGCCATGAAGTTTAGTTGCATTATGATTAAAATATGATGTCTATTAAATGTTGACCTCCAGAGTTGAAGCACATTTGAGCCCTATTTATGACATTTTCCATAACTATCCGTAACACTGCCTGCGATATGTTTCTTATTTCTTGGTGTATGTTTTCTTTTAAAGCTGCAAGAGTCTGTGGTTTGTTCACATACGCCCGAGATTTCAAATAAGCCGTAATTAATTAATTGTGACGAAAAATTATCCCCTTCAAGATTAAGGTTTATGACGCGCTGGCTGTACTCTAGACGATCTCGATGATCAGTAGGCAGCAGCATCTGAGTTTTACACGGAAACATCTTCAATTCTTTGACCAAAATACGCTGCAGAGTCAAATTCACGTTGTGTTTTTATCACTGATGACACGATTATTCCACGTTCTTGGGGAGTAAAGCGGTCCATGATTATTTTTAGTCAATTTTGCATTTGATTACTACAAAATTTCCAATATCAGAATGACAGGAGAAGTCATAAAAAAAAATTTAAGGCATTTCTATAGGGTCATTACTTTTGCGCCAACCTGCACAAACTCTATACCAAATTTTAGTTTATTACAATGAAAATTGAGAATCTCTTTGAACAAATTAAATCAATTTAATACGCAAACGCCATGTATAATATTTACACTAACCTAGGATCACCATGAATGACAACGTTCTATTTGTGCATTACGACTGTGGATACCTACATAGTACATACCTATCTAGCGACGGCGGCTCGGCACAGACGTAAGTAGGTACATAATTATGACAAAGCATTTTTTTCTCATTTACACACACGTACGATATTGTTTTGTAGTTTTACAACGAACTCACTGTCAGCTACCAAGCTTTTTAATTGATTAAACGCTAAAATACTTCTAAACATAACATAACATAATTTGACTGCACGGTTGGTGTAGTGGTTTAAGCGGCCACCTCGCCGCTTGACACTGCGGCGAGTGATGTGGGTTCGATTCCCACATGAGGCAACACTTTGTGTAAATCGCAAATTGTTGTTTCGGGTCTGGGTGTTCATTGTACCCGTTAGTTGTATGTTTGTAAAGTCCCCTGTGACACAGGATTTAGTCCTAATGCGGGAGTTGTCTTTTTAAAACAAATACTATCACTAGATTGAAATTATTTTCGTAAGTATCATGTCACAAAATAAAACGAAACACAAACACTTCTTTTAGTCATCCAAACATTGGTGCCCTGTCACACAAAAAAACACTTTCACTTCACACCAGTTGCTTTTTGAACACCTAAAAGGTATCCAGATTGCATTAAACAATAAGCAATGTTTAATTTCAATATGGCGCGTGCGCATCGCGTAATAAACTAAACGAATTCCGCCATATTTTTCGCAATCACGTGACGAGTATTACATGTATCAATGAAGAAGTCCGTAACCAATAGCTATCAAGTTGCTATGGCAACGCATCATTGTGTACGAGTGACCTGTCGTTCTTTCTTTTACTATTATTGAATAAGAGTAAGATGGCATGCAAGTGTGAAAGTGTACGACTTTTTGTGAGATGTTATGATTATTCGTCCTTATTGCGATTACCTAATGAGTGAATATGGCTAAATTTTAAGCAGATTATATAATGTAAACACGCAAACGCATATTTTTTTGTGTTTTAAGGTGCATGACCTTTACTAAGGGCGCGGAAAAGCTGGCGAAAGAGTTACGACCTGTTCCAGTTTAGTCAAAACTACATATTTGTCTAGTGACTAACCACTGCTCCTATTGAACTGAAATAATATTTCAATATGGTTTATGAGTATTATTATGTGCCTCAGCCAGGGAGTTAACTAACGATGTATAAAATGATGATGACTGCATGGTTGGCGTAGTGGTTTCATGCCGTTTGACATTGCGCCGAGTGTTGTGGTTTCGATCCCCACACGAGACAACACTTTGTGTGATTCATAAATTGTTCATAAAAACATTGTAGAAGATAGTTGTAACAAAGTACTACAAGATAGCGCTGATGTGTTTTTTAAACATTCATAAAAAAGGAACAAAGAGTTTATCATTTTGAGATACACTCATATAAGTATTTCAACAACGCAAGCACAGGCTGATCTTTATAAAACTCACGTCACCATTGAATATGTATCACCTCTTGCACGTAAAGTGTTCACGACACATCGACTAATGGATAAAAAATTGCTATGTAGCAACTTTAAAGCTCGTAGCACTCTACGCAGAGTCGACTACGAGTTACGGCGTCTACGTGCTACGGCGTAGCGTGTCATTCAATCACACATCACATCATTAAGTCCAGTTTTCAGCGCGCTCTGTTGAAAACAGTCATCAATACGTATAATAAACAATACATATGAATGAACTTTCAGATCATTGGTTTGTGTTTTGGGTATTTGCTTGGTTTTCTTGATTTACGATTAGAGGATGTGATTTAAGAGAAGATTTTTGTATAAACAAATTAAAAAAGTTTTTAGTTGAAGAGTCGTTATGCATTTATAATTTATAGATCGCATATTGAAGCTGATAAATTTTATAATAAGCGTATACATCAGAGACTGCCTCCGTGGTCCAGTGGATAGCGTATGCGACTGCCGATCGCAGGTCCTGGGTTCGATTCCCGGGTCGGGCAAAAGTGTTACTGGGTTTTTCCGAATTCTCAGTAACAGCCCGGAGTCTGGTAATATGCCCGGTAACGGCAATAGGCTCGCCCCCCATTACGTGGGACCTAACAATTTATGCGATATGTGGGTGTAATATTATACCTCTGCCTACCCCTTCGGGGATATAGACGTGAGTCTATAAATAAATAAAAAAACATCAGTGCATAAAGGTCCAACCGTGCAGTTTTTTGATCAAACGTCCAATAAAGTTGAGGGACAGAGCCACTTTCTCGTATTTTTATAACACAATAACACAATTATAAGGTGTTTAAACGAGGGTATTAATCTCGACGGTTTATTGCGTCAGACGGCGATTAACAGAACAACTCCGCCAGCCAATCGTTTGAAATTAACAGCGCTCAAAACATATGTGTGCGTAAGTGTGAGTATACGCGCACACTACATGTATTCACACATACACACGCACACAATAGCAAAGGATCATAGTGAATGCATGTGTATGACGATGCCGTTGCAGATTAAGACATGCTGGGTGACATATGTAAGTAAATATGTTCAAAAGGCAGCAGCATTTAATTGGTATGAACAATGTATTATTTATGTTTCATGAGATCGTCATTGTACGCCAAGGAAAATCACTTTCCACATATTTTCGGAAACAGTTCTATTTTGTAAACATTTAGCTCTGTATTTACAAACCTACACCTCTCTCTATTTGACTTATATTTTAAAATTATTACGCGATACATACCCGTACCCGTTGTTTTTATTTAGCCAGTTTTAAATAAGCTCAATGATATACGTAGTGAGTGGCAGATGATAAATCTGCAGAGAGTAATGGGTGACGGTTTTATTGCAACAGACGGTGATTAAAATTTGCTACTGCAGTCCACGCGGACATTAAATTTGTCTAAACTGTTGCAAGTATTTTATGTAGACTGTTATGTCCTTGTCAAACATATGCTGGTCTACATAATTGATTACCCGCATTGTAGTACTTGGTTTAAAAAATTGCAGGTTTTCAAATATACTTTTAATCTTTTTTTTGCCAACTTAGGGTAATATTGCATAAAAGTTTTGACTGCCTCCGTGGTCAAGTGGGTAACGTATGCGACTGCTGATCGGAGGTCCCGGGTGCGATTCCTAGGTCGGGAAAGGTGTTACTGGGTTTTGCCGTAGCAGTAATTCTCAGTAGCAGCACGGAGTCTGGTGATGTGCCCGGTAACGGCAATAGGCTCGCCCTCTATTACGTGGGACCAAAAAATTCATGGCGAAATGTGGGTGTAATCTTACACCTCTGCCTACCCCTTCGGGGATACAGGCGTAAGTCTATTAGGGTAATATCCCAATTAAGAAATCTTTTCTTCGGTCTTGGTCGTAATAGGAACCAACTGTCCCAATTTCGGTGATGTTCATGAGACGGTTAATAATTTCTGTATATTCTTGCCAGTAGTCTGAGGACTTGCTCTCTGAGTACCTTGACAAAAATAATAGACGTTGAAATGTGATCTGGACAAAAAAAAACTTAAAAAAATACTATGTGCTGTACTTTGATAGTAATTATCATCTAATCAATGTACAAAAGCGAATTACAATGGTGCTAAAAGCCCTGTGGGTCTCACGTATTTCCGATGTGTCAACCAAGTGAATCTGCAAGGGTCAGTGAGCCATCAATGAATGTCTCTGTGTACTCTGCCGTGAATGTGACGTCACTATGTACGTACACATGTGTGTGTAGTTACGTAAACTTTTGTATGTATACACATGAGATGTGTGTTTGTGTGGTAGTAATTACTAACTCGATTATAACTGGCGTTCACTTTCGTTGGTGTACATATACATGCTTATGTTTATAAGTGTGTTGTCGTTTATGTTTGGTATAGTAGTCAAACTTGGCGGACCTCGGGCTCCAAGGTGCAAGTCTTGGATGCAACTGGGATAACGCTGGGACAATGATGATGATAGTAGTCAAACTTCACGAACGGCATACTTGCGAGTTTGATTAACGCACGCGACAATTTTCTATCGGCCGGTTTCAATATTCCATATATCCATAGATTTGGCTACTAGAGATACATATTTGACATAAGCTCCATACAAAATACGTATATCAAATATAGAAGCAAAACAGCCCTAGTAGCAAAATCCATGGCTAGAAAACAACCGTTAGAGCCTCAGAAATTGGTAATTCTAGTAGTGAGAACGTTGTCATTTCTATGTCTGTAATGTGCTTAGGAAACTAGATTACTGTAACCACCCACTAGTTGCAGGTTACTTTCAACTGTCAACGGACATCATATCTTTGAATTAGTGAACCGCTACTGAATGGAAAAAACAAGCACTTTTGTTAGAGTATTTATTTAATTACGTTCCAGCGACGATATCTCGACGCAATCTAAACACGAACACGGTTTGAATTTTCACACTAAATGTTTTACTTTAAAAAGGAAATATATAATGACAGGACAAGCAAGCTATTTGTTTTTTACGCTATTAAGGATTCAGAAAAACACTGCTTGCTTGGTGGTTGTTACTCTATCTATGATGGCTTAATAACGCGCTCTCGTAAGACTGTAATTTAAATATAGAAACGAAAATCGCTATCCAATCTCATTATAAAACGCTGAGGTTAATAATGTTAGTTATAGATACATATTTAAATGAATTTTTAATTAATTCTTTAAAAACATTTAATCGGGGACTAATCCTGGTATAAATTTTAGAGCTTGTTTTGTTCCAAAACTTTTAGAGGAAAATATTGTCTAGCAACTCCTCACTGCAAGGTAATGTCACAAAATTGATTGAATATATTTTGTAGGCAAAAGCTTATTCTGCCAAAAACAGGTTCAGTTTTCTTGGTCACACTAATTATTTTGCTGCATTCTGCAATAATGTTGCTTTTTTCATCTTTTTATTAATTTAATCGGTGTTAGTTGCTTTAAAATAGATATGTCAATTGAATGATGAAAATAATTATTTGAGATGAAATATTTCTCACTTAAGCATACTACTTTGTACTCATAAAGTACGATAAGTAGATTAGAATTGATAGATACTTTATTATATTTTGAGTATGAATAATGAATATATCCGACATAAAAAAATAATTATCATAAACAATTTTATAACATTATCTTTATTTCAACCACAATTTTCTCTGAAGCTATTTATAAAAATTTCAAAGTACTTCTTACCTTTGCCGTCATATCAAAGGTTTATTTTACCAAGAAACACGTTCCTTAGACTGACGAGCACTCTATGAAGCGTATCGTCCAACTAAATGATTTATTCAGTGGACTCATTTGAGTCTATTTGTGTACGTTCGAAGTAAGGTATGCAAGCATTGATTTTAGTCTGAAGTAGGTTGAAAGTTTAAGCTAAAGGTTCAAGTCGGTAATTTTATTGTAATCAGATTTCAACGAAGAATATATATTTCTGCATATTGAATTAAAAATATATTTTGCAGAATTGGAAAACTTCGTCGAATCAAAAGCCTGCCTGACCATTATCTAACTAAAGTAATGAAGCCGCAGATGTGTCAACCATAAAATGTCGTATTTTGGACATACGAGTAATAATGTTATTTTCCTAAAATTGCATTCTGGACAATAACATTCCAAATGAAAAACCTTGCGACGTGTTCTCATTTGTTCTCATCGTTGCATACCTGTTCACTTCTAAAACGTTAATAAACACATCCATTCACAAGACAGTAAAAGGAATCGCTCTAGCACATAACAAAATCGGGCTGTTCATCACAAGATTATGAGGCAATGAGTCAACTGGCGCGTCAGTACCTAGCTCTAATAAAACCTAAGATTAGATCCGCAGGCCATATTGCGCTGCAGATATTGCATGACAGCCAACACAAGTCTCTTATCTCTCGTCGAGAATATTAAAATATTAGTTAAAAGGATTTGAGTCTTACGATACGAGAATAAGATTTAATTTTGAATGGCAGGTTATTATGCCGTACTGGGTTGCACATGCGGTATGTTGGTTACATGGCTGGAGGTACGATGGTCGTGTAATTGCTTTACAAACAGAAAGGTTAAAACAGCCACGTCCGATGGCTCGGGATTTGATCGGATTTTTTTCAGTTATTACTTGTTTTTCCGTATGCTATTAGGGGCGGGCTTGGAATGAATCAACAGTATGTGTGTTGATATGAAGTATTGGTTCGCATGACGACCGCATTTATTTTTTGTAATGACTTTTAGATTGTGGGAACAATGTTTAATGATTTGCTGTTATTGTTTCTGTATAACGTGGCTTGTTTAAAGTTTTATACACATTTAAATGTTTCACATTCATTCTTTAGAAAACATTAAAACAAAATAAATGTTATTCTAATCTAATAATTTATTTGCACATTTAAAGTAAATTATGTATTAAGCTAAATCTTAAAGATTTAATCTAAATTATAAAACATAACATAACTTCACGCCTGTTATCCCCGAAGGGGTAGGCAGAGGTGTATTACACACCCACACTTCGCCAGTTATGTTTCGGTCTCAATGTAATAGGGGGCGAGCCTGTTGCCATCTACCGGGCACATTGTTAAGCGAGCGATAATTAACATTTTTAATACACTCATAACTTCGAAAAGTTAGTGGTGTGTGCCCGGGGTAACTAGAGATCGAACCATCGCATCGCCTCGGCAGTCCGTTACTTTCACCACTGGCCTATCGCTGCTTTAGGTAATAATTTAAAGGAATCTCACAGTAAAATTTTCCCATATTGCAGCTGAGAATGATCTTGAATGTCAGTTTTCAAGCAAAAAAGAACGGCATCGTAACCACAATCGTAACTGATTAATAAACACTGTGACGACGGAGTCATAAACACAGACACGTCAAACTTTAATAATAATAATAATATTCTACCACATACACACATCACTATCTAGTCCCAAGCTAAGCAGAGCTTGTGTTATGGGTACTAGATAATGGATAAACATACATATATACTTTTTTTTGTAAATACATACATATTATACATAGGTATAATATGTATGTATTTACTTATAACGCTCCTCTTTTTGCACCGAGTTTAAAAATACTATACCCATTGCTGACGGATTAATAAAGATCTTTACTGGCAGCCTTTCCTATATAGACTATAAATCACAATTTATAGTCTGAAGGAAAGGCTTAATTTTAATTATAGCGAGGCAATTAGTACTCGGATGAATCGTGTGAAAGGGAATCCAATTTTATTCTATTTTTCGTTCTGTTACTCATTTTTTTTGTTTCTCATCACATTCCAATTAGCGTATGTGTATTAAAACTTCAATTCAAACTTTACTGTTAATATGTCTAATATAATGTCTGTTTTCTTTATTACACGTAGGTACTAACTCTTTAGTATATCATTAAAACTATATTTACTGTAACTTCGCTTTGAATTCACATTCTGCAGTGAGTTTCAATAATGCTTCAGTTCACATTAAGTGGAAGGTCAGATGTCAATCGCAACAAGAAAATTATACCTCACTGCATCGAGTTGAATAACAAGTCGATATTTATTTTCATGGTTGCTTTGATATTTGTTCAAAATATAGGTTTTAGTCAGGCATCCCCCCGTGGGATCTCCACCTTGTCGTGGTGGGGGGCTCAGTAACCGTGGATTGGTGACCCGCGGTGAAGCTAAGAGGGATCCCCAGGAGGGGACGCTCCACGTGGGCTTGACGGGGCCTGCGCAGGATGCGTCCAACGGTGCGGGTGCGGGGGACAGTTCTGTCTGTCCCTCGCAGTCGGGTGCGGTCGCGGGAGGAGAGGCGTGTTGGTGTTGCGTTGCCGCGCGCCCTATCTCCCGCGACCAAATGGGGGCGCACCATCGTTGCGTCGCGGTGGGGCCGCAGAGGAAGAGGAGATGCGGTGTTGCGTTGCCGTCCTCCCTATCCTCTGCGGCCGCTGGGTGTTTTGGCGGCGAAGCCCAACACCTTCATCCGCCGCCAAGGGGGTTTTGGGGCCCACCTGACCATCATGCGGGCCGATACCCGTCGGGGGGTTGCGACGTATGCCTGGGCGAAACCCGACCCTCCGACACACGGGTACATGAGGCACACGGGTTGGTTTTTAGTCAGTAAGAGTCTGACAGTCCCCTTCGCCCATCCCCCAGGGCGGAGGGACTCCATGAGGATTTTCCAACCCGAAACCAAAAAAAAAAAAAAAAAAAGGTTTTAGTCAGGCATGTTGGGTTGGGTATAAATACCTATATATATACAGACCTTATGTCGCATAAGCGTGGGCTATAATCATTTGAAGGGTCAGACACGTCCAGCATTCTCTTACGGGCGGTCCCACTATTAGAACTATCCATAGATTTAGCTATTAGTGATACATACTTGACATAAACTCCATTCAAAATATGTCAAATGGATTTGATATGGTATTTGCATTACAATATTATCAGAAACAGGTACTTAATTAGTTCTTCGTACACACATGATTGACGATATACGTGAAGCGGCTAGCAGACTGGACACGAAAAGCCAAATATCGGGCTCAGTAACGTGCCATTGAAGGCGCCTGTATCCAGCAGCGGACTTTGTTCGGCTGATATGATAATGATAAATTTTTACTTTTTATTTTTTGTATTAAGATGTACAGACAATCTTAGTAAGCGTAATGCTTCAAGCAGAGTACCTGTATTGTATTTGTGCTCCGTTCCAAATGAAGTCGGCTCTTTCTACTTAGACTTTTATTTATATTTGAGTTTAGATTAAGGGGAAGGTCGGACGTCAATCTCGGGGGTCACGGTATTCAGTTGCATCAACTTGTTTAACAACTCGACTCCATCATTTAGGTTTTGTGTTTTTAGAAGGGAGATGTATTGGATTTTGAATAAGCGAACTTGCACTATTATAAAACTAACTTATTAATGTCTATTTAAATTACTTTATAGCTACTATTATGAAATTAATCATTCATGTATATAATTAGTTATGCTCTTATTCACATATATTTAATTGATGAGAAAAAAAAAAGATCTTGTTATAACAAAATACGTTAAACATTTTAAGAACTTCAAAAAGAAAAGTATTGTGTTATGTAAACATAATTAATTAATATTTAGGTATTTATATAATTATTTAAATAATTCATATTCAACAGAATGATTAAAGCATAATTTGCCTTAAAACATTCCCATTCCCTAAAAGTGCCTCCAAAACGGAGGCATTCAAAATGCGTATTTGTCGTGAAATGTAAAATATTTTGTGTACCTGCGAACATGAATGTGAAAATGTTTATTACTTTATTCCATACAATTTGTTCCATTGTAAACCATTAAACACAAGCAAATCGGGTGTTTGTACAAATAAAACAGAACAACAAAAAAAAAAACACACAGGAATATTTAAAGCATAGATGTCTACGAATTTCGTAGCATCTACGAGCGTCGTAGACATTTACATCCGACTCGGGAATAAAGCTAACCGCTAGTATGGTGAGAGTACCGATATAGGGAGGATTGGTATTGTGTGGGGTGAGTCCAGTCACCCTGCGGTATTCGGGGGCTTGCAACTGCAGTACAGTGACCTCATGCGTACGCGAGCGGGGCGCGGGGCGACCACGGAACTAGGTCAGGGCTCCCTTCCTCGCCCCACCTCTCTCCGCACTCGATCGACCGCCAAAATTTTAACGCTCACTGAAACGAAAATCAGAGTCAAAAGAACACAATCACTCTACGACAAATCACTCATTGATTGGACGAATTGTGCAGCTCTATTAACTGATCAACTTGAAAATTTAGGGGACTATGTGCGGAGCACAAAGAAAATAGATCTCTTTGATAAATTGTTTTCTTCCCCTCGAGATCTTTTCGTGCTGGCATTGTAGTTGATCTTTACATAATGGCCTTTGCGACCTTGATAAATTATTTTTAAATATGACAATGGTGGACCGTTTCAGCGGCAAGTTAAATTTTCTGAATTACCAAAAGTTTACAACTACACGCATGAGTGCTTCCACAGTATTGTCATTCATCGCGTGACGTCACACTCGTCACGTGACTACTTTATTTCATTCAAAACCACATTTTCACTGTTGAAGAAAGAAAATAGCTTTAAAATTCCCGAAGTCGGTGGAGCTCTTTAATCTTTATTTATCTCAAAATATCTTTTTCCTATCTGTCACCGTTTCTCCGTCGCATTCACAATTTGTATTGAAATAGGATGTGACGTTATTACTCACGACGGAACAACGCCGGATATAAGAATGCCGGCCATACTTGTTTGTGGAGTCATAATATTCGAATTTCGAATGAAAAGGGTTCAATACATCTGTTCGTATTTGTAGGCGTTTTGAATAAAGGGAGTGTTTTAGTCTGAGTTTCGCTGGAATGTGTAATCTTGTTCGACCGTCTTCAAAAAGTAAAAGGTCCCTAATTCAAATGTTTTATATGTAAATATTTATGCTTTTATGTAACTCCAAGGAAAATTCATGGATAGGAACAATTCTTGCTTACAAAACTGAAACTGATTTTAGTTACCCGAAGTTTACAACTTACGATTAACTTCCTAATATAGGTAGTATAAAATAAATAAATTTTATTGATTTCAAAATAGAGTATGTTTCTTCATAGATGCAAAATAAAAGTCCGTTTTTACTCTACTCGAGCTAAAATAATTTAACAATGTCTGTGTCAAGAAATAAATGTTTGCACTTTTAAACAAAAAATTAAGACATTAGATACATCGACTTATTTACTTATTGACACCATCTTAGCGCTTAATTGGCTAAATGGAGTGATGCCTCCCCTCACCGTAGAACGTGCATGACCAATATTATGCTAATTAGTTCATTATCAAAGAGCACGTGCGCTTGTCGACAATTTCGTGTTAAATCGATACTAGCGCGGCATTTCCGTACTCACGTTACGAATTGTTAGAATGTATTTGTTGTATTTAGTGAATATTGTGTCTAGAGACAATATTCACTCTGAACTGGTGAGACTATTTGACCCATTTACCATACGTGTATGTATAGCTTATCATGCATGTGTTAGCCACGAAGTATCGTAGGTTCAATTACCACACTGGACAATGTTTTGTGGTCCACAAATAGGTCGACTAGTCTGGTTGATCTTTGCATTTTTATCTTAATATTAGTATTGTTACGCCATCTATCGGTGAATGGGGGTACTAGAAGAGATTGAATGTATCGGTGGTTTGAAGGTAATTCAGCTATCCTCTAATAGATGGCGTAGGTGTAAATAGAACATTTACGCAATTCTAGAAACACCTTACACGTTTCCAGAAATATCGTGAGTCGTCTCGAAAAGCCTAGTGATGTTATCCGGCCAGTATAAATAGAGCGAGAGCGCGCGAGACAGACAGTAACAATTGAATACGGAAAGCGATCAACATCAAGCGAAGGAAGTAATTCGGAAGTGTTTAGTGGTGTTTTATTAGTGTTGTTCTAGTGGTGTGAATAGTGTGTTTTACTAGTGAAGTGAAAATTAAGTGTGTGTATCTAGTGTTATACTTAGTGTTTGTGTTAGTAAATAAAGTACAGTTTTTTTCTGGCATAGTGTTATAATTTATCGTCGAACCCCAGCTCGTAACAAATTGGTGTCAGAAGAAAGGGATAAATTATGCCGGTTATGCCGAAGGAAGAAACTGAAGGTGTGCGTACCAGGAACCAGCGCCAGCAAGACCTGGACCAGAGACGCTTCGGAGACGTTCCTTCTCCATCGTCTGGTGGACCAGGCGACTCCGCGGCTGCAGTGGAGCCTGCAAGCGCACACTCCGTGGCGGTGCCCGACATCGCGGCTCTGATGGCGTTCATGCAGGAGCACGCGCGCCGCCTGGAAGAACAGCTACAGCGCAACAAGGAGGAGCGGGCTCGCCGTCAAGAGGAGCACGCGCGCCGCCTGGAGGAACAGCTACAGCGCAACAAGGAGGAGCGAGCTCGCCGTCAAGAGGAGCAGGCCCGCCGTCAGGAGGAGCAGGCTCGCCGCCTGGAGGAACAGCTACAGCGCGACAAGGAGGAGCAGGACCGCCGTCAACAGGAGCAGGCTCGCCGTCAAGAGGAGCACGCGCGCCGCCTAGAGGAGCAGCTGCCGCGCGACAAGGAGGGGTACGCCCACCGCCTGGAGGAACAGCTGGTGCTCATGAAGGACCTCAGCGCCACAGTGGGGAAGGACTTGAAGGCGGTCAAGGAGGAACTCCAGCAGCACGAGGCCCGTATCAGTGACATTGAGAAGCGTGTACACGACCAGCTCGAGACCCGTATTGCCAGATTGGAGAAGAAATTGCGTGGGCTTGAGACCAACGACGTTACACCTGCAGCTGTGGCGCCCTCGCCTCGTTGGTTTAAGGTTCCACCCTTTGATGGCTCGTCATCGTGGGTTGCATACAAGGTTCAGTTTGAGGCCGTAATGCGAGCGAATGGGTGGGACAAAGAACAGGCCTTCACCGCCCTAACCTTGGGCCTTCGTGATCAGGCCTTGACGGTGTTGGAGGCACTCGGGCAAGACGTCACCTACGAGAAGCTTCTGGAGGCGTTGGAGGCGAGGTACGGAGACGCGCACCTTGAACATGTGTATCGTGCTCAGCTGAAGGACAGGGCACAACGCACTGGAGAAACTCTGCAGCAGTGGGCTCTAGAGGTGGAAAGGCTGGTCAGGAAGGCATACCAGTCGTCGCCTGCGCTTATTGACGAGAACCTCGTACAAGCGTTTACGGATGGGGTCCGGGACCTGGAAGTTAGAGCAGCGGTAAGAC
This sequence comes from Euclidia mi, assembly GCA_944739405.2. NCBI lineage: Eukaryota > Metazoa > Arthropoda > Insecta > Lepidoptera > Erebidae > Euclidia > Euclidia mi. The sequence continues at coordinate 70,998,353 of OX123188.2, forward strand.
TTGGGCACTTCAAGTCCCTGAAGGAAGCCTTAGCCTACGCTCTGGAGGTGGAAGCAGCGCGTCACGAGGATCGAACATACCGTATCAGGGAAGTTGTTTCTTCACCACGGTGCTACAACTGCGGGGAAAGAGGCCATATCCGCTTGAGCTGCCCAAAGCGTAAGCGGCACGTTGGTACCCTGTCTCCACCAAAAGGGTCACCTGACGTACCTGTCTGGCGGCGAGAGCCACGTAGCGCAGATGCTCTGATAGGTAGGGCTTACCCCGACCAACGCAAACACTGTGCAAGACAGGAAGCGAAGCCGGCAGCGCTAGTGAGAATATTGAAGACGGATCTGAGCGACGGATGGAAAGAAGCTTTGCAGAGTGCTCAGCAAGAAGACAAGGACGTACAACCGATTCTCGAATGGAAGAAATCAGGCGCTCCTAGGCCCAAATGGAGTGATATCGCAGCAATGAGCCCTGTCACCAAAGGTTATTGGGCACAGTGGGAAAGCTTGGTTATCCAGGATGGAGTTCTGTGCCGCAAATGGGAAAACGCTCGAGGTAACCAATGCCATCTGCAAATGGTAGTGCCCAAGACTAAGGTGCCGGAAGTATTGCGGCTCTATCACAATGGTGCTTCGGGAGGTCACATGGGTGTTAAGAAGACGCTTACTAAGGTCCGAGAGCGGTTTTATTGGCTCCACTGTCAGAACGACGTCGAGGATTGGTGCCGCAAATGCACAAGTTGTGCGGCTGTCAAGAGGCCACACACTCGTAGCAGAGGTGCATTCAAGGTGTGCAATGTAGGAGCTCCATGGGAGTCGGGACGGCGGATGTCTGGGAGGATGAGGACTCGCTGCGACCGGAGGGCGAACAACAAGGGCTTCGATGAGGGATCATTGGTGTGGCTTCATAACCCAGTACGAAGCAACGGTAAATCGCCTAAGTTACAAGCCAGGTGGGACGGGCCATATCGCATAATTATCAGGATGAACGACGTCACCTATCGAATCCAGAAGGGGTCGCGAGGTGCACCGAAGATAGTTCATGAGGACCGGTTGGCTCGTTACTATGGGTCCAACGATGTTCGGGACGAACACGTTTAAGAGGGGGGCAGTGTTACGCCATCTATCGGTGAATGGGGGTACTAGAAGAGATTGAATGTATTGGTGGTTTGAAGGTAATTCAGCTATCCTCTAATAGATGGCGTAGGTGTAAATAGAACATTTACGCAATTCTAGAAACACCTTACACGTTTCCAGAAATATCGTGAGTCGTCTCGAAAAGCCTAGTGATGTTATCCGGCCAGTATAAATAGAGCGAGAGCGCGCGAGACAGACAGTAACAATTGAATACGGAAAGCGATCAACATCAAGCGAAGGAAGTAATTCGGAAGTGTTTAGTGGTGTTTTATTAGTGTTGTTCTAGTGGTGTGAATAGTGTGTTTTACTAGTGAAGTGAAAATTAAGTGTGTGTATCTAGTGTTATACTTAGTGTTTGTGTTAGTGAATAAAGTTCAGTTTAAGTGGCATAGTGTTTATAATTTATCACGAACCCCAGCTCGTAACAGTATGTAGTCTTTACCTGGTGTTTCATAAAGTTTATTTTGGACTATATGTTTTTTGTGTCCATTGGTACAGAATTAAATAAATTTAAACTGCCTGCAATTACGACATAAAAAATAGAATAAACAAGCTTTATTAAACATAACATTCGTTTTTATCTTAAACACCAATTTTGGAATGTTATGGGTAGAATCATTATATTAGGAAGGTGGAAAGTAATTTACGTTCAGCTAGAACCGAACCGAATTAAAAATTAAAATCTTATACATAGTCAATAATTCTCTTCTCTCTTTTCTCACATGACCCTAGTTATTATAAATTTCTATACTTCTCTACGTGCTATTGCCGTCTAGACCATTTCTAAGCAATTGCTTTCTTGCCTGTGCAGGAGAACGGGCGCGCGGCGCCGGACCTGACGGCGTCCCCGGGCCGCGTGCCGCCCGGGCCGCCGCAGCCCCCGCGCGCCAACCATGCACCTCCCTGCGTGCTGCAGCCAGACTTCCGAAAGGTATTCACCACCTCATCTTAGTAGAGCAGTCGACTGCTCTCCAAAAAGAGTATTCTTCATTCAATTTAGTAGAGCAGTCGACTGTTCTACCTTAAGGTAATCTTCACTCATCTTAGTAGTGCAGTCGACTGCTCTTTCTAAAGGTAATCTTCACTCATTTTGGTAGAGTAGTCATATGCTCTGCCATAAGATAATCTTCACTCATCTTAATAGAGCAGTCGACTGCTCTTCCGCAAGCTGATCTTCACTCATCTTATTAGAGCAGTTGACTGCTCTTCCGAAAGGTAATCTTCACTCATCTTAGTAGACCAGTCAAGTGCTCTGCCGAAAGGTAACCTTCACTAATCTCAGTAGAGCAGTCGACTGCTCTTCCGAAAGATAATCTTCACTTATCTTAGTAGAGCAGTCGACTGCTCTCCCGCAAGGTAATCTTCACTCATCTTAGTAATTACCTGTTCAAGTTCGAGCGACCTAGTTAGTAAGGCATTCAGCCAGATTGATCTAGTTTCTTCAATAATTGAAGAAACTAGATCGGTCAGGCTGATTATTAATGACCTTAAGAGTGGCAAAGCCTCGGGGATGGATAATATATCAGTGGAGCAAATAAAACATCTAGGTCCAGCTGTTGTGTTATGGTTGCTGCTTCTTTTTAATTATTGTCTGGAATCCGCTTCAATACCTCGACTCTGGCGAAAATCAAAAGTTATGGCTTTATTAAAGCCGGGTAAGCCAGCAGATAATCCAAAAAACTTCCGGCCTATATCACTCCTGTGCCATACTTACAAATTGTTCGAGCGATTACTGTTGGCCAGACTCACGAACCTGATCGAGCCGGTTCTGATTCCAGAGCAGGTTGGTTTTAGACCGGTGCCGGAACTCACACAGTACATAGAGGACGGCTTTGAAACACGTAAAATAACTGGCGCCGTTTTTGTAGATCTCTCTGCAGCTTACGACACAGTGAACCTCAGGCGGCTGTTGTGGAAGGAAACCATGACAGGCGATCACAAATTTGTCATGATACTCCGGGAGCTTCTCCATAACCATCGCTATCAGGTTCATCTTTTATCTGACAAAAGTCGTTGGAGATCTCAAAAGAATGGGCTGCCCCAAGGAAGTGTTCTGGCCCCGCTACTTTTCAATGTCTACACTAATGACCAACCCCCGTGCCCAAACACCTGCCGCTTTATTTACGCAGACGATCTTGTCCTAACATCCCAAGCAACGAACTTCGAAGAAATAGAAGTAAATCTCAGTAAGGCTCTTAACATCTTGGTTACTTACTAAGAGGCAAACGCACTCAAACCTAACCCAACTAAAACTAAGTCCTGTGTATTCCATGTGCGTAACAGCCAAGCCGGTCGTAAACTTAATATAGAGTGGCTGGGAATGCCTATAGTTCACAATCAACATCCCAAATACCTAGGCATTACTCTTGATAAGGCTCTTACCGTTATTAAAAAGAAAGGTTCACACTCGCACTAACCTGCTCCGGCGCCTCATTACTGCTAAGTGGGAGCTGCACCGCAAGTAATGCAAACTTTGGCCCTGGCGCTAGCATTTTCTGCAGGCGAATACGGATGCCCTGTGTGGAGTCGATCCGCTCATGCAAGGTCGGTGGATAAGCTTGCCGACTTATCACTGGTTGTTTAAAACCAACCCCGATAAAGCTGCCGACCCACTCGCTGGCATTGCACCACCGAATGTTCGTAGGGCCGTGGCGAGCGCTGCAGAAAGATCCAAGATGGACTGTGACCCACAGCAACCATTGCATGGTCACATCCCAGTGCAGACACGATTGAAGAGCCATAGCAGCTTTGTGAAAAGTATCCATCCTTTGAACCAGGAGCCATCAAAGGCAAGGAGAAGAGAGCTTTCTACCATCTCCTTTCGTGTCAGCAGCCGAGAGTCCTCCACCTGGGCATGGCTTGCCATGGTCTGTCTGGAAGTCATTGAATAGATTCTGGACTCAGGTTGGCCGATGCAAAGAAAACATGTTCAGATGGGGACTCTCGGACGGTACCGATTGGGCTTGTCTGTGCGGTGCAAGACAAACGATGTCCCACCTAACATCGTGCCCTGCGTACCCAAATACTTGCACGCAGGAAGAACTCATGACTGCCTCCGACCATGCTGTCAGTGTGGCTGCTTTCTGGGCCTCAAAAATTTAAGTGTTCGGCAGCGATACGCGGAACGCGAAAATTGTGGGAGACAGCAACTACCCCGACCTCAGGAGGCACAATTTAAGCTCAAAGACTATTAAGAATCACTAACTCTGGACGGAAATTATGAAGAGAGTCGATCCCAAATAAAAAATGGGTACCAATTAAATAAAGCCGATGAAAGAAAAAGATTTTAAGTAAGCGGACAAATTGTTGGCACGGCCAACTATTATGCTTCCGCTAATGAGCCTAGCAAGAAACGTACAAATTGGCGATAGCAATGTCATCATGGTACCAAAGTGTATTTATGTTATTTATAACAGAAGTTTACTGACGACTTATTGTGGAAATATAGAATATTCTTATCTAACTACATACAAATCAAGCTAAAGAAATTCCTGTTTGTAAAAGTGGTTTCTGACAGTGGTTCTGGTAGAGCAGGTTTCGAAATAGTAGGATAGGTTACCGTAGTGCTACCATAACTTTATACGGACAGATTGATTTTGATAGTATGACTGCATACACGTCATACTATAAAAATGCTTTATGTGTGTATTGTATAAACAAAACATAACTTCAAACGTCATAAGTAAGAATCAGTGTTTTCTGACCAAATTTTAAAATATTTTCCAATACCTAGAATGTAAACACTCTTCAGTATGAACTGAAGAGTGTTTACATTCTAGGTATTGGAAAATAAATATTTGGTTCTGATCGACATAGCTTTTAATGATAAAAGCTATGTCGATCAGAACCACCAGCCACCATCTTCAAAACCTAAACATATTGGGAACGTTTATAGAACGACCCTTCCTCTTTCAAAACATTACCGTACAGTAATTAGTACGTGAGGAGCAACCCGTTCAATTTTGTAGCGCAATTCAAGGTGGTCACGCCCGTACAGACTTGTGGTTAGCACAATTTGATTGGAACGTCGGGTTATCGGGCCTTAAGTGAAACTAAATTAAATGGGGCGCGCACTACACTTAATTATTATTATACTAGCTTTTCCATACGGTTTCACTTGCGGATTATATGATTTATAGGTGTCATCTGTTTGATAATAGGTTTGGCTAACTGGTTGTTACGGGATGTACGTGTAAAACAAAAAAATCTTTATCCAGGAAGCAAATTATCAACATTAACAAGTAACAATACGAGATTGGTTTTACTAGATTCTAGTGTACGTGTGGTGATGGATTAAGAGTACATAATATCACCACCCCGTTTGATTCCGTAGGTGTTGTAATACCAAGGAAAATACATAATCCTAATAGTACCCTGTAAAACGTTCGCCATTCAAACCCTGTTTCAACCCGACTGGCCAGCGTGGTATAGTAGACCAAATTTTCCTATTAGAATACAAAGCTTTTATGACGCAAATCTGAAGGCGAGTCCACCAGTCCTCCAGAAGAGGATTGCGAAAGGCTGTACCGAAAGATTCTAGTGACATTACATACGATATATTTTATTTATCCTACGTTAAAATGCAAATAAACAAGGAAAGCAAATAAGCCTTCGACAACTGCTAGTTCATGCCTTCGGAATACTAAAAACTATTTGTCGCACACATTTATTGAACCGGAGATAAACAGGATGTTGGTGAGAACGATGTTCCAAGTCGTTTTGTTTACGCAGACGAATTTATACAACTTTTAGTTCTGTTTTTGTAGACAAGCTCCTCGGCTGAGGGAATAAAAACCCGCTAGACACACGCTTGTTACGTTTCACTGGAATAGTTTGATAGAAATACATAAAAACGTCACCAATTATTTTACAATATAAACTTTTTGGTGATGAAATCTCCTCAGAGAACCCTTTAGATTTTATAGTCAAATCAGAACAACACTCTAAACCGCTCAATACGCTAATGCTATCCATGGATTTGGAGATTTCAGATACACGTTTGACATATTTTGTTTGGAACTTATGTCAAATATGTATCTCAAATCTCCAGACCGATGGATAGATCGAATATTAAAACCAGCCGTCAATTAATATTAAAGTAGGCGAAAACTTTTACGAGTTTGTCTGGTGGCGTTAGGTTCAAGGTGAATATCTATACAAACATATCGTCACGCCTTTTATCCCCGAAGGGGTAGGCAGAGGTGTTTTTCTACACCCACTTTTCGCCAGATATACTTTAGTCCCACGTAATAAGGGGCGAGCCCATTGCCGTACCGGGCACATTTCCAGACTCCGTGCTGCTACTGAGAATTTCGTGACAGAAAAACACAATAACACTGCCCGACCCAGGAATCGAACCCGGGACCTCCCGATCCCACGCGCACATTTACGCAGCGAGACCAACGAGGCATTCGTATAGGGTTTGATGTCGAGTTTTCCGTCTCTACGCAAAGATGATATTTTCATCGTGTTATCCCTTAGTCGCCTCTTACGACACCCACGGGAAGATAGGGGGTGGTGACACTTGTATTCTATGCCGTCACCCACACGGCATAATATCTACTTTGGTAAAATTAATTAATAATCATTATAATTTCCTTGTAACCAGGTATCAGGAGTGAGTAATGAAATATTCAGGCAGATTGAAATGGTTGAAAATGATCACGACTCGACCACGGCCGCGGCGCTCGAGGTAAGGACGGTTTCATTAATATAGTTACCAAACTTCTTAGTGTCTTTAGTAAAGACTTTCAGGTTGAAGTTCAGAAAAGTTCTTACGATAATGCGACAATTTTGAATAGTTAAGTATTCTCTGTGAAAAATACGATCAGATTCTCGGTCCACTCAGCAGCCCTTTTTAATCGAAAGGAACATGCTGTCGGTACTAGAATAGGTTTGTAAATTAGCTGCAGTTTGATGTGGCGTTAATCGATCACTAAAGTGTGGATTTAAAAGGCTCATAGTTGCCAGAAATCAAAGTCAATACACCACATGCTATACTACAGAAATCTTATTGTATATACCTACGTCATCTTTATCTTCCATCAGTGCAAAATTTACCAAATTTTATGAGAACCCTGAATATCTTCTTTCTAAAACTTGTCCAGCACCTTATATTTTCCTTTATGTTTATGAAGCGTATCAAATTTGTTTGGTAATGTTTCAGGCGGTTGAGCGTCGCGGCGAAATGATTGTACGGATACTAGAGTTGAGACAAGTGGGCCGTAACAATATCGAAGCCGCCAAAAAATTCTTCGCGCTACAGGTAATCTATAGTTTTAGTACGATCTTGTTCAGTCAACTGTAGGGTACGGGCATTGTTGACCTTCCCTGTAACATAGCGTATGTACGGTTAAGATCAAGTGGGTTGGATAAGCAAATAAAGATCAAACCATGAAGATTGAAAGTTCTACTCTATAATAATATTTGTCTAGATAATTTTGGCATATGGTAATCTGTAACGAAAAATATAGGTAATATTTGAATTTCATTCATGATAAAATGGATGACGAGACGGGAGTGCAAAATAGCTTCTATAGAATTTTAAATGCCTATTTATTTATTGAAACCTGAAAAAAGGATATAAAAATATGCAATAGCAATGAATAGTGATCATGGCACGGCATCTATAAAGCACCAACAATATCGTGATTGCAAAATATAAAAGGAGTTTTGATATCGAATTCAAATTAGAAATTATTTGCTGTGCTTTTTTAAGAGAGCACTGCACTGGCCATTAATATTAAAAGCAGTGCTGTGATTGGACAGAACGCAGTCTGCGTTCTGATTTTAAACACCGTCTTGTCAGGTAATTTTCCCGCTCCATTGACCCGAATAGTCTGCTCGTAACCTAGTACGGGACCCAGTGTAAAAGAACGCTACTCCACTAAACTCTATTGTTCGAGCCTGGCTGGCCTAGATCGCTGGGAATTTGAACGCAATTTAGACTAGCATTGTTGGGATGTGCACTAAGGTTCATACCACTGTGCAGTGTAATATTGCGGCTATAGATTCTGTGGTTTATTCCATTTGCGGTTTCCTTGAATTGCAAGCTGTTGTGCTTTGTATTATAATGCGCCATTGTTATGTTCTAAGGCGACAGGCTGTTCGGAAATGAAACTGCAAATTGAAAATATTACACTTGTAGTGTCGCAGTTTTCGATTCATTATACAGTCATTTTTTATTTTTTTATTTTTTTAGAGTCTTACGCCTGTATCTTCGAAGGGGTAGGCAGAGGTGTAATATTACGCCCACATTAATAGGGGGCGAGCCTATTGCCGTTACCGGGCACATCACCAGACTCCGTGCTGCTACTGAGAATTCGGAAAAACTTAGTAACACTTTTGCCCGACCCGGGATTCGAACCCGGGACCTCCGATCAGCAGTCGCATATGCTATCCTCTGGACCACGGAGGCAGTACTATACAGTCATTTATGGAGTTATATACCTACTTAGTTTATAAAATTATGAGAGAACATTTAACTCAATTTTCGTTTATTATTCTGTTTAAAATATTGAGTAAATAAACCGAAATAATGAAAATCTATACATCTTTTACGTATTTTTTCACAGGATGCCCGTCACATAGTCCAACTAGTGGAAATCGTGAAGCGGCCAGGCCAGACGTTGGGTCTGTACATCAGAGAGGGTGACGGAGGGGCGAGAACAGACGGAGTGTTTATATCCAGGATAGCGCTGGAGTCAGCCGTGTACAACAGCGGCTGTCTGAAGGTCGGGGACGAGATCCTAGCCGTGAATCTGGTGGATGTCAGGCGAATGTCACTGGACGATGTTGTCATCATAATGTCGATACCAAGGAGGTTGCTGCTGTGCACGAGACAACGGAAAGGTACGTTTGACTTTTTGAAAAACTCCCATATGTAAATATAAGAATGTCATTTACTCACGGAATTTTCGTTGTACATACAATTTGGTATATTTCTTAGTAAGCACATATTACACACAACACAATATATTTGAAATTTCTAGGTAATTCTAATTCATCATTTGTGTACATAGGTATTCTTTCGAAACATGTGTAATTCAATTTGTTTGCTACAGTTAATTTAATTTTTAATTAAATAATTTTGACATGTAATGAAAAGCATGTTTCACAACGAATACCACGTATTTCTGTAACAACTCGTAATATTATCAAGTTTTTATTTAAATTTTCTTGATGGATAGCACGTTATTCATATTAATATTGTGACACATATGATGTACTTACATAAACTTATATTTTATCTATAGACTCACGCCTGAATCCCCGAAGGGGTAGGCAGAGGTGTAATATTACACCCACATTTCACCATGAATTTTTAAGTGCCACGTAATAGGGGGCGAGCCTATTGCTGCTACCGGGCACAATACCAGACTGCGTGCTGCTACTGATAATTCGGAAAAACTCAGTAACACTTTTGCCCGACCTGGGAATCGAACCCGGGACCTCCGATCAGCAGACGCATACACTATCCACTTGACCATCGAGGCTCCAACAACTTATATTGACATGAAATCTCCTTTGAACAGGGAAGTCGGGTCCAGGCTCACCGTCTTTACCACGATCGGAACACAAACCGCCACCGGTCGTAGTTCTGAAGAGAGACTGCCGAGACGATGACGACAGGGACAGAGATCGCGTCGACGGCTTGTATTCACAGTGAGTATCACTAAAGTGTAACAGAGAATTACCAATTAAAATTTTAACAAAAAATAACTTGCTCGTCTTTACATGAGGCCAAGCGGGCACTGAACAAGAAAACCCTTTCAAATAAAACATAATTCGGAATAGGTCTATAAATGACGGTGTTCTGAGGTAATAAACATAACATAACAAAAAAGTAAATGCAATCATGCTGAGTGGAGTACCTTCTTCTTTTTTTAATATGTCTGAAAATAGCCTTGATATGTGTCAACAGATAGCATACCTACTCAGATTACACGGTATAGTATCGTATTTTATTGAGTTCTTTTAGCAACTTTGCGAGATGGCCTACCAATGTAGGAGGCTTTAATCTTTAAATGATAAGATGATTGTCACATATATAACTTTACTATCAATATTTTTAGTATTTGGCAAAAATATTATTGATACATGTATATTATGGTAAGTATTCTTTATTCTATGGCATGATATGACATACTGTGATAAAAATGCAGTCTCGTGTAAAAACATACATATTAGTTGATACCAATTTTTTTTACTTAATTTTAAGACATAATACTACTGGAACATGATAGATATTTTTGTACTATATTGATGTACGTCTTACATATACTTGAAATCATCCGAAAATATTACATAGAATAATATACTAACCGCATTATTCGTGTTATTTGGTACAGGCACGGGACCCTGAGATCAGCGGGCCCAGGGGGCGGCGTACGACCCGTCGGTGACGGTAGGGAAGAGAGGAGTCGACTACAACTCGGCGCCCTCTCTCCTGATTCCACTGCCCTTGATCTGTACTACAATCCGAGACCACCGTCGGATCATTCAACTTGGAGGTAAGCTAGAAAAAATATTACCAGCAGCGTACACAATTACCTAGCTACTGCGGGGTGAGACACCCACTAAAATGTTTGTTTGTATGCAATTTCAAGGTGCATCTTTCTTTTCCAGTTACCGTCCGCCTCCACCAGTAATAACGGAACAGCCCAAGTCACAAGCGACACATTTCGTGCCCTACGAGCGATCGTATCCAAACACATTAGACAGCTTAGCAGAAAAAGTGCATTCTTTCTATCCTGCTGACAGTGGAAGGTACATATAACCACTCTCCAATAAAGTATGTTAATACCTGATTTAATGCAATATGGTTTGACCATTTCAGTACGAGGTTTGGAGGTCGAGTACCACGATCGGGCTCTGAACAGCAACTACCTAGAGCAGAAACGCATTCAGACTTCGGTAGACACTCGTTGCTCAGATCTAGTTTGAAGGCTTCGGCTGCTGCGGGAGGTGATATTTCACGTCAATCTGTTTGTTAAAATATGTATAACGTTAAGTGTATGTAAACCAATAACGTATGTTTCTATTCCAGCTTCAAGTTTAAGATACAATCAACGATATGTTGGCGTGGGAATGCCAGGATCTGGCCTTGGAGGCACTGGTCTTACAGATAGCAGTTTGACTGGAACAAGCTTAGGACCTGGACTTCCCAGTGGCTTGTCAACTACGGGGCTTAGTGGTCTCACCGGCTCAAGCTTAGTTGGTTCAGGTTTGACCAGTTCTGGTTTGGGATCTGGCTTAACAGGAACCGGACTTGGTTCAACGCTTGGTGGCACGTATGGAACTACTGGGTTGGGTTTACCTTCCTACAGTAGTAAATTTGGAACAGCTAGGCGAAATCGGAGTTTAGATTACTCATCAGACACAGAAGCCACGGCTCCAACAAGAACTCCGTATTATTCAGGACTTAGTGGTTATCGGAGTAGCACACTGGGAAGAGATATTGGATCGAAGTTTAATTCATTGCCGCGGGACGTAAGAGGGACTGGACAGAGGTGAGTTTTGGTTCGTTATTTGTATTAATCTCGAAGGTACTTCATAAACGAAACTGCTCTTATAAATAGGTTGGGACTGACTAGACGCGCAGGAAGTGTTCTACAAGACGAGCCGGAGCCTTTATCTTCACGTTTGGATCTTCGTTCTTCCAGAGGTGAGGCAACTGAAATCTTCTATAGGTATTCTAATCCGTAGAGTATATAATTTGATTTTATCTAACTGAGCGTTTTGTAATCAGGTCATTTACCGTCCTCTTCTTCAGTATTTACTTCAGATGAATACAGGGCGTGGCTATCGCGCGCCCCGTCGACCAGCGCACTCTATGAGACGCTTCGCCCGAGGCTTCCTACACACTATTCAGCGGAAAATATTCACGACGCGCTCAAAAACGTAAGATTTTCTTATTCTCGATTAGATGTACTAATTATGGAGTTTTCAGTATTTAAGATATTAACGATACTATGTATTTTTGGCAGATGGAAAATGCAAGCCGTTTTGGATCGTCACTTGGCTTAGCAGGTCGTCGTGTTGAAAGGCCACGACATTTGCCCGCTCGGTCAGTGTCTTCTCAACAATTGGGTGCGACGCAGCAGCTCAGTGGAGGGGCTGGCGGTTCGCCTTCAGCACGTAGAGTTCGACAATTACTTGAACTTGGATCTCGGTTCAATTGTCCCAACCCAAGCCCGGTGCCAACACCTGGCTCGCGACATCAAAGACATCTTGATATCAATCCTAATGGTAAGTTTATGGAAAGCGATACTTTCTGTTAATAGTTAGTTAATACCTCGACCTTTTGACTGGCTAGGCCACCAAAAAAGTTTTTAAGAAAGTATTAAGTTGGGCAAATTAATTTAAATTTTTGACACTTACCTATGTGATTATTTGGCCGTAGGCTGATAAAAAAAGTTGGTTTACTCATTTCCTTAATGGAATGTCATTATTATAATTATGTCTATACACTAGATTACGCTATTTGATTTTACTCTTCATAATTTCTTACAGAGTTCCTAAAATACAAAGTGGAGAAGCCAACAACCGGTGGTCTATCTGCGTCGATGACTGGCCTATCACGGCTAGCGGGCGGCGTGTCAGGCATGCTGTGGGTACACCTGCTGGCGGGTCGTGGGCTTCGGCCTTCTGCGTCAGGTGCATCGCCTGGATCACCACCGTCGGGACCACTAGCACCTGCACAACCACCCGTCGCTCCAAGAGATCTGTACTGCGTGCTTGAATGTGACCGCGTGCATAAAGCTCGGACTGTTGTAAGTAACCACAGAAAATGATTATCTATTTGGTTAGAATCCTTATCAAAACTAGAAATAACCCTATTATAGCCACAGATTGAGATGGTTAGGTGACTTTGGTTAATACTAAATATGATTTTCTTTATTTATTTATTTTAGGACTACCAGTGGTTATTACAAGAATGCATTCACAATAATAAAATACAATAAAATGTTTAGTTTCAGTGAAGTCACTTGCATAACCTTTTAAGGTAGCCACTGCATGCACAAATAAGTGAGCAATATTTAAATAGTTTGATTAGTATTTATGTACATTGATAGTGAAAACAAAGAAAGGCAGGACGCTAACTATAAAAGATTATATAGTCGAACAAATAGTAGATATAGTGAAACGAACAGATATTTAATTACAATGCAGAAAGATCATAGTAATAATAATTATTCAGGTATTAAAAGACTAATCCTCATAACAATAAAATAAGTAGCCAAATAAATATGTCTAAATATTTTCTTTTTCTAGGTCCGTACCGGCGAGCTCCAGTTTGACTGGGATGAATCGTTTGAGTTAGATCTTGTGGACAACAGACAGTTGGATGTACTGGTGTACTCGTGGGATCCCCAGCACCGACATAAACTTTGTTACCGTGGTGCTGTAACGTTGCCTGATCTTCTGGCAAGATCGCCTGCTCATCAACTTGCGATAAAGGTAGGTTGTACTGAATTTTAAATGTACAAATATTATGAAAGACCCTCCTTCGTTCTGGTACTATAACTGCTATAACTATGGTTGAGGACACATTTATGTCAATAATACATTTATTATCATCAGAGTTTTTAATAACCTAATTTATCACATTACCGTCCCTTAAAAGCCAAAAATGGCCTATAAAAAGCGTCTTCTCAGCGATTTTGAATGTTGCGAACGCTGACAGCCCAATTTTTAAGTCATTTAATTTTTGGTCATTTATGAGTGAAGTGTACCACTTATCAAATACCTAGGTAGAAACCAAAAATAACAAATAATAATAAAAAAATGGGCAAGTGCAAGTCGGACGCCCGCATGAAGGGTTCCGTACCATCATCTATAAAAGAAAATCACGTTTGTTGTATGAATACTTACGTATTTTTACGTACTTAAATATTTTTTAAGATTCTACCTGTTTATTAAGATCGAGTAACAAATTTACCTTTTTTAATTTAATTATTTATTTTGGAAGGTAATATACAACTACATATTCTGTGAAAATTTTAAGCGTCTGCCTGTTACCGTTAGTAATTTTGACCAAAAAATACGAAAAAAAACACGTTTATTGTACGGGACTCCCTCTTAATACTTTAATTTTTTTATTTTTAGCATTTGTTGTTATAGCGGCAACCGAAATACATAATTTGTGAAAATTTCAGCTTTCTAGCTATCACGGTTTATGAGATACAGCCTGGTGATAGACAGACAGGTAGACAGACAGCGGAGGTTTAGTAATAGGGTCCCGATTTTTACCTTTTAGTTAAGGAACCCTAAAAAACAGGGTAGGATTATGATAAATTTATGATCTCTTCTTTAACAATTTGCTTTCTTATCCAGATGGAGCCCAGGGGCACCCTCTACGTACGCGTCCGACACACGGAGCCCCACGATCTATTCCGGCGTCGACCAGCCGCCGCCCGTGGCGCTCCACTGTTCGGTGCAGAGCTAGAAGCAGTGGTGAACAGGGAACCTCGGCCGCCACACGCGCCGCCTGTGCCGCTCATCGTGAGGCGCTGTGTGGAGGAGATTGAGAGACGGGGTTTGGACATTATTGGTATGTATATGATTTTTGTATGGATTATTTGGTAAGGAATATTTATTACAGTTGAAAGGCCTTTTTCGTATTTTTTTCATCCAATTAACAATGATTTAGTGAGAGTCAACTCATTATTCGCTTATTAGTCCAGTCACTTTAGGCAAAAAACGGGGTCAATCTCGGAATTTGAGATAATAAGCTGGAAACTTGTATACAGCTTCATTTTGGCGTTCTAAAAGTTGTCTCAAAAGTCTCATATTATCTCGTGTCTGCGTCGTAAGTTATTCGATGTCAAAGGTCACGAAAATCGGTTTTTTGCAATTATCTCCGTTTCTATGGTTCCAATCACTTCAACACTTATTATGAAAATTGAAGATAAATAAATTTGCCACAACTTTTGTCTCCACTTTTTTTCTGTACGCTCAACCCTTTTCGAGATAGAGAGCGGAGAGCACCCAGCGCTCAGGCATCTAAGTCTGTAGGCGCAAGGTCTGGTGAGTACGGCGGATGCTGGAGAACTTCCTACCACAGCTTTTGTGGCTTGGAGACCGTCTGCTGTGCAGTATGAGGTCGCGCAGGAGCAGTGGAGTGGAACGATTGGCCAAAGCTGGTTGGAGACGTGCGAGCTTCTCCATAATTGTGTTTAGTTCTTCACAGTACACATCTGCAGTAATGCTCGTCCCGTTTGGTAAGAAGCTGTGATGAATTACACCAGCGTTAGACCACCAAACAGTGACTATCACTTTTCTAGGGGTGAGTTTTAGTTTAGGACATTGTTTGGGTACTGAAGCAGGGTCCAACCAACTTGCTGAGCGCTTACGATTGTCAAACAGGATCCATTTCTCGTCACAAATAACAATGCGGTTAAAAATTCCTTCATTTGTATGCCTGTTGAGCAATGCAAGGCACGTCTCGACGCGTACTTCGCGCTGGCAATAATTGAGTTCCTGGGGTACCCATTTGTCAAGCTTTTTTACCTTGCCAAATTGACGCATATGGACCAATATTGTTTTGATGCTAACGTCAAAAGCTGCTGCTAATTCAGCCGTAGATTCAGCATCACCAGCTTCCACAAGCGCCTTTGAGACGGAGGATCTCAGGTATTATGTCGGGGTTCGAGAGAAACACTGCTAGGCTGAACAGGTTCTTTATTGTGTCTCACTACCGCTTACATACAGTATGACCGAACTAGGTAAGCACTGGCCTGAAGGCTGGAATGTAGACTCTTGCTGCTCTCAGACGCTCGCAGGGTCGCCGGTGGGCGGAGTGCACGTTGTGTAGGCAGCTCGGTGGTCTATTTATTTATTTTATTAACACTTCCTGCAATTACAATGCAAAAGGCGGACTTAATGCTAAATAGCATTTTTTGCCAGTCAACCTTCGGGTGGTGCAGAAATGATTGTGGCAGGTGTCTAAACTATAAAAATGAAATATATATATATATATATAATACATATACATAGGTGCATAGGGTTCCCACCAAGAACTTAGGGTCCCAAGCCAACCTCACCTGCAAGTGGTGCACCTGCCGATCAACGGACGAGGCTCTGGCAAACATAATATCCCGATAAGCGGCAATATGCTCGCCACCTATTACGTGGGATCAAAACACTGGCGAAAAGTGCACGTATAATATGCCTCTGCCTACCCCTTCGGGAAAACGGGCGTGAGTCTATGTATGTATGTACATATTATACTAATAAATACATACAATTTACATATATTTAATACACACGTGAGAGATGGTTTTATTATGGCTTTTCAAGAGACAGTTTGTTATAATACTGGCGCACCTTAGCCCTAAACGTGAATCGATTAGTTGCCATCCTGCTGTCGAGAGGGAACGCATTCCAAAGAAGTATAGCTTGTACCGAAAAAGAAAAGTGTACAAGGCTTGAGCTATGAGAAGGACACTGAAGAAGAGAATTATTAGAAGAGCGAAGATACCTGTCATGGTTGGAGCAGAGGTACTAAAAGTGAGGCACTAGGTAGCTGGGGCTATTAGACGAATGAAGAAAAGTGAAAGGAGTAGTCAACGCGCGCATGTTACGATGCTGACGTATAGGCAACCATGACAGCTGTTGACGATATGAGGACACATGATCAAATTTACGAAGATTAAAAATGAACCGAATGCAATTATTGAGAAGTCGGTCAAGTTTATTGAGCAGGTCTGCATTCAGGTCGAGATAACACACATCACCATAGTCGATTATAGGATACACCAAACTCTGCACAAGTATTGTCTTTGTCTTGACAGGTAGGCAGTTTTTCAGGCGGTAAAGAGAGCGCAGGACCCCGGTAACCTTTTGGCAGACGTTTGTAATCTGGGATTGCCAACTAAGTGTGGGGTCAATGTGTAAACCGAGATCCTTAACGGAAGAACTGAGAGGTATATTAGTGCCATTGAATATCACCGGTGGTAGTGCTGCCAAGTCCAGCCTGTTTATTATTCTAGAGCTCCCAATAACAATAGCTTGGCATTTCACAGGATTGGTCTAGGTGCAGGCTGAGCGGATGCTTGGGCGGCGGCTAGTAGCGGCACGGCGCCAGCAGCTCGTAGCTTGTAGCACGTAGGGAGAATTTCAGCCCGTAGAGTGAAGACAGCCCGTAGGGAGAAGACAGGTGCAGAGAGCCCGTAGGGAGAATCGTGCACCGTAGGGAGAACTGGAAACAGCACAGAGAATACACAACAACCGGTCAGGAACAGGCGGTCCCTAGATCGGTTGTTATGCTTAGGAGACACAGATACTACAGACAGAACATATAGGCACACAGACAACTAGAATATGCTTACCCCCAGCCGGACAGTAGATAGAGAAGTAGAATAGTACGTTGTTGCCTCTGAGACGGAGGATCTCAGGTAGGATGTCGGGGTTCGAGAGAAACACTGCTAGGCTGAACAGGTTCTTTATTATATCTCACTACCGCTTACATATGGTAGCATAGACCGGACTAGGTAAGCACTGGCCTGAGGGCTGGAATGTAGACTCCTGCTGCTCTCAGACGCTCGCAAGGTCGCCGGTGGCCGAAGTGCACGTTGTGTAGGCAGCTCGGTAGACGAGGTGCAGGCTGAGCGGAGGCTCAGCTCAGGCGGTGCAGCCGATGTGGTCAGGCGCCAGTGGCCTGGCTGTAGGAACTCGTAGGCAGGAGCGGATGCTTGGGCGGCGGCCGGCTAGCAGCGGCACGGCGCCAGCAGCTTGTGTTTGTAGCCCGTAGGGAGAATGTCAGCCCGTAGGGAGAATGTCAGCCCGTAGAGAGAACTGGAAACAGCACAGAGAATACACAACAACCGGTCAGGAACAGGCGGTCCCTAGATCGGCTGTTATGCTTAGAAGACACAGAGGCTCCACCTACTGCGTTAAGCGCCTGCGAGATATTATAACGCAATACGTAGAGTATACGTTACACCTTTAATTCGTCATTGTCGACCAAAGTTTTTGGCCGACCTCGGGGTTCATCTTTCAGGTCAACATTTCCAGAACAGAAGCGGGCAAACCAATAACGGGTGGTGCATTCGTTTGTATGTGTATGTGTCGTTGATGTTGCGTGCCGCTTGTGCCGCTTTGCTGCCACGACGGTACTCATGCTCCATAATTATTCGAATTTTTAACGTATCCATGATGACGAAAAATATTCGAATGCGATGGAAATGTAACACTAACTATTAAACAAATGACAATTTGAGATAAAGAATACCATGTTTTTAAAATAAAATTAATTAGAAATAAGAAATATCAGCCAAAAAAAATATTTTGATTTGAAATGGCCAGTACGGCAGAACGGCAATTACATATGTAGGTAAAGACTTATTATTTGGCAAAAACGAAAACCTAGCTTTTTGATCAGTAGCTCGATCGCTACTGATATATATACTTATACTAGCGGACTCGGTAGAGATAGTCCTGCCTAACCTGCAAATTAAATTTGTTTACACTCTTTACAATTTTGTCAGTTCGATAATGTATCTTTGTTATTTTCCAGGTCTTTACCGCTTATGTGGATCGGCGAGTAAAAAGCGCATATTACGAGAAGCATTCGAGAGAAATGCTCGAGGAGTCGAGCTAGCTCCGGACTCGGTACCCGACATCAATGTCATCACCGGTCTGCTGAAAGATTACCTACGGGAATTACCACAGCCGCTATTTAGCCGCTGCTTGTATCAGATGACCCTGGATGCTCTAGGTTTGTGTTCTAAGACAAAATATTGATTGCATCATATTTTTTGCTTCTACATAAGTACCATTTACAGTGGAATTCTCCAATAAAAATAAACCAAACTGTTTTATTTTTCAGGAGTATGTCTCCCAGACGACAGGGAAGGCAACGCTCGACTAATGGCCTCAATAGTCGAATGCCTGCCTCGAGCAGCACGAGCCACCCTGGTCTTCTTACTTGACCACTTGGCTCTTGTCGTAGCAGCTCAAGATCGAAACAAAATGTCTCCACAGCATTTGGCAGTGGCATTAGCACCACCTTTGATGCTGCAGTCTCAACCACCGACGGAATTGGATTACCAGAGGCCTATTCATGTTCTGCAGTGCCTCCTGCAGATTTGGCCGCCACCTAAACGTTCAGGTAATGTCATCTCCCATTTCGTTATAACACTACACGATAGTAAGATGTTAAAAACAA
Organism: Euclidia mi; assembly: GCA_944739405.2. Lineage (NCBI taxonomy): Eukaryota > Metazoa > Arthropoda > Insecta > Lepidoptera > Erebidae > Euclidia > Euclidia mi. The sequence goes on from OX123188.2 coordinate 71,017,652, forward strand.
CAAATATTTGAAGAGTATATGCCGCATTACGCGGTCTGCCCAGTCTTGTATGTTTCTAGGGTTTGTCTTTCATGACTCATTGAAAATTAAATTTTCATAAACCTTAACGAGAAATTAAAAGCTACGTCAAGTTCTGATTAAACAGATACTCGTTCGACCCAGGTTTGTTGTTTTTACCATCGAAGCTCTAGACAGTAGTGTCACATAGCATCCACATAGAATCACTAGCTTAGGTCAAAAGAGGTCCAAAAACACAATTAGACCACAATCACGAAGATACTGCACCAAGCTACTTTTCACAGTTCTTAAACTGATTGCTTTTCAAAATCTGACCTTTTTGAACTCTGAATATTTTTTGCATGATTATCTCTCTCTCATTCTATCTTTCTTAGTTTTACTCTATTCTATAAACACTAGACAATTACACTGAATGTCTAAAAGGCTAAGCGGTACCTTAACGCATGTATGTTTGTAGACAGTTCGGCGCGGCGAGCCAGCAACCGGGCCGCGTGGAAACAGAGTCAGTGCGTCGCCAGCGGCCTCACTCACCCTCCCCCAAGGTACTTCCACATGTGGTACTGGCTGGCACTTAGACATAGAAACTTCATCTATCTTAATTAGAAAACAAAATGCAGATTAGTTCTCTACACTGTTTTTTATTGTTAATTCGATCATTATTTTAGCTACAATGCTTACGGTAGTATAAACATGCTTGTTCAATTTATAATTTGCAGGCCGAGTTCCGCCCTCAGTCAGTCCATATCGGCCTCAAGCGGCAGCATCAGCAGCATCTCCGCCGCCAGCTCTCTCGGGTCGGCCCGCGCCAGACCGCTCGCCGCCCGCACATGTTAGTCAATTATTCATGCACAGTAGTACTTAAAACAGCACAAAAGACAAGACAACTGTGTATTCACGCGATCTTACATTGCAGGTTCTCTCATCAGTCAGGGCAGGCCAATATCGTCCGCAGTCGCCTCTTCGCGGTCCGTTGCCCGCGCCACCGCGGTCGCGTCAGGTGACAGTGTCGTCGCCCGGCTCTCCCAGCAGTAGCTCGGGCAGCCACAGCCCGGCGGATACCATTAAACACGGAGGATCCGTGTCGTCTATTCTGCGGCAGCCAGAGCGTGCGGCGTCCCCGAGGTCCTCTCCACGGTCCTCGCCGCGTGCGTCTCCGCGAGCTTCACCAAGAGATTCGCCGCGTACCAGCACGCCGCGCGACCGTGAGCACGCGTCACGTGAGTCGTCTCGCGAGCACACGCCGCGCGACTCCACGCCGCGAGAGGGCGGGTCACGCGAGTCGCCGCGCTCCGTGATCCCCGGCACGTCGGCGGGGCTGGCCGTGACGCTCAACTCGGCGGTGGGTGGTGTGGGCAGCGGCGGCCTGAGCCCGCGCTACAGCTCCACCAACCCGTTCCTGCAGCAGTACGACGCCGAGGAGGAGGCGGAGGCGTGGCGTGCCGCCGACATATTCTCCTCGCCCTCCACGCACGCATAGTGCTCGTAGCGAATTGAGATTTTCTAGTCAATTTTTTTAATCGAATCGAAAGAGTGCTACGATTCCGCTGTATATTATGTTGTTTATTCGACGAGCGTGGTGCGCGTTCGTGTAATGTTTGTTATATATAGAGCGAGTTACGATGTATATTACTGTGAGAATGTATACATGCTGACGCGCGAGGCGCTACGCCTCGCCGGCCGCCGGCGTCCCGCCCCGTAGCCTCTATAGTGTTTATCGTATTGTATTGTACATTGTATATAATAAACGTATATGTAGGTACGCTCCAATTTTGTACCATTCGGGCGAGACCGCGGCGGGCGGCCCGCGGCGCTACACACATCATCCCACATATCAGACTTGTGCGCGCGACTGATACGCCATAGTAACATTGTCCACAACACACTGCCTTACAGAAACAATTAACACAACTATAACTTTTGAGAGCCGTGTCTGCGGTACTTATAGAATCATGTAATCAATAGGTATAGTATCGATGACGCACACAAGTCAGTAGCTCGAGTAGGGAGAGTGTATCATAGATCAGACGTACGGACTGTCTTGAGACTGAGACCATATCAGAGTAGCTCGTAGAACTCGAAGGATATCCGTCGTAGAACGAGCGATTACGTCACATCGGAAAAGTCTAGCAAAGCAAAGCTGTTGTGAATGTTAAAAATAACTATTCAAATAATCCCCGTTCTTTAATAAAGTAATAAATATATAAACGATATATTAATTAAATAGTATTAGTAAAGCATTTTTACGAGTCGCTAATTCTATGAAGGAAGGGAATTTAATCCGTTTGAATCGGTCGCATTCTCAAGATCAGAGGTGCTGTGATCGAAATTCGAACGATTAAACGGTCAAATGTATCAATATTGATTAGATTCGCAGATGTCTGATTATGACATTCGGAGTTCGAAAACAAGACCTCAGTTCTTATTATAGCGTCTGCTAGACATATAAGAGTGGGAGAAATCGACCAATGACAGCACTGATCCTACTTTCACTGCCATGATTGGTCCATTTATAATAGAAAGCATATTAATTATACACTTGTTTATATGTCTGTCGGAGGCTACACGGTTACTTATTACTTTTGAGCGACACTTCAAGACGAAATTTTGTTAACGAATATTAACTGTTTATAAAAATAGCATTGCACAAATAACACGACTGATATGGGACACAAAATGTTTTTGATACTTTTTACTTTTTGTACCTGTTCCTCGTTTGTAATAATGAATACTAGGGATTCGTTGGAGAACCTCGCCTTGCTGTACCTCTTTATAATAAATAATATTCATATTCGTACACGAACTTCGTTAATCTTAGTAATATACATTACTTGTATTCTGTTCGTCTTTCGCAGGGGCCTCTGACGCATGTGATCATATACTTACTCTAAAGAAATTCGTGTGCGAATAATAGTTACAACATCTTGTATGAAGGCTGAATATCGATGACAATATGTAGCGATAATTTTAATCGATCGTACGAATTGTAAGAGTCGAACGGTCGCCTTCATGAAGATCTTGAACATCGGTTCACGTCGGCGGACATTCAATGTTTTAGATGTTATATACGTGTGAATCAATCATTTTTATCACAAATTATATAATGTTAGGGGATAGGAGGGTATTAATCACTCAAGATAGGTAAATGTTGGCATGATCACAGTGGATCATATTGATCAGATGACTCGTTTAGTACGTAGTAAATTATAAGTTATATGTTCGATGGAATGTTATATAAATATTTAATAATTTGAGGTATTTTCTTGTGTCCTTTTGTTGTGGAAGGGCGTGCTCTAGTTGTGACTGTTATCACAATGTAGTAACTGATGTCCACCGGTGGGAACCGATACATTGCGTTCACTCACTACGCCTTACTCGTACTAGTAAAATTATGAGCTTATCTAAATTCGTTTATAATATACACACATTGTAATCATAATACATTATAATCGACAACTGTAGGTTTAATACCTATTGTGTAATACTTTTAGGGTTTGATACGATTGATCATAAATTAATTGTAATATTCACGTTCGTTTACGACTAAGGCGTAGTGTCTGAGTAAGTATAGCTGTACGGGTGTGCATATTATCTGCATTCTATCTACCTAGTTACAAGCTGGCACTTTACATTATGACAAGTATTACGTACAGAAATAAACATCAGAATTATAGAAAAGTATTAGGTATTTGAAATTAAAAGTTATTTTTTTATTCAAAACGACTAATGTGTAATCCATCGTTTACATTCTTTATTCAAATAAATTATTTAAAATTAATTGATTACAAAAAAACAATTATTTTAAAGCGTTTATGTTCAATGTTAATTATTGTTCAATAAACGGAGTCTGCTAATGTGCCCGGTAACGGCAATAGACTCGCCCCCTATTACGTGGGACCTAAAAACTCATGGCGAAATGTGGGTGTAATATTACACCTCTGTCTACCACTTCGGGGATACAGGCGTGAGTCTTTAAAAAAATATATAGCATAAAAAATAGAGGACCTTTCTCCTTCTTGAAGGTGCTTAAAAAGTGTCAGCTTGGTCTCGGCGGATGAAATGCGTATGGTGTGCGCATGTTCTAAATGTTGTGAGTGGCTTGAAGTGTGGCTCGACAGTCCGGTAGCGGTCGTAGTGTGTAGTGACAACGGCGCACGGCTTCAGTTGGCTTCTTCGGGGCAATAATTCTGAGAGATTACACTTAGGTTACATTACATTGTAATACAGTTATTACATGTCTTTGTAATTTTAGCACTTGTTAGAATCCATCTATATATAAATTAATTTATTGAAAATAAAACTTATTATACACGATTTACATATTTTACCTATTCATTATCTATTTGGTCTGCCCGCCCATGAATGTATCTTATAATAATATATTATATTACAATAAAAAGATTTTACTAGATATATTCCAAATTTAGAAACGAAAATTATAACAATTTAATTAATAGAATGAACGAACTATTTTGAGATTAGTGAAATTATTTCGTAAGTTATTCAGAAGATAATTTTTATATTTATTGATTTTATAATTATTATGCTAATTGATGAATCCATTAGTGTCTTTATTAAAATAATTGTTTAGTTATTTCAACTCAGAAAGGTACCTATAATTTGGCCTACGTACAAACTCTATACGACTACCTACATATATTAAAGTTTAGAATATGGTGGTTTTTCTATATTTATTCTAAAGAACTTGTCTATTGTTAGATTTTATAATGTTACAGTATATAAAGAGATAGCCTGGTGATTCTCTCTCAAAGTTGGTGCCGCTGTAAGTTTGCGTTGCGGGACCGTGGGTCCCTCTGATAATATCAGTATTTCGACAATTTGGTAAAAAGTAGCGTTACATACGTGTACTTAACGTAAAGAGTAAACGCCGCCCGTATCTGTACCGGGCGGCTGGAACACACACGAAAATAAATAATACGACGTTAACATGGTTTCATTTATTCACCCAATACCTTTTGCTATAGGACAGCCAGGTAATACTAATGGCAGAATGTACCCTTTTTCGTGGTAAGCAGTAATACTGGGTCATAGGCATGACTCTTTTCTCTGATCTAGAATCTTAAACAAACAGAGATTTCCACATTCAAAACAGATCCGTTGTCAAGTCCGTCGCAGAATAATACGCCCCGCGCTATATAATGTATTAAGTCCCTTTTCAAAGCAACTGGACCTAAACAACTTTAAGGAATGCGATGGGAGTGTGATAACATTTGCGAACCGCTTCGATCTTAGATATTCAAGGAAAGTAAGAAATCGATGAGAAATAGGGATAGAAAACTGATGCCAGAAGAGAAGAGGTGAGGTAGGAGCCAAACCAAGTGTTCTTTCTGGCTAATCAAACGATATCTAGAAATCCAGGAATACTTCAAGCGGCATAATATACTTTCGGGAAGATAATGAAACGGCAAATTTCTATAAACGAAGATCTAACGAAATGAATCCTGTTTACAATTAACATAATTACGCAATGCGCGTAGCGTATGAAAGTACGATTCTAAAAATGATACAAGATTATATTCTTAGAAGATCGCAGTCATAAGAAAACTTCAAGCTAATGCTATATAATCATAACTACGTTTTAGTACTCTTCCTAATGTAAATCATTTGATAACATGGTTTAATTATCTATTAATTTTAACTCAGCATATGATGATCTTTTCTTTTCTTTCTATACTTATCATCACGAAATTCTATGATGAAGGCAAGATGGCGGGTGAAATCTTTCACGAGAAAGCAAACATCCAAAATAAATATTACAGGTAAGGGTTGGTACATATCTGACGGAAAATGCGTCGAGCGTTTCATCGGTCGCGTCTATTCCGTCAAATTAGACCTGCCACATTACGCGTCTATTCAATTACTGCGTCCAGCATCTACAGTGCGGTTGCGTTGTGTGATATTGAATTTTAAAACGCCCAACGCGTAAGTTAAAATACACATGGTGCGTGGCGAGCGTGACGTCGTCGACCGACATTGCGTTGACGGAAACGGAATAGACGCTGTACGCTCGATGCACTAACAGGTCATCGGTTAGGTGTGAAAGGTTGAATGTTTTATTATACACTAGCTTTTGCCCGCGGCTTCGCTCACGTTAAATTCGGGGTAACACAAAACTCCTTCATCGTTCGATAGTAATTTTCGTTTTAATTCTGTTCATAGGGACTAATAAGAAATAGAAGAAGTATTTAAAATATTTCTGTAAACAGTATTTTTAGAGTTCCGTAGTCAAAAATGGCAAAACACGGAATCCTTATTGTCTGTCCGTCTATCCGTATGTCACAGCCACTTTATGTCGAAACTATTCAGTTTCCACATTTGAAAATTGGTAGGTGGATGTATTCTGCAAACCGCTTTACGACGTTATAGAAAAAAAAATACCTTTTGAATATTAAGGGGGGCTCTTCATACAAGGAATTGATGTGAAAAATGGGTCGTTAAAAATTACTTAGAGGTTCCTAAAACCATTGTTTCTCAAAGTCAATCGTTTGAAAGATATACGGTTCCAAAGTGGTAAAATGGGTATGTGACACACTTCTATCATTTAAAGTAAGAGAGTGACAAATAAAAAAAAATATATATACTGTAGATCGTTATAAAAACTTCCAACGAAAATTGGTTTGAATGATATGTAGTCAGCAGTAATGAAATAAAGCACATCTTAAAAACCGCAAATATAGCTTTGTCGTTTATACAAATACTATTAATAGTTAGTCGAAGATAATGGCTATAGTAAGTGGATACCTCCACTACGAAACCCGTCATGAGCGAGTCTGACTCGCAATAGCGAAAAGCTTTTATAATGTTTCGTCCTATGTGTTACTTGTAGCCGTTTGTCATTACAAAGCTTTGGTGCATTAAGATTCCGCATTAACAGGACTGGAACACTAACTTTCAGTCTCAAGTTGCGTGAAGGTACTCCTGATAATTGTAAGAATTTCAGAAACTCTATAGGGTACGAAGTAACTTGGTCAGTATTCATAACATTATCAAAAATTATCTACCGAAAGGTGCTCAGCAACATCACTTTGCATACAGTCAAATATCAAAGCCATGGTCCGATATATCTCTATACACACTTTCGCATTTATGAGTAGAGAATATTGGTTCAGCCAGTTTAGCGTGAAATCGGTACATATTGATACATAGACATTTTTGCATCTATACCTAATATTAGTAGGGTTTAGCCAAGGCTGTTACAATAATTATAGTTTATATAAGTAAGCGAACGAAAAAATGACAGTGCACCATATGACAATGTATAATGTGACAGTACTGACAGATCATGAGAGAATTGTTACAGCGCATGCGTTCTTACTGTCAATAGGTAGTAGGTTTGGTCCTTCAAACTTCGACCCTCTCTAAAGTCCCTCCTAGATTATTTTTTGCAACTAATTCCTATGTGTTTTTCCTGGTTCTGAGCTACCTCCCCACCAATTTTCAGTCAAATCGGTTCTGCCGTTCTTGATAAATAGTGTAACTAACACGACTTTCTTTTATTTTTATTATACATTAATTGTCTGTTTTGGCGTAACGCGACCGATGATACGCGACGCATTTTCCGACAGATATGTACCGACCCTAAGTAGTATATGAGTGGATGATTACTTATTGAATGTTATGAGGTATATGAAATCCAGTCTACCACGATTATCTTCTTCATTTACCATTTGCGTGGCATTAATTCATTTATAGTCTTGGGTTCAGATCCACGGTTCGCGCCCTGAAGTTATGTGCTAATTAAATCCATCCGTTTCCTGCTCATCGCAATAAGATTATCGGTCCACCCATCTATAGTATTTAATAGAATATTACCTCGCAAAACCACCAAGGCCCACCTCTGCTGCGATGTCCGGTGCGGACTATTAAAAAAAAAAGAAAATAATATTTTAGATTTTATATCACTATAGAATTCAAGATCAAAGGCTAGAACAAGCGCTACACTTGTAATTGACTTCAATTTTGCCAGTATGTTTACTAGGAAATTTAATGTGTAAGGACCTAACACAATAAAATTCACTCATATTATGGACGGCATTTGTACTGATATCAAATAATAAAGTTTGTTCATAACTGACAACTAGCGTATGTCGAAGGAAACTTCAACAGACACAGTCATGTTAATGTTTGTGTTCAGATGGGTCAGACTGTGCGGGTTTGTACGTGGGGTTTCTACTTTGGAATATAAGACTAAGTTGCTGAAACTAGTACGCAGGTCGCTTGGATATCTCTGAGTGGTGGCACTAGATGGCAGTACGGTTCCGCATCTGCAATTCGAAGTCCTTATGGTTGTTTGGAGGCTATTGTAGTATTGTGTGTTCCTCTGTGGCCGGACCACAGTTTAGTACTTAGAAGCTGTAGTTAGAAATAATACCTACCTAAAGTCTACTTTCATCGGAAAAAATATATATTTTTAGTATCTCAAGAGATATCTTGTTAATTAACAGTTGATGTGGTCCGGCCGCCAAGCAGTTCTCTCTGGCCGCGCCACCTCAAATTAAATAGAGTATAATGAACAATTAAATATAATATCCCGAAAAAACCTACCTAAAGAGTACCTTGCATACGACATCGTAGTCATGTCTCGTGGTCATGAACTGCTAACTAATAGATTGTAAATTGCTGCAGGTTCATATACCATTACTTTTCGGAACATACTGTTCCACCATAGATCAGAACAGTCATGTTCGCGAGTTGCTTACATCAAAAGACGTAAGTGGATGCTCCTGTTTCACCATATTCACTTTGGGAGGCTTACTAAATGAACATAATTTATTGCTTGAGTATGATATCAATAACTATTAACTTTTGCAATAGTAGATAACTCGCAATGTGTAACAGTTGCAGCTCCTTACAAATATAACATGTAAAAGAATTATACTGGCAGTTAAAAAGAGTGGCCACGAGTTTTATTGCCCGTTCTTTCTCGTGGTTCTACCTATTGCATTGCGAACGTGGCAGTAAATGTAAATGTAGAATCATCTAGTAATTAACTTTAATCTTTGACGTTCATAAGCGTCACTTTGTGACCTAAATGAATAAATGATTTTGAGTTTGAGTTTGAGTTTTGACAAATATGGTCCAATAAACCCCTTTAGTTAAGGAGTTATTGGTCGTAGGGTGTGGTCCGGCTGGAAGGTATACTCTGCAGCAAGTCAATTTTGCAATGTTTACTATTAACTATCCATAAATCAATTTATATAATAGTACCTTTTCTCTACTCTTCGTTGATACTTTTTTCTCTCAAGAAACGATTCATTTTGATTAATTAATCTTTAAAGTATGTGGCGCGGCTAGGGAGGATTACTTTCAGCAAATATAACGAAATATGCTTTATTTCTTTATGCCAACGAAAACTGCATCATAAGTACCTTATAAAAAGACCTGGACTTAATCTTTATACCTACTTATATTTTTATTACCAACAAAGATTTTGAAAAAGGTGCAGTATGTCGTGATCTTATATTGTATTTTAACATTTTTCTTGCAAATAAATAAATGAATGAATGAATGAATAAAAAAAATATATAAATAAATATATTGTATTAACAGTTGTTAATATTTGATTATGAAAATATATTTGTTATTCGTGTACATACTTATTGTTTATCTACCTAATCTTAGGTAGATACATATGTAAACAAAAAACAAAAAGTGCACCTTTTTCAAAATCATTGTTGGTAATAAACATAAAAGTTTATAGATGAAGTCCAGGTCTTTTTATAAAGTACTTATTATGCAGTTTTCGTTGGCATAAAGAAATAAAGCATATTTCGTTATATTTGCTGAAAGTAATCCTCCCTAGCCGCGCCACATACTTTAAAGATTAATTAATCAAAATGAATCGTTTCTTGAGAGAAAAAAATATCAACGAAGAGAAGAGAAAAGGTACTATTATATAAATTGATTTATGGATAGTTAATAGTAAACATTGCAAAATTGACTTGCTGCAGAGTATACCTTCCAGCCGGACCACACCCTACGACCAATAACTCCTTAAGTAAAGGGGTTTATTGGACCATATTTGTCGTATGCAAGGTACTCTTTAGGTAGGTTTTTTCGGGATATTGATTTATTAATACGAGGGTCAAACTGAAAGTTCTTAGAAAATCAAAAACTGATTACATTAGCCAGTTATTAGTTTTATTATATCTTTTCAAAATATTGTCCATTGACGTCAATACACCGCTGCATGCGATGGAACCACTGGGAAAAGCACTTTGCCCACTCGTCCTTAGGGGTCTCTTCAATGGCATCGCGATACGCAGCCACCGCTTCTTCAGCATTCATAAACCGCTTTCCTTTAAGTTTTTCTTTAATTTTTGGAAATAAATAAAAATCACAAGGCGCGAGGTCGGGGCTATACGGCGGGTGACCCAGTAATTCAACGTTTGATGTCGCCAAATAGTCGATCGTTCGCTTGGCGGTGTGCGACGAGGCGTTGTCGTGGTGAAGGAGGATCCTACTGCGAGGTCGTTTCTCTCGAACTTTTTCCAAGACAAGTGGCAAACAATTGGTAGTGTACCATTCTGCAGAAACTGTTTTTTGATACTCTAACACAATTGTTGCGAAATGACCTATCCTTCCAAGGAACGAGGCCACCATTTTTTTTCCCGCACTTCGATCTCTCTTCACTTTAGTTGGCAACTCCTCGAAAGGAAACACCCACTGAGCAGATTGTCTTTTGGTTTCAGGATCATAACAGTAAATCCAGCTTTCGTCACCTGTTAGTATGTCGAACACAGCATTTGAGTCACCTCCGTTAAATCTTTCAATCATTTTACGGCACCAATCCACACGATGGAGTTTTTGAGCCTTAGTCAAATTATGAGGTATCCACCGGGCGCAAAGCTTCCTGACCGCTAAATGTTCGTGGAGGATTTTGTGCACTTGACTCATACCGATGCCTAAGCTTGTCCGAATCTGCTGATAGGTCACTCTTTTGTCAGTCTCTATCATACGCCGCACAACACAGATGTTATTTTCAGTCGTCGCCGTAGAAGGCCGTCCCTCACGTACATCATCAGTGAGATTAGTGCGACCACGTTTAAACTCATTAAACCAGTTGTAAACAGTCGCACGAGATGGGGCTTCATCGTGAAAGGCCAATCGTAGTCTATCATAACTTTCTTGTTGACTTAAATGACATCGAAAGTCATAAAAAATCATTGCACGAAAATTTTCTCGTGTTAAATTCATGTTGACGTGACACAGACAATTTTCAATTTGCCGCCAAATCGTAAAACAAATGACAAATGAATGAAATATATACTCAGTAATATTGGCAAAGAGTTCTATTTTCAAATTTTAGAATATTTTTTTTATTATATTGTTTATAAGTGGCCAGTTCTAAGAACTTTCAGTTTGACCCTCGTAGTTCATTATACTCTATTTAATTTGAGGTGGCGCGGCCAGAGAGCACTGCTTGGCAGCCGGGCCACATAAATTGTTAATTAAAAAGATATCTCTTGAGGTACTAAAAATATATATATTTTCCGATGAAAGTAGACTTTAGGTAGGTATTATTTCGAACTATAGCATCTGAGTACTAAACTGTGGTCCGGCCACAGAGGAACACACTGTAGTATTTACGTGTGGTAACTATTAACAATTTGTTTTCCTTACAATTTACTAAATTGAAGGGAATAAACGATAATAATGTTATAAGCTTATTGAATAGGAGTTAGAATAATTGTAATAGTGTGCGATCGTACGCTTAAACATCGGAATAGAAAAGTGGTGATCTGCTTTATCATTGTTTCTATGGACGTGTGATATCTTACATACATCGTGTGATATCGGTTACACCCGCTTTATTTAAGGCTACTGCTCCGCTCCTGTCGCTCATAGCGCGATGTTATAATATAACATCGCGCTATGAGCGACGGGAGCGGAATTATAGCCTATAGCCTTCGTCGATAAATGGGCTATCTAACCCTGAAAGAATTTTTCAAATCGGACCCGTAGTTCCTGAGATTAGCGCGTTCGACCAAACAAACAAACTTATTCGATAAATAAGATTGATCTTAGTCCAAAAATTATCTGATCTTGAATTAGACAGTTTTACTAGTACTTATAGGGGACATGGATACTGCTCCTTTGTGTCTATAATCTATGTATTTATGACGCCAATGCATGCAATACTCGAATTGCCAAATTCATATAAAATCTAGCATGATATAATAAATATTGATTTTCACCTGTACTGTCTACCGAAATATATTATAGGTGTTCCGTGTTACTATTATATTTGACACTTATAATTAAACTAGAAGACGCCAGCAGCTACGCCTGCAATTTTTTTAAATATACCCGTTTTGGCCGATCCCGTGGCAATTTCGGGAAATCCCTTCTTAGTGCACACCTACGGTCCCCAAGGAACATACATGCCAAATTTCAGCTTTCTGCGCCCAATAGTTTCGGCTGTAGCGTGTCTGTCAGTCAGTCAGTAACGCAAGGATTTTATATATAAAGATTAAACTCATCATGCAAACTTTGTTTCTATCATCGCAACTGTGTGAGGCTGTGGTGTCGGGTATAAATGAGACCCGTGGGATATTCGGTAGGTAAGGTACCTTCGAGTCAAGTGTTGAGTAATCAGGAGAGTTTATCGTATTGCTTTAGGTATATTATAGTTAACCTAAAATGTGGCATGTGTACTATTTTAAGCAGTATAACCTATTCATTTCTTTGTCGTATAAAATGCGATTTAAGCATAATCCAACAATTGAGAGAGAGAGCAGAGACTAAGATACTGAAGCTTACAGGTAGTAGACCCTTGCTGATTTCAGCATGAATGGGCTGGCTCGACCAGGGAAGTACTACACTCTCACAGAAAATCGACGTAAAGTAACAGTACCTAAACTGTTGCGTTTCGTTCGGTGAGTGAGAGTTCCGGAGGCCCTATCCCCTATTCCTTCTCCCTCATCCCACTCCTCATACTATCCCTTTTTCCAATCCCAAGGGACGGCAACGCACTGTGTCTCCTGTGGTGTTGCTTGTGTCGATGGACGGCGGTAATTCCTTACCATCAGTTGTTTGCCGCTATAAAAAAGCTAGAAACATGAACTTTGGATAGTACCTACCTTACCTTTTATGAGGTAGGCGTTCACTAAGGTTATTTTTAATATGCCATGATTAAGAGGCTACCATAGTGGTAGAGATTTATTGCAAATTCGCTGATTTTGATTTTTTTTATAGTAGGTACTAGCGTAACATAAAAAAGCTCGTGCCAGCTAGTTCTGTACTATATAAAAAACAATAGCACTGATCAATACTTTCTCTGAACTAGCGGCATTACTATTAAAAGGGGCAAAACTGCCAAGTTACTGACTACTCTTCCAATAGTGTCACAGTGGACGACGACGCTTTAGACACATAGTAAGTCGAATCCTTCGTTCCCTTTTTGGCCTTATTTACCACTCGGTTTAACTGAAAGAAAAAATCTGGAAGCTTCATCTTGTTCAGAACTATAAGCGAAGTTTACGCTTACCATTATATCGTGTGGTATGTAATATCCGGATCCATGATACGGATTCAGCATTCTCTTATCCATCACACCGCTAATATCCAATTGTAAAGATTCGCAAACAAATTGCAGGCTCCGACATACTGATTACCTTCCTTAGTAGGTACCTTGTCTTCGCAAAGCTTATCCTATATGATGGTCGATCGAATTTAACTACTTAAGGTTTTTGCCTGGTTAAGGACTACCTTTTAAAGACTGCAAAAACGTGTCGATGATTATGATATCAGTCTTCTTGGGCTATGATATCAATCACGTAAACAGGGTCATACACAAAAAGTGAACATTGCAAAATATTTAAAATAAAACTTCACGATTTTTTATGAAACATTATATTTATTTAAAGTTAGCTTATGTTATGCTAACAATAATATCACTAGAGATCAGTCTTGGATATTTTAGGAATTAATCACGTTTTTAGTTTTTTCACGTCTACAGAAGAGATTGAGTTGTCTACAGAAGGGAACAAAAATTTAAAAAATATAAAATGTTTTTTTAGGGTTCCGTACGTAAAGGTAAAAGTCGGGACCCTATTACTAAGCCTCCGCTGTCTGTCTGTCTGTCTGTCACCAGGCTGTGTCTCATAAGCCGTAGTAGCTAGAAAGCTGAAATTTTCACAAACTATGTATTTTGGTTGCCGCTATAACAACAAATACTAAAAATAAAAAAATATTAAGGGGGGTCCCATATAAAAAACGTGTTTTTTTCGTATTTTTTGCTCAAAATTACTAACTGTTACAGGTAGACGCTTTAAATTTTCACAGAATATGTAGTTGTATATTACCTTCCAAAATAAATTTAAAAAGTAAATAAAAAAGGGGGCTCCCATACAAAAAACATATTTTTAAGCTATTTATTACTCGATATTAATAAACAGGTAGAAGCTTAAAAAATATTTAAGTATACATACAACAAACATGATTTTATTTTATAGATGATGATACGGAACCCTTCGTGCGCGAGTCCGACTCGCACTTGCCAATTTCTTTTTCAAACACAGCGAATTTCTTTTGCCTATTCACTTCTGTTGACATACGTCAGATGGCATCCTTTATTATGAGGTTATAATTTAAGCAATGCGATATTTGCATACTGCGCCCATAAGCTTAAACTATCTTGATGTTTTAATTTATTTGTAAAAGCTACTTACTCCGATATCCCTTGCACAGGAAAGACACACTGATCTTTACCGAAAACTTGTGTAATTAAATAAAATTGGAATTTTTAATGTCACACGCACTTTACGTAAAATCCCAACCAAGCAAATAACAGAGAATACAGTGCTACCAACATATAAAAAAAAAATGAAAACGATGCGTTTATCTTCGGCATATTTTGGCTTATTTTATAAGTCTACAGAAGTAGACTAAAAATTTGCGAACAACATGTGTATACGTTTTATTACAAAATGTTGAATTATATATTTTTTTATACGTTATGTTATGAATATTTGATAATATAACTCATGTAATGAGACGATATTAAATCATCGAAAGTATGTGTATATATTTTTAACCATCACTTAAACTCAACTACTTGGTATCCGAACAGTCCACAGAAGGAGATTTTTTCAGATTCAAAATAATAATAATAATAATAAAAACTTTTATTGACATAAGATATTATACACAGATTTACAATAACTCTGCCTCCCGTGGTAGTTAAAACTGTGTTACGGGAGACAGCGCCTTCTCCGAAAATATACACACAATAGTACATAATATGTCGATAAAAAAATGAAAAGCAAAAGAAAAAAAAAAAGGTGTGGTTAATAAAATAAACTAAAATTTGGGATCTTATGCATAAACAAGGGTGTGTTGTGTGTGTGTGTGTGTGTGTGTGTGTGTGTGTGTGTGTGTGTGTGTGTGTGTGTGTGTGTGTGTGTGTGTGTGTGTGTGTGTGCGCGTGTGTGTGTGTATGTTTGTGCGTGTGTGTGTGTGTTTGTGTGTGTGTGCGTGTGTTGTGTGTGTGTGTGTGCATTTTTCATTATTGTAGTAACTTTTCGGTAGTTGAATAGTTACATGTGAGAAGCCAGGATTTGATTGTAGATTTAGATTGGTTTAATGTTTGCGGGTGTATTTGTTTAAATTTGTTGACTTTATTATAAAGACGAGCTGAAGCGATGTAAAATTGCCTACGTGCTAGAGTTGTACGGTGGGATGGTATATTGTAAACATATGTCCTCCTACCCCTGTCCGTAGCAGTGCTCCGTGAGGTAGCTTTCTTTTTTAAGACGGCTTGTAGTATATATAACTGCCTCACTGTCAATACCTTGCATTCGCTATACAATTTGGTAGTGGGGTATCTCCAATGCTTTCGCATCATGACCTTCAAGATCGCACGTTGAGCACGCTCGAGACGTAGCATGCACGTAGTATCAGCTCCTCCCCAGGCAGTGATACAATATTGCAAAAGTGATTGGGCGAGTGCATAATATATGGTAGTAATTGTTTTACTGTCAGCGCATCGACTAAGCTTTTTAAATAAAGGTAACAGTTTTCTAATTCGGCCCACTAAATTGCTAATGTGGTTATGCCAAGTGAAAGTACTGTTTATGACGACACCTAAATACTTGATTTCCTTAGTGCGTGAGAGGGGAAGGCACGAACAAATATGATATGTGGTGTCACAAGAGTGTATTTTGATATTAAACGTGTCTGGGGGTTGAGTGTATTCTCTGGGTGAGAAAGTCACGTATTTAGTTTTGTCATGATTTAAGGTTAGCAGGTTATTGTTGAGCCATGTCTTAATTATTGACAAAGCATCTTCGGTGCATTTACGAGCTTGATCCCAGTTTGAACCGTACGTTATTAAGGCCGTATCATCCGCGTAAGACACGATTCTACAGTTTCTTAATTTAAGTAAGCATAAATCATTCATGTAGATGAGGAACAGAGTAGGACTGAGAACACTACCTTGAGGGACACCGAATTTCGGGCTAGCACTGTTGCTTGTAACATTTCCTATTCTTACGATTTGTGTGCGGTTAATTAAATAATCGCGGAATATGTCCAGAGCTATTCCCCTTATTCCCAGGGCTTCCATTTTGTCCAAAAGCAGCGGAACAGACACAGTGTCAAACGCCTTGCTGAGGTCTAGAAATGTACCTACAACTTTAAGCTTATTATCTATCTTCTTAACAATGTTTTCCGTCACATCAAGTACTGCATCTTCAGTCGATTTTGATTTTCGAAACCCGTATTGATTTGATGCAATTAGGTCATTTGATTCTAAATAACTGACGAGTCTGTTGTTTAGTATTCTTTCTGAAACTTTTGAAAGCGCGGTTAGAATATATATTGGTCTATAGTTATTGACACTATGTCTGTCCCCGCTCTTGTGTATAGGATTTACTAAAGCCTGTTTTAGGCAATTGGGGAAGACACCTGTCGCAAGGCAGAGATTACACAAGGCCGTAATGGGACCAACTAGGATGTGTCGAGCCTGTTTTAGGATTGATGCTGGTATTTTATCAATCCCTGTGGCACAGTTACTGCGTAAGTTGAGGATGATACGCTCAACTTCAGCTACATCCGTATCTAGGAGAGCCATAGAATATATGGGTGATAGACACGTAGTTTTAACCTGCTTACTATGGTCATGCTGGTGTATTTTTGTTGCAAGACCCTCACCTACACTGACAAAGAAATCATTAACCTGGTCGACAGACTGTTGTTCACTTTCTAAACTATTAAGTAGTTCCACAGGTGGTAGGCAAATCTGACCAATGTTAGTAATTTTTTTCACAGTTTTCCACATCGCTTTTACATTGTTTTTATTATTTTCTATTTCAGATCTATCGTATTCCAACCTAATGCTTTTTAAGAGATTGTTACAAAAGTTCCTATATCTGTTATAAATCAATAATGCTACCCTATCTTCAGGATGCTGTCTCGACTTGTTATGGAGAGCATCTCGGTGTCTAATGCATCGCAGCAGTCCCGGCGTGATCCAGGGCTTAATGCACCTTTTTCGGCAGGGAATATTGGTAACCTTTGTGTGCATAGCTATGGCAATAGAGATTTTGGACACCAAGTCATTAGCAGCCTCGTTAGCATGTGTGGCGGTTACGACCGTAGTAAAATCTGTATCTGATAGTGTGTTCACTACTGCCTGGTAATTAATACGCGAGACTGTATGCTTGCCTTTGTGTCGTTGGACTTTTGTATCAGAACAGAAGAGTGTGGGATGGTGATCTGTTATCAGTGTATCTAGAATGAAGGTGTTCGACAGTTTGTTTGTTTTTAACATAACGTGGTCAAGACAGGCGTTATCGCGAGTAGGGTAAGTATGTGCCGCTAAAAGCCCATGACATGCTAATGTGTTAAGGTAGGTGTCGCAATCTGCATTGTTATTTTGTTTTGCGATATTAATGTTTATGTCACCTATTAATGCCAGCACATTAGAGGCAGAGAGCAAAGTGAGTGTAGCGTCTAGGCTATCAATAAAGTTGGTAATGTTTTTAAAGGAAGGTGGTCGGTAGCATGCTAGTATAGTCATATCAATACTACATTTAATAATTAAGCAATTTGCGTCTTTAAACTCCGGTTCGATCACGATATCCGGTATCTCTGATTTGACGTATACAACCACGCCATCGTTTTGGTTAGTGTATTGGGATTTATATGACACGTAACCATCAAGCGATGGTATTGTCGTAACTTTACTAAGCCAACACTCAGTTAATATAATTATATCACATTGACAATTTATTCGCGATAGCAAGGTAATGAGGGTATCGTGATTACGATTTATACTACGGATGTTTGTATGTAAAACGTTGAACGTTTGTCCAATAACAGGGAGGTGCAAGTTTTCGGGTGAGCATAGCGATGTATTGGACACCACTGTATTGTCAATATCATTAACAATATGGGTAAGATTAGCCATTGATAAAAGAATATGTAAACAAAGGATTACCAATATTGTGAGCCAAGACTGAGCGCAGCGCGGCAAATTTAGTCAATATAGTCTGATATTCAAATATGGTCGCCGAAACATTTAATATAAAGGTCTTTAAGTTTGCAAATTTGTCTAATATTATAAGAGTGTAATGAGGGTAGTGCGTTAGTTGATTAAGAAGTGAACGTTTATGATTGAAAAATGTGTGGTTGTGAGTGAGGTATTGGAGTGTGGTACAAGGTGTTAGATAGTAGCTGTTGTGAGGTATTGTAAGAAGTGAGTAAATGTAATGTTGGTGTAAGTATATGCATACTAAGGTAAAAAACATGAAATTAGTCAAGAAACATATGTTATATAAGATCAAAATTAAATTGAATGAACTTAGTACTAGTCAATCTCCTTTTCTTAGTAACTGTAGCTGTTCTTCTGATTTAATCAGGATATGTGGTGCTCCTTCCTTTTCTCTTAAAAAAACACGTCCATTTGCTGTCCAGCAGAATTTATAGTTGCAAGACAAAGCAAAGTCTCTGGCTAGGAAAAAGAGACGCCTCGTTTTTGATGTTAAACATTCTGAGAGATAAATCGGTCTTGTTTCCTCTTTGAATCCAAGGTGTGAGGCGTTTAATTTCTGGGATGTATTGTCTCTATTATGTTGTTTAGCTTTGTTCAGTATCTTGTGTTTGAGTAACGTATTAGTTAGTTCCGCATAAAGGGTGCCTACATTTTTATCTTTCTTACTTGGAATGCGGTAAGCATCTTTAATATCATCTTGTTCCACACTGACATTCAGCTTTTCTGAGAGTTTAGTTATAAGTTCATAGCAGTTTTGTGTCGTATTACCACCAAGAAGCTTAGGAATATTTCTTATTTCGATCGTTGTCTTTAGTGAATTACGCTCTATTTCCTCACATTTATTTTGCAAATGAGTCATCTCGGCGACTAAGGTTTTCCGATCTTGTTCCAGGTTTGCAATTCGACTATCTAATTCCTTGATGTGATCCGAAACAAATTGAATATTTTTGTCGATATCGGCATATTTAGCGGACATATCAGAAGATGACACTTTTATCTCGTTAACTAGTTTTGTCAGCGAGTCTATTTGCACTTTTTGCTCCACAGAGAATTTCAAGAACATTTCCTTTATCTCCAATCTAAATGCTGTTAGATCGTCATGGGAATCACTAGATAGGCGACGCCGCTTGTCTCGCTGTGTCACAAATGTTGGATCTTCATTATTATGCTTATTCATCTTAGTAAGGTCAGAATCAGACCCTGCGCGGGTCTTAGTTGGAGACCGCTGTACTAATAGCATGACTAATGTCAACAAACCAAATGCGAAAAAGGTATGGAAAGCAAATATCTCACAGTTATCCCGCTACTCGCTGTCGCTTGTGAGTTGGTACAAACACCGCGCGCCGCTCTGCAAGTCCGTGCCGTCAGCGCTGTGTAGTGAGTCACGCGTATCGTAGCCGCCCGCGCCGCTAGTGTTGTCGCGCTTGTTGCTGTCTTCTTCTAGCCGCTTGTAGCGTTGGAAGAGTTGCGCCAGTGATATGTGCGCCTGGTACTTCGTGTTGATTATATGTTTTATTAATTTCGAAATTTTATTAATAAATAAATAATTTTTATTTCGAAAATGGAGGTATCGACACGTCTAATAGTTACTGCGGTCCGAGGGGGAAGGGGGGGGTCAAAAGCAAAAATTATAAATTAAATTTCAATACAACGCGATTTTTTTATGAAATGTAACTAGTTTTCAACACGAAATATTTATTAAATGTATTTAATGTTGATATAATATTTTAATAACGGCTTTACGTTGCATGAACACTTTTTTTTCGTTTTTTGTGTTTGACCCATATACAATGTCACGACGCCAGGGAGTATTGACGTATACGCTGCACCATAAACAAACTGTGACAATATGCCATGGTGCTCTATCCTCTTTCGACAGTAGATTTTCACTGTGCAATCTTCGCGTAATTTTATGCGTGTACGTAAGCCCATGCTATTACTATAGCACCGGGTATACAATGTATACCCAATGCTAAAGTAATACATTCTTACCACCAAAAGGAGCACTAAGTGTCACATCTGCAACTAAATGCAACAAAAAGAGTGAATATTCGAACAAATAAAAAAAAATTACTTTAGAGCATACAAAACATTGACTATATTGTGTTTTTATTGTTCGCCCCGTAAACCCTTTTAGTTGCGGTTCAGTGATGCGGTGACTCTACCTTATTTTTGATCCCGCACGCTACAAAACTGAGTTAACAATATACACTAGGTAGACTATTTTTACCTTGCTACATATAGTACTGATTTTAGCTGCTATGTAGGTTGGGCGTTGATTTGCATTTGCAAAATATTTTAAGGGGTGAATAACTAAATACAAATACATTAAAAAATAAGTCACTAAAAGTTGAAAAAAAATTACTTCATCTTACACTTTGAAAATTAACTCGGTGTATTGACGCCTTTGCAGATGCCTAACACACGCAAGCACACGTACCTACAATGACTGCGCGATACAGTCTTATTTTGCACGATTCAACAGTTTATTCTGATTTACTATCTAAGTAACATTTAATGAAAGTAGGGTCTTAAATGATCGCACACTGTTTGAAATAATTTTAGGTTATTAGGTACACTGTCTATGCTGTACTATAAAAATATTTTGCAAATGCAAATCAACAACCTGTATAAATTCACCTGTCCCCGAATATCTACGAAACCCTTTAGCATAATTTGATAAATGAGGTTATGGTTTGACGTCTTGATTGTAAGCTGGTTATGCGCTGTGATGTCAACCTAAATTAAATATGGCTTCCGCTGTAGTCCGATAATATAGATTTGTGTTAAATGTTTTGAGATTTAGTGAAGAGTGATTCTCCAAACCCTAAATTTTCGATGTCTTGAGGTTTATTTTTGTAACTAACTGGCAAATCAGTCTGCAATTAATTTTTAAACATACTTCAGACTATTGCCAATCTTGCACAAGTTATTTTTTTTAAATAATATTTCTTTAAGTATTTCAAAAAAATATTTAAAAGTAGTTCTTCTGACTAATATGGTGTGTCCGTAACCCAGTTTCTTGAACATTAGTAACAATAACATTTTTTCTTATTCATAAATTGATGTGAATTATAATTATTACCAAAGAATATTAGTTGTTTCTTTACACCAAAAAAATTGGTACTAATATTTACGATTGTTTATTTATAAATAAAAAAATAGTGAGTGTCCGGCACAAAAGTCTGATTCATATTCACGCGCTTCACTCGAACGTACCCAGCTAAATACGAAACATCAGGCGACCCCTCCCTGCGCTGGCGGTAGCCAGAGGCTCGGCTGACGTGGTCGCGACGTGACTTGTGGCTAGTTCGTGTCGTCGCGGAGATATAAAGGTAAATATCTGATTCATATAGCCTTGGTACTCCTGTGTTTCTGATTAGTATATTCGTTTTTATAATTAAGGTAAATGGTTTTCAAACTTGAATCTGCGGGAAATATAATGCCATTGGGGAACAGAAACCCATGTATAAATAACAATCCTTAATTGCATACGTGTGATGATTTATCGATGTTAATGGGCAAAATTCTGATTGATATGTGTCTGATTCATATGGTAAAAATACCATATTAATCAGAATGTCACACATATTGTTAATGAAACGTTACATTGGCGGCACGTTACGCCTGTAACAAGTCATTTCCTATGAACCTAATGTTATTTACATGTCTAAAAACAGTAGCTGTAAATTTCGCAGCAGTCCTAATAACGTCAAAGGTGTTTCATATCTATCGACGACTAAATTTTCCATAATTAGACTATACCTGAAATTAAAACTAATATATTGGTATTAAACTTCGTTCTTCTACGCAATAAAATAAAGGTAAACAATGAAAAAAAACTTCATTTAAATGACAGTTTAAAAATAAAATTAATATAACTAAATAACATAAATAAAACAATAACGAGTGGTAAATGAAACTACCTACTTACTTAACTATTAGTTTTAGCGGTAGTTTATAGGATCAAACTACTGCTTAGACGAACAGGGTAATATACTGTAATAATATATTAACTTTTAAGACCGTTATAACGTAACGTGATAAGTCGTGGGTTCGATTCCCGCTCAAGAATTTTCTTCTTACTATTTTTTACCCACCTATATGTAGTGAAATATTGATTATTCATAATTGGGTTGAAACGTCAAGTCAATAATAAGGTATATGTACCACTTTTCTAGTAATAATCTGTAACTTGAAATCCCTTAAAATATTGAAATTTCAGTCATATGTTCAAACAGTGTATTATTTGTATACATACCTACTGTAGTGGCAAATGCCTGCATGTTGTCAAAATTGAGACAGTCTTATTTAAAGGCATTTTTAGGTATAATTATTAATAAATTTGTTGTCTTCGTTTTTATATTACAGTACAAAAAAAATGCCACCAGTACTATCTAAGGAAGAAAAATACAGAAGAAGAAAATTGCAGAGCGTATTAGGATGGAAAATATTTATTTATTTTTTATCTATATTCAATTTTACTTTTTGCCATAATTGTGGTTATTGTTAAAAGTTTAAATGTACTTGATAATATTTATGTGGATTTTTTGTTTTTTTTAGAGATTTTATGAAACGAGATACTTACACAAAAAATATAATGATAATTAATATTGTCGAGTATCATAATTATAATTATCATGCTGTGATTGACTTGCTTTAAGCTTTTATAAAACAAAACGTTCATAATAAAAATACTTATGATAATTTATATTGTCAATGCCATATCATGCGGTTTTTAACTAGATTTAGTTTCTATGAAACGAGACGTACAACGTTTATTAAAAAGTAATTAATATTGTGATAATTGTATTTTCAAGTGCCATATCATGCCGTAATTGACTAGATTTAGGTTTTATGATAATCATCGTGTGTATTTACTGTGATTTTAATAAATAATTGACTGATTTTTCTAACTAGAATTTAAATTCTTTCCCTAATTCTGATTCATATGTCACATATTCTGATTCATATGGCCCCAAACATTTTAAAGTTAATTATCTCGGAAACCATTTCATCAAAATGTGTGCCTTTTTCAGACATTGTATCTTAGGTTATCATCTTTCGTAAAAATATGTTTTATAAGCTTAAATGTGAAAAAAAATTTGGCCATATGAATCAGACAAAGAACGCAATTTCGGAGAAACACTCTGAAATAATAATTCAGAATGTACGAAACTAACATGTTACTATGTTTATAACTTCATTTTAAGCATAGCGCACAGACAGAGACGTGTGAGATTTGATATTGTTGAGGTTAAATTATTAAAGTTGGTCTCGCGGCATAAATATGCGCGTGAGTTTGGGAGGTCTCGGGTTCGATTCCCGGATCGGGCAAAGTGTTATTGGGTTTTTCCGTTAGGAAATTCTCAGTAGATAGATAGATAGATAGATATACGCTTTATTGTACACCAACATAGCATTAAACAGTACATATTTTATAAAGAGACTTAAAACTACGATAATGTACAATCGGCGGCCTTATCGCCTAGGGCGATCTCTTCCAGGCAACCTTGAGGTGGACAGGAATGATATGAGCAAAAATGTGGAGCGGTGGTGTAGTTGCTAAAAATTATACGAAAATCTTAGATACTATATACATACATACATACATATATATACATTATAATTCGATTAATATACGTACATAAATAAAATACAACTAAGTATTAAATATTACATAAAATAAAATACAAATATAAAATATACCTACTTACATACATTATAGGAATATAAGAGACAGTCAAGACAGACAATACAGATGGAGTAAATAAGGCTTATGTAACAAGAAAATCATCAAATTAAATCAGATAGTGATTTTTGATCAAAGTTTTGAAGATATTTAACGATTTTGCTTTTCGAATCTCCAGGGGTAAAGCATTCCACAGACGCACAGCTTGAGCAGTGAAAGATTTCGAAAAGTAATTCGTGGAATGCTTTGGCATCCTCAGTGTTAGATCCTCAGACGACCTCAAGGATTTCACATGTGTGTCATGAACGAACACAAAAAGTTCTTTAAGATAGGAGGGAGTACTAGGATTAAATAGAACATTGTACAATAATGTTAGAATGTGAGTATTCCTGCGAAGACGAATTGGAAGCCACTTGAGTTTATTGCGAAAATCTGAAACGTGATCATATTTGCGCAGTCCAAATATAAATCGTATGCAAAAGTTTTGGAGACGCTCAAGTTTATCTAGCTGCTCTTCAGTGAGATCAGGATAGCTGACGTCAGCATAGTCAATAATGGGCAGAAGTAAAGATTGGGCAAGTGCAACTTTAGTGGCAGTTGGAAGAAAGTTGCGTAGCCTACGCAACGAGCCTGCCGATGCGAATAATTTACGACTCATTTCTTTTAGTTGTGGTCTCCAGGACATGGTTTCGTCAATGTAAATGACCAGATTCTTTACAATTTTGCGAAAAGGAAGATCTTTTCCATCAAATCTGATTCGCGGAAGATCAACCCAGTTAATTTTAGAAACCATTTTAGGACTGCCGATAATAATTAATTGAGTTTTATCAGGGTTGACTATCAGTCCATATCTCTTGGTCCATTCGCAGATACGTTCTAAGTCTGTGTTAATAGTAACACAGGCTTCTGCCAACTTAGTTATAGGGGCTTGCGTGTAAATCTGTAAATCATCTGCATAAAGGTGGTAGGATGAAAGTAGTTGATTTGAGATGGAGTTTATAAATATGGCGAAGAGTAAAGGAGATAGCACGCCACCCTGCGGCACACCGGCAGTAGTGTAAGACCAAGAGGAATAAGAGTCTTCTATGTTTATACGTTGCCGGCGACCAAACAGGTAACTACGAAACCAGCCAGTTGCCGATGGAGATACGTTAAGAGAGCGTAAAATGCCCAGTATGATGTGAAAATCCACGGTGTTAAACGCGTTGCTGAAGTCAAGTAATGTCAAAATCGTAAGATTTCCACAATCCATACCTAGCCTTATGTCGTCAGTTACGCGGGCCAGAGCAGTGACAGTACTGTGACCAGGGCGGAAACCAGATTGATAAGGATTTAGGAGCGCATTTTCACATAGAAAGGAAGTGAGCTGTGAGTGGACTAGACGTTCAAGGACTTTCGACAGAAAGGGTAGTAAGGATATGGGACGATAATCTGTGAAGGTACTGGGCTTGAGGTTCTTTGGTAGAGGAATTATATGGGCATCTTTCCAGACCGATGGAAAGATGCCACGAGCAATGGAAAAATTTAGAATGTGACAAAGGACTGGAAGAATTTCGTCTAGGATGGGAAGGATCATTTTGCGACTGATACTGTCACTACCGACTGCGTTGGATGTAACTGCCAATATACTCTTCTTAACGTCACAAGCGATAAATGGCGAGAAGTTAAAAGGAGAATACTCAGGAGTTGGCAAAGATGAAAGATGTTGTAAAGTGGCTCTTTTCATATTACCATCAAAATTGGAAGAAGTAGAGAAGTAAGTGTTGAGAGAATCTAGGTTAACATTGTTTGGAGTGGATTGATGCCATGTCTTACCAACTCCCAGAGTTTTAAGAAATTTCCAGATCTTAGCTGGATCACCGTTTTCAACGGATTTATGAATGTGTTGGCGATGCGCATTCCTACACACCTTGTTACAGAGATTTCTAATGGCAACGTATTTTTCTTGGTTCAGAAGAGTAGGCTTGTTCTTCAGTTTTGCTTTGGCAGCAGATTTTTTGACCATAATCTTTTTGATGTCTTCAGTTAGCCAAGGTGCCGGTAAATGTTTTAGTTTGATGGAGCGGATTGGCGCATGGACGTCGTAAAGCTTTATAAGATTATTTGTAAAGATTTGGACTTTAGAATCAATGCACTCTGAAGAATACAAAGGCTCCCAGTCTAGGCTAACGCTATCCGCACGCAATTTGTCATGATCCATGTCACTAAAGTTGCGCTGCAACACAATCTTGGGCTTCGTTTTGGGAGTGCATACTTTATAGGATAAATAAATAAGGTCATGATAGGAGAATGCATCCGCTGTACATTGACCATGCTTGTGAATTAGATTAGGGGAAGATACTAGAATGAGGTCGAGCAGAGAAGGAGTACAATTAGGAAAGTGATGAGTTGCGTTAAGATTTAAAATTGACATATTGCAGGACTCCGCGACATGACGAAACGATGTAGCACGGGAATCCTGTTTAAGGAGGCAGGTGTTAAAGTCGCCCATCACTATAGTGTGACCATATAAAGGAGTTAAGTTTTCAAGTATTTGTTCAAATGTAGAAAAAAAATTTACACGGTTAGAGGGCGAATAGTAAACACCTAACAGGACTTTTGTGCGGCGGAGTTCAACTTCCAGAAAAAGGTATTCGCCAGCATTCGACAGTGGTGGCTGAGGTGACATAGTGACTATCTGATAAGGAATATGCTGACGCAAGTATATGGCAACACCGCCACCATTGCCGAAAGCGCGATCATTTCTAATAAGCCGGAAACCTGGAAGAGTATAAGATGTAGATGGGAGACAAGGTTTCAGCCATGACTCTGAAACAAGGACGGCATGCATGTTTTGGCAGTCTAAATTAGCCAGCATATCTGGGAAATGGGCTGGAATACTCTGTGCATTAATATGGACTACATTAAAATTCTTGGGTACGTCAGAGAATTGCGACTGAAGAATATCACCTAGAGAAGGTACACTTTCAAAACTTTCATCCAGACTTGATGCAGAATGAAAGGTATCATCACTATTTGTGTCTGAATAATACATTCAATATATAACTATAAACTGATATATAAATATATAAACTTATATTATGAAAAATAAAAATATATAAATTTAAAATATATAAATACTACCTTACAACTATAATATTAATATTCCCGTAAAGCTCTTTCATAGCATCCACCCGCCGGTTGCGCTTTAACAAAATTAAAAACCGAATAAAGTGAAACTAACTAACAAATAACAAAATTAAAGAACTGAAAAAGAAGAGAAATAAATATACTACAATAAAATTATCATTAAAACATGGTGTCTAAAAACACAGGTATTCAAATACGTGTAGTGCGAAACGGAACGTTACATTTGACAATTTTGTTACAATGACATGACATTAGTGACAAGTTGACAACTGTGATATTGTAAACAGTGTTTTGTTTGTACATACCTACACGAAACGTGAAAAATAAAACCATTTGATGAGTTATAACGAGCAAAATGGAAGCAAATACATACACATGGAACGAGCATGGAAGAATATTATTTTTTCGTGGCTGCAGTCCTCCTGGCCTTTGTAGTGCTTGGTTTGGCAACTGTTTTATCCGCATCCCCGAGCTTCACCTTACTTAAGTCACCGGTGGAGGATATACGATAACGCTTACGATCAGGGCCCTGGATGTGAATGTATCCTTCTCTTGTCCAGCACTTCTCAACCCCAAACTTCGCCCGTGCCGCCAAGAAAGCTTCATGACGCGAACGTGTCAGGAACTCCGACAGCGTGATACCCGTTCCTTTGAGCTTCGTTTTGGCGAACCAGATACTGTCACGCATCACAACCGATGCAAATTTGACCAGTATGGGCCTTGCCTTGTCGTTGGAAGTTTGGCGTCCCATCCTGTGACAGCGCCTGATGTCTTCAGCCACGAAGGTGTCAATGTGAAGACGTTGCTTGACGACATCCGCCACCAGCTGAACTGTCTCCTCGTCTTTACGCTCCGCTACGCCGTGAAGCAACAACATCTCTCGGCGGCTACGCATCTCGATCTTGTCGACCTCGCGTCCGACGATGTCCAACTGCTCCGAAAAGGACCTTAATGTGTTCAGAACGAAGGTCTTGAATGAAGAAAATTCTTCCGCCAGACTCCCAGTGGTTTGTGGCGACTTCTTCTGCAGCTGCGCCTCAAAACTAGCCATTCGCTCCTCAAAATATGATTGCATGTCATGGATTTTCGAAACATTGAATGTGTCCATAGTGTATAAATTTTTTCCTGTTTAAAATTTGTTAGTTATTGGAGATAACGCTAATCCAGCAGGTATGTGCTATAAGCTTCAACTTTTATTCATTAAAATTTAATTAAAATAAGAGTAAACTATTTTATTTGAATTTCCCACACAAGCAATTTTAAATTAAACCGGTTATCTCAACTACCCACAACCAAAAAAAGCAAAGTAGCAGCACGGAGTTTGGTAATGTGCCCGGTACGGCAATATGCTCGCCCCCTATTACGTGGGACCTAAAAAATTCATGGCGAAATGTGGGTGTAATATTACACCTCTGCCTACCCCTTCGGGGATACAGGCGTGAGTCTATAAATAAAAAAAAAAATATATATTACAAGACTACTGAAACAAATAACGAAATTAGTGCGATATTCATCGATACGAACAAATTTGAAAATATTTTGTTCTGGTTGGCATACTCAGACAACTTCATGACGGTTGTGCACAATAGGTACAAATGGCTCCAGCAATGTTTTAAATAATTCGATTCTTTGCGATCAGAAAAAAAATAACCAAATCAAAATCAAATTACAATTATACCGTTCAGAGTAGGTAAGTTAATCTCAGATTGTGTTCACGGTTTCAAAGTAACATATACATACATTACATATCTTGCTGTTAGAGCTTCTACCATACGAATTGGCGGCCAAGATCTTAAAGCCTTAGTCTAATGATCAAAAGTTTGCCTTGTTTAAGTACTCAGCCTGCCAAACATTTCTAGTAAGCCATCGGTTTGTATTCTTTGCGCTCAACCAACAAACCTAAATTATGTCTACTGATGAGTTTTAAAAATTAAGGTTCTAAAGATAAAGAATATTATAATATGTTATTCTGTATATTTGCCACGATCATCTCTCTGCATCACCAAAAGGTTGACTCGTAGAAAATGCCTATACGTATTAAGTCCGTCTTGCACAAAGTATTTTGTGGGAAGTTCAAAATAAATAAATAATGAGTTTTAAACAGAATTACTTTAAATAACTGCAGTGAAGTTATTTACAAATAAAACTGTTGTACCTAGTACATTAGTGTTGGTGCAAAGATTTCATTAGTGCAGTCATAAACACAGCGACCGCCACGAAACTTCGCCGGCTAGTTGCAACTTGTTTGTAAAAAACTTTAAAATTAGTTCACCACTGTTAAGGGCAGGGAATTGTGTGTACTTTTGCGTCTATTGTAAATAATTAAGGTATCAGTAACAAAAAAATATAGATAAGTAAGATTTTTTATTTAAGTTCTGCGATGATAAAAGCGTAAATAGGTAGGTTAGAAAACGTAGACTGGTATCTGATCTGTCAAATGTTTTGATTTGACAGATGAAAGATCAATTCCCTATCGTGTTTGCTGAATTACTAAGGGTGCTTGTACACGGCGCATGTAGCTTGAGCATGTTGAGGCACTTGCGCGGGTTACATGCACCGTAAACATATCGTTTAAAACAATGTGCGGGTCCAGCGACTCGAGCATGTACCAAAGCGAGCCACCCGCGCAAGTAATTCGCGTGCTCTGCGACGCGCGCGGGTCACTCGCGCATGTTATCTGTTAAAATTACATTTTTAACATATGATTTTAAAATAATTTTCGTTCGTCGAGACATTTGACGCGATTCAAGTCATAAAACTACCGCGCGAATAGCATGCACATGTAGCTCTTGACCACGAACAAATAACTTGTACATAGGTACAGCTTGCGCAAGTAGCCCGCATCTTTACTTGCTCCAGTTATTTGCACGATGTACAAGTACAAGCGAGTAACTTGATCAAGTAGCTTGCGTATTACCCACGCGTGTAACCCGCACCTTTACTTGCTCCAGCTACATGCACCGTGTAGAAGCACCCTTATGTTGTATGTTTGGCACAGGCGTGCTTGTGTGGTTTTGATAGCGTTATAAGATTGTCTTATTAATTTACCACCTCAATCTAAGTATTATGTAACCATTTTCTGTTAGTTCGATTTTAATAGCAGAAGATTTCTGTGCTTCCTTTTAAGAATATCTCTATTCTACTTAAATTACATTACTTACAAACAAAATATGGACTATTATATTATACATTAAAATTAACATTGTAAGACAACAACTCCCAAGTATATTGACTTTATTTAATATTTAAACATCCTTAAAATGAAGGAATGATAGCAATTCTTGTTTACCAGAAACAAAGACTTGAAAACATAAATAAGAGAAGAACATAATAAGCACATCCCTTTAAATGAGCACTGTGTCAGAGAAACCTGTAACGGAGGCTCCAAAGGAAATGAATTCGGTATCGCAATGTAGATGTTTCGAATATTGGAATGAAAATCAACTGGCGCCGTATTGGTAAACGGAGCACATTTTGCAACTGAAGCCGTGTTATCGGAGTATCGACGCTTTGTTCGAAACTGGGAATGCTGTACAGTAGTCATGAAACAAGATTTATTGCGCTTATATAACGTTTTGTGATAATGTTGGCATCGAAGTAAAATTATACGAAACTATGATATAATAAGGTATTCAACGATTGATATGTGAAATGTGTTGCAATTATGTGTCTATATTGTACTTATATTACGTAATAACTTCGACTATTATTATAACTTCTACGAGCTGATTTCTACGAGTCATATGATACCGTTCAACCACAGAATCTGCTACTGAAACAGATAAAATTTATCGAATAAAATTTATACCGTTGCGTTTCGTTCAGTGACTGGGAGTGCCGGATGTCCCATTCCCTTTTTTCCCTCACAAAGGTACTTGTGAGTCCCGTGGTTCTGAAGGTGTCCATGGGCGGCAGTATAAAAAATTGTCTGGTGAAAACTTTGTAAGTATACGCATACGCTTTTATTGATGTTTTGTTTTGCTTTTTACTTAATTTCTAAATCATCATATATTTGTATCAACCAGTTGGTTTATTAATTGAAAATACGATCTTGATAATCAGGAAATAATATGACTATATCATGTTACTGGCTACGCAAACATGGATATTTTACAAAACATTTTGCTCACTGGTCAGGTGGTTTCAAATCAGTGCTTGATCATGTCGCTAAATGAATGATTTATGAATTAGTGCATGATTTATGAATAAGACAGCTGGTTGCGCCTGTGAAATTATTTAAGTAAAATAATAAAGTCTATATAAATGAAGATCAACGAATGGCTATACAATTTATTTTCACATTGTAACATAATGCTTTAATGATTGAACTTTTATTCTATTCAATTATGTATTAATTCTCCCATAAACCTCTTTTGCATCTTTAAAATCATCTGAGTGGTTTACTCAAGATTTTGTATTTGTTATTTCAGTGAGCAATCAACTTATTTACATTTATTTAAATTCAGTATTAGCAGCGGCTGCGTGCATAATTGAATACCAGCGGAGGTTAGAAAATTGTAAAACAAAATTGTTTCGATTGCTAATGCCTATGAAAACTTTTCTTTCTTCTTCTTTCTCCTAGCGTTATCCCAGTTGCAACCCGGGGTTTGCTTACTAGGCTAACTGGATTTGACTGAATATTAGCTTTTCCACGGAGCGACTGCCTGTCTGACCTCTGCAACCCAAAGGGATAGCGATATTCTATGGTTTTGTCTTATTTCTAGTTGACATTTGTTATAAGGAGTCAGTACCTATCTCTGACTAAACAGTTATTCAGAGATAGGTACTGACTCCTTATAACAAATGTCAAAGATCTTCATAACAACCGGGGCCGACGGCTTAACATGCTCTCCGAGGCACGGGGCAAGCGATTATTGATAATTCAATACGCACATAACTCCGAAAAGTCAGTAGTGCGCGCCTAGGATTCGAACCCGATACCCTCTGCATGGCAGTCTGTTGGTATCTCCACTAGGCTATCGCCACTCAAAAGCCTATAAAAACAGATATATGTACACACATATTTTTTTCAAATGCCAGAAGAAACTTAGTCTTGAATCGTGTTTCTATCGGTCAGTCGCTTAACAAGGCCAAAAAATAATTTTCAAAGTAACCAGAAGCTGTTTTTGATAAACATTAAAACCAGTTTTCACGACGTATGTGTACCAGTGTAATGTTTTTTGGTCACCCGTGTTGTATTGTGCTAGCCCAGTAGGATACTGTCAACCACAAAATCCATTAACACTATTGTGCTCTCATACATAGAGGTATACAGTGCACATACATAAGGACCCACGTAATTGTACTTACGAGCCAATCAGTGCATCGAATCATCTTTCGTCAGTTTAACAGCGCTGTAGCCAAAGCTTTTAGGATTGTTTCACATGTATTAAAACTACAACTTACGGGTTCGACAAACGCAGTCAGGTTGTGGTTATGTATGAATAGCTTTGCTGCGGATTCTCGGTTGTATTGTGGTGCCTACTGAGACGTAGTGTTCTTAGGTAGGTTGTCGGGGTTCAATAGAAACACTGCTAGAAGGAACAGGTTTTTTATTATGTCTCACTACCACTTACATACAGTATGTATGAACGACTAGGTAAGCAATGGCCTGAAGGCTGGAGTGTAGACTCCTGCTGCTCTCCGACGCTCGCAGGGTAGACTGCTCGTAGGGTCGCCGGTGAGATGGCCGAAGTGCACGCTGGGTAGGCAGCTCGGTGGCCGAGGTGTAGGCCGAGCGATAGGCTCAGGCGGTGCAGCTGATGTAGGCGGAGCAGTAGTGCTCAGGCGCAGGCCGGTGCAGTCAGGAGCCAGAGGCCGGGCTGTAGAAAACTCGTAGGTAGAAGACAGGTGTAGACCCGTAGGGAGAATTGTAGCCCGTAGGGAGAATTGTAGCCCGTAGAGAGAACCCCAGCAAGACAGTAGATATAGAAGGCAGGATAGATGTGCAGTGGCAGCGTAGCGACGTCTAGGGAAAGTGACCGATCTAGATCGCGCACTCACCTTATATAGGCCTATGCCTATATAAGGTGAGTGCGCGATCTAGATCGGTCTATGCCAGTGACTCACAGACTGCCTGTGGCCGGTCTTTGACCATACAAGGTAATAAATCCTAGCGGAGCGCTGCTCGGGCTAGGCTGGCTCCACCCACTGCGCTAAGCGCGTGCGAGATATTATAACGCAATATGGAGTATTACGTTACACTAAATTTTTTTATTTTTTTTATTTATTTACATAAAAATATATAAGTTTACTTTGTTAAGATGATGCAAACATAAACTCTTACGAGTTTTAACGTACATCACAATTTTATCTTTGACGTTATGGTAGAATTTTAAAACAAAATAGGGAAATATGAATCTTAACAATCGAAATCAACGACACTTATTCATTTACAATGTAGATATAAAGAAAAGCAAAATATAGAAATACTATGAGGGTACATATGAAATAATTATGTGATATTATTGCGGAGCTGTTATCGGTCACGACAACACAATGGACGTCCTTAGTGTAGAAGGTAGGTATATACAGGATGTTACTAAGATATTTTAATAAACATTGCGTTTACTATTTAAGTCAAATATTCATAATATGATGTGACATTATTCAATTTGTTAACGTTTGCTGCAAATTGTTTGAATTGAATGATTTAAGGTTATAAATCACTGATTTATAATTTGTAAGAAATAATTATTGAGTTTGTGTTTTATGTTTTTCCGTGTTATGCTATTTCTTAGTGAGAGTGGTAGTTGGTTTATTAGATAGGGTACAATATATTTTAGCGTTCTTTCACCGTGTAAGTTTTTATGTTTTGGTAGTAATAGTTTGGCGTTTGTAACACTACGGGTTCTCATTTCATTACTTTGCGGTATTTTAGTATTTTTATGATTTTCATTAAAATATTCCTCAGATAATAGTATTAGTTTCACCTTATCGTGAACAGGTATAATTTTACAGAAGTTAAATAGTCTACGGTAATCGTCCTTGTACTTTCTTTGATTTTATACGGAACAATAGATTTTAATATGCGTAATTGAAGTGTGTATATCTGGTCTAGATACGTTTTGTAAGTTCTCCCATAGCTTGAAAAGCCATAGGAAATGGTCGATTCGGCAAGAGATTTATATATCATTTATCGAATTTTATATGGTATTTTATTTTTGATAATGGAGAACTTTGCCAGCATGCCTCTTAATTTATCGCTTACCTCGTTTATTTGTTCTTTCCAACATAATCTATGATCAATTGTCAATCCCAAGTATTTTTGATTTGTACCACGTCTATGGATTAACAATTACATGGCAAAGCGACTTGTTTAGAATGCAAACAATCATGACTGTGCGCTATTAGTGTTGGTAAACAAGAACTTCGATTTTGACTAGAGCTAATGTACATCAGTTTGGTCTTGTCGGCGTTTAATACTAGACCAGCGTCATGTGACCATTTGGTCAGCCTATCGAAGTCGCCTTGCAATTTGTTTTGAGCTTCATTGACGCTAAATCTCTGGCACTCTTTTGTCGTGTTCGCGAGGCTATTCACATAAGTGAAATAGTTTAACGGACCTAAAACCGAACCTTGTGCGGTGCTTTCCGTTATATGAACACTTTCACTAGTTACGTCACCGACTTTGACCCTGTACTTTCTGTCTTTGAGATAGTATTTACACCAATCCAGTAGTTTACCCCTAATTCCGCTATCGTGAAGACATTCGAGTAGTCTCTTATGACAGAGCGTATCAAAAGCCCTACTGTAGTCTATGAAACCTACCAAAACGTGTAGTTTTTCATTTAAATAATTATGAATCTGATCCGAAAACAAGGATAGTAATTTGGTTGTATTCTTGTTAGGCTGCAAACCATATTGTTTTTCCGTAAGGATGTTATTTTTTGCGTAGAATTCATATACATGTTTACTTATGTACTTTTCTATTATTTTATCAAAAACAGGCAGTATAGTAATAGGTCTGTAGTTATTGAAATCAGTTCTACTTCCTTTTTTGTGCACCAGTCTAACGATACCCGTCTTAAGTACTGGTGGATATTTACATGTTTGTATACATAAATTAATTAAATTTGAAATTACTATGCTGATTCTTGAGCTAAGCTTTTGTATGTCAATTACCCTGATCCCGTCGATTCCTGGGGCTTTATTACAATTCATGGCCATGATAATTTTATTTACAGATCGCGGGTCCGCAGGTGGTAGATGCATCGTAACGTTGGCCACATTTCTTAATCTGACCTATTTAATAAGGTTTCGCACATTTGTGAACTGTTTGTTTTGTTCTAGGATTGAATGATAGTGCAAAATTATTTACGATGTCGTTATTTCTCATTTTTGGAACGAGTTCTGTATGATTTCATCAATGGAAATCTGTAATCTACCCGTTATTCGGTTCAATATTTGCCACAGTTGTCTAGTATTATTTTTATTTGATATAATTTCTGATTTCAAATGTTTATTCTTAGCTTTTTGTATCAGTGTACTTGCATAATTTCTAGCTTTATTGTAAATCTGTTTGAGAACAAGGTTAGTGAAATCTATAGACCACTTAATAAATATATTGTCTCTGTGTTCACAAGCGTTTATTACTTTTTTATTTATCCAGTCGTTTTTACTGAGCGATGAGTTAAATTTAATTTTTATGTTGAATTGAGATTTTTCATAATAATCTTTAAATTGAGTCTAAATGTAATTTAATAAACGTGTGGGGCATTTAATATCATTAGATTTTTCCCAAAGGATTTCATTAAAATATTTCATAAGTTGGCTATTATTTACACAAGTTTTGTACTTAGGAACATGCTGTATACGCGCGCCAGCGCTGCACATACAGGTATTTTCACGATCTACGCGGCCAAAATTATTTTAATGCTTAATTGGTATCTAAACACTGTAAATAAACAAACAAACTATTTTTTTTTACTTTTTACTATTATTTTCAAAAACAAAAAAAAATATAAACATAAAAAACATAATAATTCTAAGTTTTTTGGCTTACTTCGTCATTGTCGTTCGTCGTCATTCATAAGGGGGTAACATTTCTTCTTGGCTTTGTGTAAGGCATTATAGCACGGAAAAATCTTCTTATGACTCTTTCTTAAAATTTCGTACTGTCCTTGTGTCAAATCGGCATCTACAAACATTTCCAAAGCTTGCATTGGTGTCAAGGAGGGCTGCCCTTTTTCTGATTTCAAATGATAAAACGCCTTTTTATATTCAGTTGCTCGTGTTGGAGAACTAGTAATATTTTTTAGGACATTTGATGCATACTTTTTACCAGATTCAAAATTAGAACGAAGTTTTTCAGTCTTTCGCCTCTTGCTCCTTTTACTTGCGTCTTCGAACAACTTTGATTGTCGCCCTGGGCGTTTTTGTGTATCAACAATAGGTATTTCAAAAGTATCATCCAGCCAACACTGCTTGTTTTTTATAAATTTATCTTTTTATAATGAGCTTTCGTCCACCTTTGTACAACTTGTAACAATTTGGTCTTCATTGTAACCTTCACATGACAAAAGGTGATCTTTTATATATTTTAATTTGGCATCAAAATTAGGCAAATTTTCGTTCGTCATGAGGTCAAATAAGTATTGTGGTGTCACAATCCTTACTCTTGATGCTTCCTGTGAACCTTAATCAAACATAAACTGTGTTAAAATGGCTAAAAACATTTTCAATTTTAGACGAAATTTCGCTAAATATCTTTGATCCCTCAAAAATGTATCTAACCGGACATATGCGGACACAATTTTGATAGTACTTATAAGGAAAAGGATCAAATAATAACCTATACTAAAAAGAATAGCCCGATCTACCCCGATACATAAACAAAAACACCAGCAAATAAAAAATATTGCAGAAAATCACAGTATTAAAATGAGTTTTTTATTTACAAAAAATAAAATGTAGTTTGATAGTTGATAATGACTTTATTTATGTAATATGTAAGTCTGTTACCTTGTTCATCAGAATCCATTATGTTTAGTCCGTAAAAAGAACTTGATAACATAAAAAAATACTATGTGAGTTTAATGTTTAGAAAAGCGCCGATAATAGATACGTACACAAGGTAACACGGTCAACTTCCGACTGACCCCACGGGTACGGGGCTAGCTAGCAGATAGATAAACCTTGGATATTGTTCCCGGGTTCGTAATCTATTTGTGGAACTCGGTTTAAGAATGATATTGTTATTTTGACATTTTGGACTTTTGGCCGCGTAGATCGTGCAAATACCTGTATGTGCGCTGGCTACTATTACAGCGCGATGGTCAGCCAGTGTGGTGCCGAGTGCCGCCGTGAATAGGTCTTGTGTGCGGGATCGTATATAAATGTGATCGATACAAGATTTACTAACTTGCCCGTTATATAACTCGATTCTAGTGTAATCTGTAATCCCGCATAAAAGACCTAGACTATTAGACTACAGGGCCATGTCCAAAAATGGATGGGTCATATGAACCACCAGGTGACGTATATAGAACGATATAAGAGCATAAAATAATAAGATTCAGCACTATGCCGTCACTTATAAGCTGTCCAACTGAGTGCTGGTGAGAATTCAAAAGTGCAGGTAGAGTGAGTACATTTTGGCCATATATTTTTGTACGGCATTTTTAACATCGATAGATCCATGAAAAATAATAAGAAAGCGCGCAGTGCCGTACAAAAATGGTGCGCCACAAAGTCGGTATTTTTTTATTTTCTGACAATTTCCAGTGTAAATTTGGTCAATTCATTCTGTACGTCATCCGTTTCATACTGTTTTAATACAGCTTCTAATGCATTATTCCGCAACGCCGTACAAAAATCATGCGACAAGGGGAAAAACTCGAGGGTTGCAACCCCCTCTCTTTCCGCGGTCGGAAGTAGTAGATATAAATCAGTGCTTGTAGTGAAGTGTTTTAGTGTAGTGTTTAATTTGTATATAAATACAATTTTGCTGTAGCTAGGTGGTCGATATACTGCACATAAGTTATCAATGTAGTTAGATTCTGTAACGGTACACAAAATACTTTCAAATTTAGTCTTAACATTTAAAACATTACATTTATGTTTATCATTAACGTACAATATAATACCGCCACGTTTTTGAGATTTTCGCAACGCTGTTTACATTAAATAACCGTTTATGCGATTCAAACAACTGATGCCCTCAGATATATTCGCTTCAGTTACAATGACAACATCAAGACGATTTTTTTAAAATAAGCATAATTTGTTCTAATCCACAGAAGTTCTTTGTTAAGGATCGAATTTTAATATGCATTAGGGCTTGTAATATCGGATGATTTTCGATTCCGGAACTGAGTTACGATACTACTGGTTCGATTACGGAATTCCGGCACTGGCTCCGGAATTTAAAATAAGTATAGAGAAAAACAATAAATAGGCATTCAATTGTTTTGATACCATAAAACTTTATTATATAAACTAGATAAATTGACAAAACTCTTGACTGAGATCAATGAAACAGCCTTATTTTAGGTTTTTCTTAGTAAATATAACAAAAAATAACTAAATTTTCAATAATATACATTATAGCAAAATCAATGTGTGGTATTTGCAATTGCAATGTAGCTCATAAAATAACTGCTTATTTAATAAAATAATTATGAATATAAGATTCAACAACTTACTTTGAACAAATAATCAAGTTCTCCTCTTCTGTGATCATGAAAATAGGTTTAAAGAACGAAACTTAAATTAAAAAACTCTAAACTTACGTTGTCTTATTTTTTTTTTGGAAATTGAGATCAATTAAATCAAATTATACTAATAAGAAATATAGAGTACTTAAATAAGACAAGAATCACTTTTTCATAAATGATAGCTCTTCTTGATAATGTCTTCTCAAGAGTATCAGAGCATCTAACATTTTGTCTGAGAGCAAGTTTCGTGGGCGGTTACAAAAGTACCGAAGAGTACACAAAAATACTCTTTCGCTCTCAACACTTGTGGGAAGAACACCTACATCTTTTTGTATGCCTGTGCCAAATAAAAACCACGTTTTCATCATTATAGTACATGACTTACGACGAATTGAATTTAAACTATGCGCGCGTTACATTTCGTAAAAATATGCAAATTTTATTATTGTGGTAACTTATTTTACAAATAATTATATGAGTATCGGATTGCGATATTTACTTCAGTTCCGGAATTGTAATATCGTAAAAAATCATTCGAAATTCCGGAGTTACGAAATCTTGGAATTCCGGGATCCATGCCTTAATATGCATGCATAACCATTTAAGCGGGTTGCTAGGAATACATCTATAGAAATCGTTCATATAAAGACAGTTATATAGCTCGTTTATGTCGTTTAAAGTGTCGTTAGCCATTTTTAAAGAGAATATAATGATAGAGAATTAACAAAAAGCTTGTAATAACACCTTATTCCTTTTTGTTAGCCAGGGCGCGTATGTCATTCATGCTTCTTAGGGTCCAAATTTTGTCACCGTCTTGTTTGCGTGCTTTCATGATTCCTTTTTTAAACCAAACGTATTTGTAGCTGTTCTCTACCTTCAGGTCTTGTTTAGCGTTCCACAATAGTTGCTGTTATGTTTCGTCATAGCTTCTCTTACGTATATAATGCTGGAATTACATTTTGGGTAGAAATTATGTCAGCAACAGTAATTTTAGTGCTTCTAGCGGCCGTTACCCACTTGTCCTGGATGACTTCGTCTTTAAGCTCTACAAGTATGTTTGCAGTTTAATCTTTTCTTTCGGGAATTC